>JAVIWB010002521.1:0-321224 GCA_031893035.1 Dermolepida albohirtum
ATGATAGTTTTATCATTGTTGATAAGTGTACAGAAGTTAGAGGAAGGTGTACAAATTTATGAAATTAAATAAAAACTATTCAAAAGTTTAATTAGCATGTCTGCTATATATAAAGTATTATTGCAATCCGACATTTTTTAATCTCCAAAATATAATTATTTATTAGGAGCCTTTCTTCCGATGAAACCAAAACCTCAACCTATCGTAACGTCCAGTTCTCTGCGATTGATTGTACAATAAATGAACTCCCGTATTCTTACCTTAAACGATTCTTTGCTTCATCATTATGTGCTACATCTATATATAGTATAGATTTTAAGAAAAATAGGCGCCACAGTATCGTAACCCTCAATGCCGTTAGACAATACTAAAGCAAATGGGATCCATAAAATTCGCTCGGTATTTAATTACCTCAAAAAGAGTTCCTTTTTAATGTTAAATAAAAGAACTTGTAAAACTAAAGTTACCAAGTAGTCTGCAGAAACCACAGTAAAAGAGGTTTATTGTGTCCATTAATGACTTTTAGCATAACTATAGTTAGACATATAAAAAAATTAATAGCAAAAAAAGAAACTGTACAGAATAGATATGTTTTCAATAAAATATCTAAATAAATAAATCGGAACAAAAAAACTAATCATCCCCACCTAGATATAGATTGGTTCACACTAATCATACATAGACAATCGTTTGCCTGAGCACCGCTTAATAAGCACTCCGAAAAAGGAAACGATAGAACAGCAGTAGATAATGTTCCACTTCTCTACTGAACCCGAAATTAAGTGAATTTATTGAGGATATATATGTAAAATTTTATAATTGGCAACTATTGATATATGTAATGATTTTATAATTAACAACGGTTTATGAATTAGCAAGTAAATCAAATTTATTGAATATATAGAACGTTTTGATGTTGATCAGTGATTAAAATTAGGGGTAAGTACAGATACAAGTATTAATATCGGTCAAAGCTATGTAAGATTTAATAATCAGCTGATTACAAACCAGCACTTAAATCAAAGCTATTAGATAATTAAAACATTCTGATAACGAACAAGTATTAAAATTAATTAGATATAAATAAATATACAAGAATAATCAGCGATTAAAGCTATGTAAGGTCTAATAATCGCCAACTTTTTAAACTGTCACTTAAATCAAAGCTATTGGATATAGGTAATATTCTGACAATAATTGGATATTAAAATTAATTAAATACATGTACAGATTCAATAATTAGCCGTTATCTAATAAACTCAATAGTTGATTTAAATCATTAACTACATATAAGCTCAATAATAATTCCCGTAGTCTAATGAACAAAAATATACACACTATAAAATATCAAATGATATAAGTATGAACGATACAGGATCTGTCTAGATCTCACTCCCTTTTTCTCAGAACGAAGTAAGATACCCGAAACTACTTAGCACACTCCCAATAGCAGTTCTCGAATATAGAAATAATATGCCTAAGTGGTCCTTTGGCAAGACGACTACAATAAGGTAGATATGACACTATTTTTCCTGTTAGATAGTAATGTACTCTTCACTAAGGTCGCGATTTTAGACCATAATAAGAAACCATAATTTAGAAAAGAGAGAGAAAAGAAAAAAAATTAGAATCTTGTGTAGTGCAATACTTAAAATTCACCTACCTAGAGTTAGTGCTGAGGGTATAAGCTAGACTTTTCGTTCTTCTAATGAGTCGTAAAGTAAAGTCAAGATTTATTAAATAGATATTTTAAAATTGTTATTCACGTCTTATAAAAAAATCAATAAGTTTATTTACGATCAGTAAATTGAAATTCAGTAAAATAAAAGTCCATAAAAATGGCGAAGCATCATATACATATATATATATAACTCCGCGCAACATTAGGACCAACTGCATATATGACATTTGTAGTTGGTATAAACATGGTAGCGCGCTGGAATTGTTATTTTCGAAAATAAGAGGGTTGATAAAAAGAATGTAGGTACCAAATATAATTTTTGTAAAAGTCAGTGCAAATGTACATTACTAATGACAATAAGTAGAGTAATTAAACGCCACTTGAATACGACCAATCTACAAAATAAAAGATATATATATATATATATATATATATATATATTGGAATTATACAGGGTTCTCAAGTAGTCAACGGGATGAACTTCGTTTCAGCGCCTGCTCTAGTTCGTCAGCGCAACTAAATTGGGTAGATTTACGCGACAACCATCCCCAAACATTTTCTATGATGTTTGAAATCGAGAAATGCCTTTCTTGAAACCAGCGTCGAACAATGCGCGCGGTGTAAATTTAAAATAAATGGCCCACCTGCCATAACGTTGGAAAATTTGTCTTTCACCTGTTGCAGCAGCCGTACTTTTCCGAATTCTGTCTGCCCTTCATACTAAATCAACAAAATAGGAAAACTACCATGACTGAACCAACATCGGCTCGCCTTCGTGACTGAATCACTTCATCTTTACGTAAATCGTGGAAATAATAAGAAAACCCAATCGGGCCATCTAAATTAAACTTCTTCTCGTCACTGAAACTAACAGTTTGCCATTCTCTTGTCCACCCCATTTTTGCTCGAGCAAACTGAAGACGTGCAGTGCGCTGAAATTCCCTTAAAGGAGGCCAGTTTAATTTTCAAACGTTTTAAATGCGAAGAAGGTTAACTTCTGTATTCGTTCCAACGTTAAAATGTAATAACTCTTAGTTGTAACGGATGCCCTTTAAAACGTTTTCCATAATTCTCGGGATCTAATAAAATTGTTCACAACCTTGTGATCTTATTTTCTTTGCAGTAGCCCTTGAGGAATACCCTTCTTGATGGAACGCTTTAAAATTTTTACTTCTTCTGTGTCATCGTTGCACAATACCCTTAATTACAGATGTTTGTTTATCCGGATACACGTTGTAACTCGACACTCATCCGGTAGCTTACTATAAATTGTGTATCCAAAATTTTATGTATGTGGTACTTACGTCAAAAAAACGTTAGGCACTATTATAACGTATTATTTGTTACTAAAATTAACTAACGCGGAGTGTATATATATATATATATATATATTGGTATGACAAGAATAAAGTTTCTTAGATAGAAAAATATGAAAATAAATGATTTATAAAAGTATAAATTTAAAATAAAAGAATACTTTAATAAAACAAAATAACTATGGAATTTATTTTTATATTAACTCTCATGTTCAGAGATACAGTCATTCGGACAGTCTTTGAATTAAATGTATAAAATGAACAAAATGCCTTTTAAAAATTAAATCTCATAAATCTGTTCGCTGTAAAATTTTTTTCTTCTGTCAAAATTGTGTAAATTTTAATATAAAAAAATACTATATATAAAATTAACTAACTATATAGTTATTAACCAAGAAAGTCTTTAATATATATATATATATATATATATATATGATACCAAAAACAAATAAAAGTTAACTATTCTATATAAAATTCAAATGTATATATATATATATATATATATATTTGTGTGTGTGTGTGTGTATATACACAAACATTAATCAAATGTAGACATTCCTTGTAATTATTACTTACATTCAATTTAATTACAGTTTTTCGTTTGCCTTGTTTTACAATACACATGATTAAATATTATACAAACCATTCAAAATAAAATAAAGTATTGAATTTGCTAATTTGCAATTTTGCTATTAGATTTTGAAGTATACTAATACATAATATTATAATTAAGAAAAATAGCGCTATCGCGTGCTATTAACACTACAGGAAGGCATTCTGATATTTTGTCAAGCATATCACTATGCTTATATAGAAACTTTTGCAGCTTGGGAGACCTTTGTTGAGCGTCACTCTCGGTAGGGAAACTTTAGTTTATCTTTTACAGATATTTTACGAATATTTACCATTTTTCATATAAATAAATTCGATAGTGATCTAGAGTCTAAAAGAACTCGACAAGTATGATTACGTTCTTTATAATCTAAGATATCTACTAGAGCAATCGACAATAACACATGACAATTTGTTGTAAATAACTAATGTTGGAACAAATTATAATAATACTTAAAATTTTTAATAAAATATTAGCATTTTATAGTTTTTATTATACAAGAAAATTGAACTTTATTTCTAATACATTTTTTATAACTTTAAAATTAAATGACATTAAAAACAAATAAAAATTAACTATTCTATATAAAATCAAGTATCTGTACAAACATTAATCAAATGTGAACATTCCTTATACTATTTATATTAAATTCAATTACAATTTTTCATTTGTCTTGTTTTATAACAAGACAATTTGTTTGGTGAATGCTATGGTTGGATACACTGGACTTAGCCTCTATTTTTGACGTTCCAGTAACTGGTATAAGGTCTTTTTCTCTGGGTTAGTGGAGTAAATAGTTTTGATTTTTCTGGTAAAATCTGCATGCTGTAGCTGTGCATTTAAACGCCTGGCGATTCGTTTTCAGACAGTTAAGAAATAATCTTTTAACTTTGGCTTCCTATATTCTTTGCTAACTATTAAGTGAAGGAACTTCTTATATCTATAAATGGTATAGTTACCTTTGCAATAGGAACATGATATGGAAATCTTGTTTATAGATATATTCATGGATGCTTTTTTCTGGGTATTACTGGACTTGAAATCGCTACTAACATTTGGCATTTGCGCATGAGGAAATGAATGTATGCCTTTAATGTAGGTAATTCTGCCGATTGTATCTAATTTTTCCATTCTTTTAACGTGCATGTATCTAATTTCTTCGAAACCACAAATATTAATAAATCGTCCCTGTAGTCCGTTGGACGTTTTAATACTATAAGAGCTCTAAAATGTTTTAAGTAAACTATCTAATATTTGTCTAAGAATATTTACATTTTCTTTTTGTGCTGTTAGTAAATTAAAGATTTCATTAATATACTTTTTTACAATTATTCTTCTGTTAGTATACCGTGCTTTCATATTAAAATGCTACAAACACCGTATCATATTATACTCGGGTCTAGATACCAAATGCCGATCAGAGTGTAAAGTTGTGGGGCGCGAGTCAGTCGAATCACAACAACGACTGACTACAGATTAAGTAGTTGTTCATGGTACTTAGCGGAAGGTCTACTACTGACTGTCCAAATTGTTTACGTCCAAAAATTAATAAATTATAATTACTTTTAACTGTACAATTAGGTATTTTAACAATAAGTTTCGCATTGAACTAAAAGACGTTTTCTAATAAAACGTTTAAAAATTAAAAAAACTGTTAAAGAAGCTAAAAAATGAAATAACTTCTCGGAACTTAAAAAATACTCTTTAAACAGAAAATAAATATAACTTGCCAAAACTTATAAAATACTTTTTAAATACAGAAAGTAAATTCAATTACTTAAATTCTCAAATGTCCCTCCTGCTTACACGTTCTATTACAGTTTCACAAAATTCCATTCTGCGGTGTTGATCAGCATGAAAAATTTCCTGATGAGTTTGATATTTATAGGATGTGTATTTATTTTTCTTTAATATCTTATGAACTTTACCCACTCTAATACCTATCTCTTCTGATATTTTACATATAGTAATATTGGAATTTTCTTCGACCATTGCGCACACCATGACTTCCTGCATTTCTTTATCGTTATTTATTCTTCGTATTTTATGACATTTACATCCCAAAATGCAACCTTCTGATTTAAACTTTTTAACTACTAATGATATTGTTGTTAATGCAGGAAAGGGACGATCTATATACTTTTCAGAGAAGAGGCGCTGGATGCACCGTAAAGAATTATCTTTCAAAGCCCATGTTATCATTTGAATTTTTTCTTCCAATGTATACATTATCAAAGTAATATAATTACAAAAATATTTAAATTTAAAGGTCTTACCGTAACACACTCTCCCAAATGCAAACCACGAATGACCGTTAATACGATATCGATACGTCTACAGTCAAATTAGTGGTGGGGCTGCAGCTAGTACGATCAGAAGTCAGTTATAGTCGTGATTCAAATAACTCGCGCTCCAGCACTTTACATTCTGATCGGTATTCGGCAGCAAGACCCGAATATAATGTGGTACAGTTTTCGTAGCGAGGTAAAATGAATGCACGGTATGTATCTTGCAGCATTTGCCAAGTCTCCGTATAATTTTGCGATGATATTTCTAACGAATATACAACGCTTGCTGCTTCTCCATTCAAACAAGACTTCAAGTAATGAAACTTTTGTACATCTGGAATTGCATCATTATTATGTATTATAGAACTAAATGTATCGTAGAATGAGAGCCACTCTTCATAATTTCCGGAGAACTTAGGCAAATCGATAATAGATAGCTTCGCATTATTTAAAAATTCAATATTATTTGTAGAACTTCTCTCTATTTTTGAAAATCGTGCCTCATAATTGTAATACTTATTTTCAAATTCCTCAGGCTCCGTAGATTCGATTTCTTCTTCATCAAGTTTTTCAATATCATCCTGAATAGTATCAAATTCGTCCAATAGTAAAACGAATTTTTCCTAACGATTGTTCACTGCATCACTACTTGCAGGTCGATCATGTTTATCTAAATAAGTGCTAGTTTTTATCAATCTCACTTTTAATTGCTTTCGTCGCAGTTTCAAATCTTCCTTTTTATATTATATGGGTTCCGACGCTGTATCGTTTGCTTCGAAGTGGTTTTAGGATAACCTAATAAAAGGCTTCGTCTTTTGCTGATCTTCACTTCGTTTTCTTCTTGTTCTAATACGGTACCAGACACTTATGTAAATGTGGTGAAACAGCGATTTTTTGCTGCGCTGCAATATTAACTTTGTTTCTTAGTGGCATGCAGTGACTATTCTGTTTTCTCGAATATCTTCTTACTCCGCTACGGTATCAAATATTTATGTAAATGTGGCAAAACAGCTATTTTGTTTCGTAGTGGCATGCAATGACAACTAAATTTTCTCTGTTATTTTCTTGCTATGCTACAGTATCAGATACTCATGTAAATGCAATAAAACGGCTATGCATTTGCTCCGTAACAGTATGAGATGTTTCTGCAATGTTGTTGATACTTACACGGAGCAAACAAAATTAAAAAGCTATACGCTCTTCGCGGTTACTCGTATGCAAATATCTATTTAAGTGATGAAATTCCTCTTTTCGCTCCGCCACAGTTGTACACAGTGTTCACTGAATTGCAAAATAAAGTTGCTCTTTAATGTAAAGATGATAAGCGATATATTCTCCCCGATAAACACGATACCTTAGCATGGTGTCATTATCAAATAGAATTAGAACGTGAGAAAAATTTGAATAATTTAATTTCTGAAATCAATAATTTGGAAAATTTGTCTCAAAATCAAAAGACGTGATAATTAATATTTTAGAATCGCGTATATGTATTAATTATTTGCTCTGGGTTTACTATAATAATTGTGTATGTATTTCTTCATTTTTATGTATTTGCTATAATTATTGTGTACAACAACAGTAAACATCTGTTGTTTAATAAAAACCGGTTCATTATTAATGTCGTGTTTATTTTTCATTTTATGTATACACCATAATCTTCATAGTATATTATTCTTGGATATCCATGAATTTTGTATAGGAGGCATACCCAACTCTTTAACGAGAACTTTACCCTTTTTTCGACATATAATTTTTCAATCAGATAAATATCAAGATGTTTAATTTTCGGATTCATAAATCCAAGAATATTTTGTTTTTCCGAATCCTGTAAGGTGTACTTTCTAGGATATGTATTTTGCACTTTATTAATTGTAAATATTTTGTTGGACCAATTTGGGGTACACATTTTTGAGAATACGTGTCTATACTTGCTGATACCCACAATATTGTAATGTTCCACACAAGGCTTATAATTAAATAAATCTTTTATTGGTATTACTTCGGCAATACAAGTTCTAAATCAATACTTCTTCTGCTCATTAAATACGATTTAGGATTATAAATCAAATCATTATCTTCTATTCGAAAAACTTATCCATCAGTGTCATATCGATATATAATACACGCAACTTTTTCAACTATATAATTCACTAATATACTCCAAATACACCCATCATAATATAGCGTTCACGTTTGTAAAAAAAATGTGTTATTAATTTTATATGATTGTGTTTAAAAAGTATTGTTGGCGTTTTCAATATTTTGCAATAATTATATAAAATAATAATCACAATTTATTACTTACTTAAATAGATACTTGGCTACCTCAGAATAAAAAGAAAACATGAGTCTGTCTACAAAGGTAGTGTTCGGTTTAAATCCCAAAGTAGGTATAACAATGACCTTTTGTACACATATTTAATTTGAAATCAATCCTTATTTAATCACATATTATATTCATATACAAATCAGTATGTGCATGTATAGGTTTCATATTATCAAAACTTGTATGACACTGATGCAATTAAGTTTCTTAGGAACATTAATTAATTCAATAAACTTTAACTAACTGAATTAAATAAATTTAATTTAATTATTTAATTTGCTTTTTCTTAATTATTATTATTATTTAGAATTTTAAACGTAATAAACATATTGACTTTTAATAAAATAAACAAATATGTATAACACCAAAATAAATATAAATAAATTAATAAACCAAAATTTCTATTAATGACCATGGTTTATTCAACCCTTACTACTTTAAACATTTTAAATAAATTACTTGTTATTATAGAATGGATTTTTTAATTAATACTTTAAAAATTTCTTTTAAACAATTTTCCATAGGCCTCTGACATTAAAATAAAAATTATATTAACCATACTTCTAAATTGTAATATTAATAAACATAGATTAAATTACATTAAAGAAAGAATTTTTACGTACTAAAATTATCCATCTTTATTTTCCATCCTTTTCTTTTCTATCGTTGTTTCTTATCCATTAATCGTTCCTTGTCGATAGATCAATATATGAATAGTCTCACTTCGATTATTATTTTCGGTTATACATTTTACCGATATTTAAAAGTTTATTAATTTTTAATCACTGTTTACAGCTTTCACTTGACAGTTAAAATTTATATAAATATTTAAATTATATTTTGCGTCCTTTTATGGCACTTTTACAGTTATTTATTTATATATTGTATTTATTATAGGTAAGTTACTCATGTAAATATAACCTCAAAATTGATCGCTATGTGTATGTTTAATCGTTTTACCATTTTTAACTTTTTTAGGTGACTGTTAACATGTTCACCAAACCAGTGAATTACAAAGAATCCCTAATTTTCAGTTTTTTTTTATAGATAAAGGAAAAAACAAAAACGCGTAGGAGCTTATTATTGCTTATAGTTACAGATCCAAATGACATTTGGAATCTATACCTTTTATATTTTAATTAAAAGGATATAATTTTCTTAATATACACACATAAATTACCTTAGTCTATCTTTTTCACTAATTAAATCTATCGTATGAAATATGTACAAATTGCTAAATATTCTAATGTCAGATAAACTTTAAAATCTTTAAATTCTATTAAAAGAATAGTCTTATATGCAATAGAAACTATAGAAATATATACATATTTTTTTCTATTGAACCAGTAAATGATTTTCTAATATTAACCAGTAAATGTCATCTATAAATAAATAATAAAGTTGAATATTAGCAATTGATTTTTCTCATACTCATGTCTAGAACATAACAATATATACACATATAGTATTTAACTCATTTTTTATATCAATTAATAACACAGAATTAAACATACATGCAATAGTCATTTATTATTTATCAGATGCATTCTCGCTTTTTCTTTCAATTAATTGGACGTGAGAGGGAGGCATGTTGATTATTCACTATTTTTCTGTATCCTAATGATATGATAGACGCTATCAAGGAATCGTTCATTAATAACACAGAATCTGCCTGATGATTGGTCTATCCATGAAACATATGTAGTAGATAGGGTGTTATTAATAATAGAATGATTCCTTTTAACATTCTTTTAATTGGCAAATAGCCGTGATGCAGTGCCATCTGTCTATACGCTCTGGTAACTTAGTTATCGACATTGCGAGACAGATGCATTCTCGCTTTTTCGTTCAATTCATTGGACGTGAGAGGGAGGCATGTTGATTATTCACTATTAATAGGCACAGTAAATATTATATATTTTATAATTTTACATTAATTTTCCTTAATAATTCTACATCATTAAAAATTTTCTGCAGCGCATGTATGAATGTTATATGAAAATTACATATTCGTGTGATAGTTCTATGTTTCTTTGGTTATATCTGTCCATTACTACTGTAAAATCAAATCATTTTCATCATATTATATCCCTCTATGTTATATAAAATTCCTTTAATATTAATTTGAACTATTATTTCGAAAAATTCTTCCTCCATTTCCCATCGATATATAAGCAATGTTTTCCCTTTGACATACCATTATTATATTTTTAATTTGATTTTACATGTATTTATTTTTAGACCTTTTAACAAACATATTATGTTCGTATTCACTCTCATGAATAACAATGTAACATTACACTTGCGCAACATACTAGGTGTACCGGAAGGTCATTTTCGGTTTTTCTAACAGATGTTGTTAGGCTTAAGTATGCAATGTTATGAATTGACCATATGTCATTTTATTCTATTGACGCCAAGCTTCAAAGCCAGTAGTGTTATATTTTGCGAAAGTAACACGCTCATACATTTATACCTTTTTGAAAATGACAGCGTTACAAAACTTTTTATCATCCGTCCTTGAACGTATTGAATATAGCATTAAATCCGAACCGGAAAATAAGAAACTGTGGTTATGTGTGAACGAAACAACACATCGTAAAACAAATCGCAAAACAAATCTCTTGCTAATGTTATGGGACATACAATGGAATCACTTCAATCGCCGTCTTCAATTTTACTAGCTTTGAGAAGGGTACAACGACGTAGCGTCGAGGTAATTTCAAAGTTAGTACATTAGAAAATTTCAACAAATGAACTGTTAATGTTTATGAGTGATGGAGCAACAAATATAATGACTGTGGGCCGGTCTTTTAGAAACCATTGTTCTAACTTGTTACATATTAGGTGTAAAACTCATGCTTGTGGCAAAAAGTATTCGACTGTGTCATCCTGAAGTAGGCGCTTTCATAGCGCATATAAAACGTATTATAAATATTTTAAAGGCATGAAAAACGTGATTTTAAAATTTGATCCGAGAGAAGTTACAACTATCAAGCAAAGCAACTATGGAGAACACCCACTACATGTTGCAAATATTTAACTGACGTTATCCATTTTGCGACTTTATGAAAAACGTTTAAAATGGCGTAAAATGCCAAGTTTAATAAATTTATAACTTGTTATGCCTTTTATGTACGTACTATAAAGTTCACGCCTATCATGCGCACCTCAATGTGACTTGTCTAGTTATAACAATTTCTTTTTCCCACAGTCTTCCCAGTATGCGTATAGTTTTAGTTTTACATATAGTTTACATTTGTAGGGTATTACAATAGACACATTTTTTTTATTGTAAATTATAGTAGACATTTATTTACTTTGATAATAAATAGGTCGTGAGTATGTCAACAGCAAAAGTATAATATATACTATAATAACTTGTAGCATTATTTTAAGCAATGCTTAAAAGATCTTGTTCCATAAAAAGATATGAAGATAAGATGTAGTTTCAATATCCTTTTCCCAATCCATCAAAATGTTCAGATTTATTTGAGCTGTGGGCTCGTTTATGTCAGAGTAGAGAGTTGTCTAAATCAAGGCATCGAGAGCATTTCTTTGCAAATTTGCCAAGAAAACAAATTCTACGTCAACAATGTTTCAACATTATTTTAAAAGCTTTGTGATTAATAAATCAGCTAGCGTTCATTCCATACCATATATTTATAAAATCATAAACTTCCCAACTTAAAATCGTCTGTAGATAGTTTATTTAAGTAGATAAGTATATCTAATGGTAAGGAAGTACAAGGAAACTCAAAGTAAGTACTTAGATTTATAAGTAATCTTAATACGACAAAATTATTTATGAAACGTAGTCATCTATAAATAAATATTATAATAAATTTCAATATTAGCAATTAATTTTTCTCATACTCATGTTTAGAACATAACAATATATATACATATTTAATGCATTTTTTATATCAATTAATAATACGGAATTAAACATAAATACAATAGTCATTTATTATTTATTATTAATATGCATAGTAAATATAATATATTTTATAATTTTAAATTAATTTTCCTCAATAATTCTACATCATTAAAAATTTTCTGCAGCCCATGTATGAATGTTAAAAGGACTCATTCAAATGTTAATAACACCCTGTCTACTACACATGTTTCAAAGATTTACTCATCGTCAGGTAGACTTCTGTTATTAACGAACGATTCCTTCGTAGAGTTTATCGTATCTTTTCGATACAGAAAAATAATAAATAAACATTGCCTCCCTCTCTCGTTCAACACAAGAATGTATTGAAGGACAAAGCGAGAACTCGTCCATCTCGCTGCTTGAGAACAAAGTTTCCAGATCATTGTAGACAGATGCTTGATACCTCGGCGATTTGCCTCATAAATGAATGTTAAAAGGAAGCCTTGATCATAGCTGGAGTAGAAGTGTCTTCTTACAAAATGGGGCTTTTAAGAAAAGAAGCGGTAAGGTGAAGGGTAGGATGCTGGTCAGGTTTGAACTAACCAATGAGACGAGTCAATAGGCAAACTAAAAATTGGCCGCGCCAAAAAATTAGCATAAATTAAAAGTACCATATCAATATCAATATAAGTATCAAGCAGACAAACATTTAAATAGAACAATAGACGTGTATTCTGTGTAAAAAAAAGAAGGATTAATATTTGAATCTCTAATTGCACTTAGGAATCAATAAAATAGAATTAATATTGAATGTGAGTCAATGGAAAGTTACTAAATCGAATTGAATTTAAATTAAAAAAAAAATTATTATATATACGAAGCGCAACAAGTGCATATTCAAAATCTCTACTATTATTAAGGTAACATTAATTTTGTATTGTAAAATGAATTTATATGTTCCTTATTTATACGAATTTTTACTTGTAAAAATTATGGTGCTTATCTAAATATCTTTCAAATCTATTAATATTTCTAAGATTTTGCAGTTGAAAATTCTTCCTTATTCCTTAATATATCAACAAATCTTTCATATAATCTTCTTTTTTATTATTATGTTACGTACAAACCCTTTAGCGTTATTAGATTACTTTTAAACTCTTACTAATTTTAATTATCAAAATTCCCCCATCTAGATTGAACTCTATTTATCCTTCATACCAAACTATATCTTAACTAAAATGATATCGTATAATGATTTATTAACCCATTTTATTTAAGTTTTAGGTAAGATTATATGAAAAATTTCTCTGAAACTAATCACATGCAATTGCATTAATAACGAAATATATGTACGTAGGTATTAATATATTTGTGGATCCATTTATGAGTTTGTTTACATATATCCACTAACTGTGCATATTACTATATCTGTCACTCTTTATTTTACTAACCAAAACTCAAAATTAATATCAATTTTGAAACATATCTGATATTTTTAAACATGTACCTTAATTATTTATAGATGTTTTAATTGTTATGACCTTTCAAATAGTTTTTTTTTACTTGGCTTGAGTTCGAAGATAATAGTTTATTTTGTCTTAAATATTCTTTACATAGTGCATAACAATATATATATATATATATATATTACGCTTGATGTTTTCCCTGACATACGACGAAGATGTATTTTCTCGATTTCTAAGACACACTATCATCAATGGAGAATACGTTAAAAAATAAAATATTTTTTTGCCAAAAGGTTTGTGTTTGCTTGTCTAGTTTCAATAATTGCTGATCCGCTATCATATTTGTATTATACGTATTATATTATTATGTTTCACTTAAGCTCGCCGAAATGTAATGTAAAATTTTGTAATTGTTGCGTTATCGCATCTTTGACTGACACAATTATTAAGGTCAAATCATATAACCTCATTGAGTTGTTAGTTTAGTTAAAATATTTATGAGGCATTCGCAATCTTTGGTAAATTTTACCTTACGTTAATACATTAGTGATTAGCTAAACAATTAATAATCTAAAATACTTTCCAGGTTAACTCATACAACAAATACTTTTCAATCATCGCTACAAATCCTTGCCGAAGTGATTACTCATTTACAATTGATCAACTGCTCCTATCTATGCCTAATTTATACACTTTTTCTCAAACACAATAAGCACATTTATGAAAATAAAAATAAGTTTAATAAAAAATTTTAAGAAGTTTCTGATAAAACACGAAGGAATATTTGTGCTAATTGTGAAGCCTCGTGTATGCCAATACCTAATACTAATTCTTAATTCAAAATTACATAATAATAACATTAGAAACACTTGAACATGTTACAGGCGCGTGTACAAACTACAAACTTAGCGTAAATAGAATATATAACGCGACACCACAATTTCTGTAAAATATTACATAGAGATCTTGTTGTGACACAAATACGAATCACAAACAGATTTAGAAAATTTATTTAAATTATATTGAGGAAGAAACATTCTCAGGGATCACACAATAGACTAGACGCTATCTCACCGAAATACTAAAGGGAAATTTCTAATTGACGTTTCTATTCCTAACATCCATAATCTTCAACAAAAACATACAATGAAATGCAATAAATATATCCCGCTAACAAAAGAAAAACAGCAAATATAGCATCAGAAGCAGGTTACAATTATCCCAATTATAATTTCTACCACTAAAATAATTCTTAAACAACTCCATGAAAGCAATAAAGAACTTATTCTCAATACAGATATATTGTAATCATTATACATTACATTATAAAGTAAAAAATACTTAATCGTATATTTAGTTAAAATTATTGAACGTACATATATTAAAACAATAGTTATATTAATGCAATATTTTCCTTTTTTTTTATGAAGAAAATACCTAACGCAATCAGTTTTCCGTTGTATGGAGCTTGCACACACTAAAAACCTCATTTTGGCAAGGGGAAGACTTTATCCCAGAACCGCTATTTGCATTACTTCAGGATGACACCTTACAATTAGCCTCAATTGGCTACTACCGTTGCTTTGGTCTCACTTTTCTTCGTTTTCAACACTCTCTTTACGTGATCGTTTCTAGACAATATTATTTCCACAACATTATCCGCGTCCAAGGGACTACTTCTTGTTGTAGTGTGTCTGTCTACTATGTCTACATTTCGCACACAAAGAAGGTGTGTTCAGCATCGCCTTCTATAGAGTCCTGATTTTAGCAAGCTGCGTTCTCCACTTTACCCATTCTGGCCAAGTACATATTGAAGAATCCCTGTCCGCTAAGAAACTATGTGAGGTAGTAGTTTACTTCACCGTGGTCGCGGTCTATCCAGTTACTAATAACGTTATTGCCACTTCAGTCGAATCAGCGCTTTAGCTTCTGCTTTCGTTTGCTTTTCTACAACTTCTCGGATCTCGTAGACCCTCTTCCTTTCCTGAGCCAGTAGATCGATATGAGTTACTCCCGCAATCACTAGCACTTCTGGTTCAGAAACAGTCCGATGTGAGCTTGCGATCCCGAGCCCCCGCTTTTGAACTGACGCCATCTGCTTCCTGTACTTCTCCTGCCGCAAGGCATCAGCCTAAATCCCGCACCCATTCAGTAGTATGGATTGGATGACGTTCACCAGGAGTCAGCCTTTACTTTCTTTTGGTCCTCCTATATTGGCCATAAGTAGGCTCAGCATCGTTATTTCTCTAGCGGCTTTTGTATGCAATGTAAAAGTTATTATTTTTATTAATTGTTATGAATAAAGTTCAAATTGAGAAATAATTCAAGATAATATATTCATATAAATAAAAATATAGTACAATGTTGTCAACTTATATTGTTATGATTGTTAAAAGGTTTTATATAATATAATAACTTGTATATTTTTACAATATATAAGTTATTAAAAACTTGTTATCTTTATTTAGAATAAAAGAAATTTAAAATGAATGAAATTTGATAGAGAGAATTTCAAAATATAATTCTGTTTTATATTAGATAGAAGTAATATCTTTATTAACAAAAAATAGAATTTGTAAAGCATTCAAATATTCAATTTATTAAACTTAAATGCTAGATTATACTTTGATTTTTATATAGCATTGAAAATCATATTATACTGAAGCGGAGCACAATGGTATGGTTTCGAGATACAAGACTAATGTTGAGCACAATTATTAATAAGTTAAGTATATATAAATATTTTATTTCAATTAAAATTTAGATATTATTTCAAATTTAATAATTTTCATTATTTGTACATCATCAAAAGTTTATCACTATTTAAACACATATTACATTTATTTATAACATTTGGCAAGCCAACGTGAGGGTCAATTACAACTATATTTTCAGAAATAGATTTATTAACTTAATCAATAAACTCTTATATTATAATATTAACAAAATTTCAAAATACTAAATTAAGCAAATGTTTCTTATTTAATTTGTTAAGAAATAATATTAGGTCTTTCTTTAAAAAAAAATATTCTATTTAAGTCTCTCTATTCATTAAATGAATTAAATATATTTGAAATCTAATTCATTGTGTTTTTATTCAGGTACCTTTTGTAGTTACATAGTTTTACATATCCTGATGTTTCCAAGGACGAAGCTTTCTTAATATCTCCGAAAAAGAGAATCTTCAGGATTTAAAGAATATCTTAACCAGGATACTCATTATCTGTAATATTCATTTCTTAGTTAATAAACGTGCAGTCTAAGTATTAATCAGCTAAATAATATGTAGTTGATTAATACGATCTGTGTCATCAGCAGTAGATCGTTTATTATCCAATATGTTTAATGAATGATTTCACGGAGAGCCCGAGAATCTAATATTACCCATATACATATATGTACGTGGGCAAGGTGAAAAGTTCTCAGCCTGACACAGAGATGGCGTTACAATTAACAGAAATTTATGTTTCCTGCGTGGCTGCATGTGTTTTTAGTTCATATGAAAACTTTCAACTTGTTCTTTCAAGTAGTTTGTTTGCAATAATTTTTGTAGTAGACGTCGTGCGTGTTATTTTTTTAAATGGATAAACTTGAATATCGTGCTGTTATAAAATTCTTTGTTTTGGATGGTTTAACCCCTATGGAAATTCATCCGAAGTTGACAAAAGTGTACGGGAACTCTGCTCCTTCGATGACAACCGTTAAAAAGTGGGCAGCTGAATTTAAACTTGGTCGTACGTCCCTCGAAGATGACCCACGTGAAGGACGGCCAAAAACCGCAGCCACACCAGAAATCATCGAAAAAGTATATGATATTGTGTTGGACGATAGGCGAGTGAAAGTGAGTGAGATAGCTGAGGCTGTGGGGATATCGGAAGAAAGGGTGCGAAACATTTTGCAGAAAGAATTAGAGATGAGAAAGCTCTGCGCAAGATGGGTGCCGCATTTGCTGAATGTCGATCAAAAGCAAATGCGCAAACGATTTTCGAAGCATCCTTTGGACCGATTTAACAAGAATCCGGCCGATTTTGTGCGGCGATTTGTCACCATGGATGAGACATGGGTTCACCACTACACGCCAGAAGCGAAACAGCAGTCGAAGCAGTGGGTGGAAGCCGGTGGTTCAGCGCCAAAGAAAGCGAAGTCGATCGCATCTGCCGGAAAAGTCATGGCCAGCGTATTTTGGGATGCAAAAGGAATCTTGTTAATTGATTACTTTGAAAAAGGTAGAACAATCACAGGCGCATATTATTCTAACCTTCTTGATCAGCTGGATGCCAAAATTCGCGAGAAGAGGCGTGGACAACGCACCCGCACACAAAGGTGCTTTGGCGATGGGAAAATTGCGGGATTTGGGGTACGATTTGCTCGGCCATCCTCCCTATTCTCCTGATTTGGCATCCTCAGATTTCCATCTATTCCCAAATTTGAAAAAATTTGTTTCTGGATAGTGATTCACATCCAACAAAGAAGTTGAAAGGACCGTAGAAGAATATTTTGACAATTTAAATCACAGTCTTTCATTGTCGGGCCGAGAACTTTTCACATTGCCCACGTATATTATCATAACTTTTAGATCTGAACTACCAGTATCGTTCATTTAAATAACTTTGCTATCTTAGTTACCAGAATCAACTTCTTTTTATATTGAATATTTGTTAGTAAAGTTTTATTAGTAACTCAGAGATCTCGCATACCAGGGTTGATCATTTAATCCTGGGGTACTTAAGAGTAATTGTTTTCTAGGTCTACATCCTTGTCAATAAATGGCTGGACAGTTAAAAATTGATTATGAGTTTTTTTCCCATCTTACCCTTGTGTTCTTTGTATTACCCAATTCTTTTGTTATTTTGCTATTGACACCTATTGGATCCGCGTGGTTCAGCAATAGCATGGAAACTTCTAGGGATTAAATGATATGGCGCCCCTTAAGAATTTTTGTACAGGAACCACTCTTAATCTCCGAATTCACTGGCTAGTTTGCCCCTAGAAGTAGCTAAGCATTGTATTTTTAAAAATTTTAAGGTAAGCAATACAGGCTTGTGGTGCTACACTAGGACCTAGTAAAGCGAGGGACTTAAATAAATATTAGCTAAATTATCTTTATATTTTTTAAAAGAATGAATTCCTCATTATTATAAGATGCTGAGAAGATGAGACATTGCTTTAATCTACTTTTAAATATATTTAGTTTCAATCTTCTTTGTTTTTTCATGCAAGCTATTAAAAAAAAATTATTTCATTATACTTTACTGATTGCTGTTTTCTGGATAATCTATGGAAAGGAATTCTTATCAACGAATTATTCTTACAATAATTATGATAGTCTGATTGTACTAGTAAATTGCAAGAGTTTCTTCTTGCAAATACTAGGCAATTATGGATATATAGCAGATAGAAATGGAATTGTTAATGTTTTCAAATGTTTGAAATGATGTCTGGCTCCGATTTATGCCATTATTGCTATACGCTCTTCTTATCTTAAATACTCTGAAAGTCTATTATATTAGGTAAATACGAATTAGAAAATACTTTGCTTCTTAAATTTATATACGGATTAGTAAACATAATTACACTAAACCACAAGCAAGCAAGTAAAATAGTGCGTTCATACATAAAAATAAACATATAAAAATTAATTTTTTATTTATTTTAGGATCATAATTCCGAGGTACTGCACAAGTTTAAAATGTTTTGAAGATTATGACTTAAAAAACGCTGTTATATAAATATGTTTATTATTAATGGCATTAAACTTTCACAAAGATTATGCTAAATTTATGGATTTGAGGCCAAAATAAGTTATAAAATGTTTTCGTAAATAGTACTTAATCTTTAGAATGTTTGCGTATATTGAAATAATAAGTGAATTAGATTCATAGTTAAAATACGGACGAATAATTAACATTGAAGTGTGTACTACTTCGTAAAATATCAAAATGAATGCAACTTTTACTTGGATTGATTATACATTTTTCTCCTTCATGTTGCTTATTAGTTCTGGTATGGGAATATACCATGGATTATATAAAAAACAAAAGACTGCAGTCGACTTTCTATTGGGTGGCAAGAAAATGAGTGTAGCGCCCATTGCAATGTCTGTAATATCGAGGTAAAATTTTATAGTTTACGTTTTGGACATATATATTTAAATATTAAATCAATGAACTTTGGTGATCCAAACTATATTTTTCGAGCGATCTATATAAAATTTTAAATCTGTTTATTAACATAAATAAGTTAACCTGCACGTAATCAGAGTATAAAAATTCTATAGCGACATGAATCGATGGAAGGCGAACGTGTTCAGACAATGCCAATAGCAGTGACGCGAAGATGCCTCGCAAAGGTGTTTTGTTAACTGCGATAGACGTAAATAAATTTCTAAATTGTTTCCTTACGTTAGAATATACTGGAGCTATAATTAAATGTATTATTTGCAAAATTAATATTACCAGAGAGGCTATACGTTACTGCGAACTCACAGGCTTGTTCAACATTACTTATGATTTTGAAAATTCCAACAACTATAATCCTAGGTAAATCTTGATTTCTTATTTGTGTTTTCTTTTAATAAAATAACAAACAAGATTGAATACTTCAGTTATTTGGTATACACACGGCTATTATCCGCCTAATACTCGTAGTACACGCCCACAACATGACGTTTAAAGAAGAATTCAAAATACATTTCCTTTAACGCGATTCATTGTGAATCTAAAACATCAAAAGCTTCATGGCCATCATTGACCTACTTAGCTTCCAGTCCCAGTCTAGGTATCTATAATCATAATTACTGAATTTAGTTCGATAAAATTCAAACAAGAAATCAATTTAAAACGTTACATTCTCAAAGTACTCGTAATTTAAATTAATTAAAACATTTTTAAATACTAATAGTTTCAAAGCATAAGAACCGAACATTTCACTATTAAATATAATTGAATTAATTATATACATTATTTTATAAGAGTAAATGTAGATGTTTTAATATATGTGATAATGTATTATTAATAATATTTTTAAAGATCTATTTATATTGATCCTTTAACCTTTATTATTGTTGAAATTGTATTTGCAAACAAATTACATTATTTCATTGAGATTGAGTACATTAATAGATGTATATCACCAATTGTAGTTGAATAGCATTGTTTATAGTCCACTTTCATTTACTGTTTTGTCAACTTTGTATATATCTTTCCTAATGTTATTTTTTTAGGCACAAATAAAATATGTTGTGGAGAAAATGACAAATTACTGGCATCCTTTTGCCTTTGATGTTCGTACTAGTACTGTCTCCGTAGAATATCAATTATTCTTTTTAATCCATCGGATGGTCCTGATATTATATTCATTTTTAAACTGTTCTTGAAACTCACTCATACTAGTTCTAAGAAATTAAAACTGCAATGAAATTTCCCAACGAATTGGTATAAATTGGTATTTTAATTTGACTTAAATTGCAGTATATACATTTTTAGAATTTCAAGAAATTATATACCACCTTTAAGAACTATATACAACGAAATTGCTTTTAATAAATATTTTCTTCTTAATGAGGTAATGGCATGTAGTTATCATACAAAAAAGAAAATATGTCAATTTCTAAAATACATGAAAATATATCACTGCTATATGACATCAAGGGAATGGATATGATTATACGTATCCTTTTTAAAATCAAAACAAACTTTTTTATAATATAATTTATACCTCTACGTATATATGTAAACGCAACGTTTTTACTAAAATTTAAGAAATAGTAAGAATTCTAGGAGTTTCTCGGTGCAGTCGCTTAGGTTGGTGTTCAGCTGTTACCAATGCTTTAGTTTTGCATTCATCCATGGATAAATTGGCTTTAATAGGCGACAAAGTATAGCAGATGTTGTTGAAACAATGTTCAATTAGTAAGCCTTCTTCTTGATTTAGAATGTGGATAAAATGATCGGCAGTCTTAATACATTGCTCAAAACAATAAGGGGATATTTGGAAAAATGGTAATAGATAAAATATTTGCGTGTCATATTATTAATTTATTAATTTATTTATTTTATTATTTTCCCACATATTCTCTAATTATTTCGAGAAGTGTATATGATGTTACTTCTTTCCCGGAAGGTTTAATTTCATTTGCATAGTACTTCGCTAGTGCTTGTGTCAGTAATTCTATTGAATTCACGACGAGTCCGAGCGGTATATTTCGTTTATGTATTTTCGAGAGATCGTATAGTTTAGGGCATTGGGATGACTTTTCTCTCGGTGTAATACGTTTCTTAGTATCTTCGTTTATATTTGTGGCACTGATTTTCGATATAGTTGTTTTCCCTAGATAGGTGGTAGAATCAGATGTAATTGGTTTGTATGTAGCATCTTCTAAAAGAGTTTTTATTATGTTGATATAGTCGTCTTTGTTTGGAACAACAGTATCGCTTTCCTTTTTTTGGGCAATATCACTGTCATCGTTTCTAAGTTGTGCGTGTGTTGTGTATTTCCTAAGATATCACGCATACATTTTGACGTATCAATGCAGCTACATTAGAATCTAAAGAATATAATGCAGATTCTACTCTATTAATCATTTTCTCATTTTTGTCTCAGGATGTGAGTAGAGAAACCGGTCTCTAACAGTTGCTTGTCCGTCATGCGGCGAATAATGCGCACCGGTTCTAGTTGTTGTTTGACTAGCTATTGGTTGTTCTGTAGACGTTCAACTTACTTTATCTGTTTTAGTGTTCTCTAGCGATACTATTTCGTAATATTAGTAAGTATAGACAATAACAATCATTTTTATACATATATACTTACGATTTATGTCAATAATCAATCAATAATACAATCTAAAAATATAGGACTCCTCATGATCACGTCTGTTCATATTTTGTATTAAAAAAATTGTAATTTTGACTAAATTTTTATTTTTTCTTATTTTAGGAAATTTATACAAAGCTTTTGTTTCAGCTCTCTCTCTGGAATAACTTTGCTATCGCTTCCGGCGGACATTTACAGATATGGCATGACATTTATGCTAACAGGACCTTTGCAAATATTTGTTTTATCTGCAACTTATTTCATTTATGTCCCCGTTTTTTACAAATTGCAAGTTACTAGCATATACGAATTTTTCAAAATTCGTTTTAATAATCGAATACGGGTGTTTGCTTCATTTTTATATATTGTACATATAATTCTGATACTTCCAATTTTCATCTATGTCCCGGCATTGGCGTTATCACAAGGTAAGTATCTAGTTTTATTGACTACATATAGAGAAACTTAACGAACAATGATTGAGGTGAAACTTCCAATGTCTCTCAAGAAATAATTTTTCGAACAAACTGCAAACTGTATATGTATATACAATAGGCCAATAAAGTATTTGAATATTTCAAAGAAAATAGCAACAAAGTCTGCATATAGGAATTTCTTTCTCAACGTATTTTCCTGTTTAGTTATCCGATACTATTACTATATATAATATTAAGTATTTTCGTTCCTTCAAAAAGTAAGGTCCATCAAACTCGTCGAAATATACATTAGTTTCAGTGATTGTCTTCTCATTCGACCCAAATCTCTTACCACTCACCTAGGTTTTCTAGTTGGGTAAAAGGGAAAATGCTAAATGAGCCTAATCTTGAGAATAAGTTGGATGTGGAAGCAGCTGGAAATGTAATTCATAGATTTTTGCTATTATAGCCGTCGAAATGTAAATAGGTGCTTTATATTATACTGAAGAAAAAGCATTCAAGTCTTTCGTGTTAGATTGCATCCTGTAGTTGATCTAACCACTGGATGCATAATATTCGCCTGTTATCGTTTTAGCTTTTAGGAGATAATCGACAAGAAAAATCCCATTGCAATCTCAAATGATAGCAGTCATGTTTTTCCGGCCGAGTGTACAGTCTTTACCTTCTTTGGACTATTTGTGACAGCATCAATCAATTGTGTCGATTGCTGCTTCATTTCGGGGGTATAATTTTGTATCCAAATTTAATCGACAGTTATTTGACGTCAAAAGTCTTTCGGATCACTTCGTAACTTGGTTAAGTTGGGGGTGAAAATGTGTTCTGATCCGAGTTTGTCATCAACAGTCAACAAATGTGATTCCCGTCTTGAACATAATTTCTTCATACACAATTCAATATGTAAAATCAAAACCACTGAGCAATATAAAATATGTATTTTTTAATTATTTCTGAAGTACGCGCTGGACTACACACGTGTTGTTATCAAATATACTAGCCTGGCTACGTTTAAACTCAGATATCCATCACTTTATTATTGGCACTGGAACAGAGCGGTGCCTGTAAAGAGATTTCGGGTCAGCTTTGGTCTCATTGTTTGATTTGTTCTTGAAAAATAAGAACTTTGTCACCGATAGGTACCTCACTTTTTTATGTTTCAATATAACCCAAAGACAATCAATTCACCAAGTAGGAAAACAAATAAGATTTATTAATAGTACTGTACTATTTCGAAGTTTTTGGAAGTATATATATATTATACACGAAATCTAAAATAAAATTCTACTAAAGTATTGGTTCAGGTACTTATACATAAATGAATTAAATATTTAAGTATCATTAATTATCACTTAATATTTTGTTCATTCTTTCTAAGCATTTAAGACAACCTATAATTATCTAGATATTGATGATACCGATGTTTGTGTGATATCAGATGTAACATTGTTCCAAATCTGTAAAATGTTTATTAAAATTAATATATTATTAATTCTGTGTCTACAGTATGTTTGTAAAATTTTTAGAGTATCTTTTGGATCTGACTTTCCATTAATAAAGAGCCACCAACCCCATTATAGGATATAAAACCCTATACAGTACTGTATCATATAGGCCTCCATGTTTTACGATTGCCAGAAAATTTTTGACTTTGTAGAACGGTACTTGATTTCCCCTATCCAAAAGCGTTGAATGTGCTCTTATCATTTTTGGAAAAGAAAGTTGTATACAACTTTCTTTTAAAAAAAAATTAGGATTATTATTTTTAAACACACATGCATAGAATATTCGCTTGCCTCTATCCATTTCATTGTTAAAAACCTTTTTTCTCCTCCATGATAACTTGAATTTCGTAAGCATTTTCGCACTGTCTCCATTTACTATTTTTCCTTCTTTTATTTGAATATTTTTACAATCATTTAGCACTAATTTTTTTTTATCAAACTTCGCTTCATTGCGCATGTCTAATATTTTAGGATAACCAAAACGAGGCTTCTTTTCTACACTCTCTGTCTTTCTGTACTCATTTATTTTGTATTTATTTACATATCTAACAGTGCAATATATTTTTTTTAGTTGTTTCGCAATATTTGGGCAATATTATATTATATTTGTTTATGTGATTTACTAATTTGTTCTTTTTCGTTAACGCTAAACTTACCTCTTTGTAGACACAATTTTCTTGATGCACTGACTTAGTGAATTAATTCATATATCGTATGAGTCTTAAATAGAGTTGGCACTACGAGCTTTCGGTTAGTGGCGCATGCTTCGAAGAAGCGCAAGGGATTTAGTGCATAAAAAATGTAAGTAAACCCCTTTAGGCAGTATTTTCAATATCTAGATACACCCTGCATATGAAAACACCACGGCGAACACAGTTACATGAAGAAATATACCTGATACTACAAATATCTAACCGAACTTATCTACTTTGTGCATACTGCTGCATACTGAAAACGCTGCTTAAAAGGGTAAGTGTTTATTTACGTTTACTACATAGTAAACCCCTAGCACATCTTCGAAGTACGCGAAGCCAAATCTTAGTTTACATTTGGTACTTCCCAGCGGAATTCCAAACAACCGTTTTATTTTTACATTTTATATACATTTAAATGTTATATATATATATATACATAATATATGTATTTCATTGTTAACTAGAAAGCTTTTTCGTCCTCCTCGTTTATAAAGAATTAAAAGTAACTCATTTCTTAAAATATTTAATCCTGTTCATTTCCTGAAGAATCAAAAAATTATTAACGAATATTATTATTTATAATAAAATACAGAAATTGCATTGATGTGCAGTAGGTCAACAAAGTACACTCTATAATTTAGGGAAAACAGCCAGATATTCAATAGATATAAATTCCTATATACATATAAGTATATAAGTATTATGCAACTATGCATAAATGGAATTTATATCTATTGAAATTGTGGGGGTTTTCCCTAAATTATACAATAGATTGTACTTTATTGATCTACTGCACTGCAAATGTTAACTTGAATTTCGCACATCAAAGCAATTTCTAACTTCATTATAAATAATAATATTCGTTAATAATTTTTTGATTCTGTAGGAAATGAACAGGATTAACTATTTTAAGAAATGAGTTACTTTTAACTCTTTATATATGTGGAAGCCAGAAAAAAATTTTAATTAACAATGAAATAGAGGGCTTACGAGTTTCTTGATAATTCTATTTTTCAATGTCATCTCCCTTAACTTTAACCCAATTGCGCCACCTGTCCTGCAACGACTTTATTCTATCAGAAGAAAATTATTTCTGTTGGTTTTCAAAATAGGTATCAATTTTCGCTTTCAATTGGTTATCGTTACAAAATGACGTCTTCAAGGTGCTTTGTCAAATGTCTATATAAAAAGAAATCAGACAGATTCAAATCTGCACTATATGGTGGGATCTCAAAGAAGATACATACATTCGTGGACGATGAGTTGGACTTTAGCTACCTTGTGAACTTTCGCATTATCATGAAGAAGATGACTCACACGTGAACATTGATAAATAACGTAATTTTGTTAATATATTACCGTAGGTAACAGCTATTTTTCTAGCCCCTTTGGTATGTATTCAAGGAGAACTAATCATGCTGGGTCCAAAAAGACAATGGATTCACGACAACATCGAAACTGCTTTGACGAATATTTCACTTCAAAATATGACAGAGACTCGTCCTTATACACTTTAATCATTCGTTTGTGAATAGTTTTTGAATCCTGTCCTTTTGTTAAAAATTTGCAATCTGGAATGTAGTAATTTAATGAAACTCACATTTTTTGTTGCGAAACATTTGTAAAGCGCTAATCATTTTCTCATAAGCAGACAAATTTTACTCATTGTACATTTTTATGCAACGCACAGTCAGTTGTTTCTATCATAGTCAGATTTGTCATTGTTAACTTTCTGAGATATTGAGAAAAAATTGCAAATTGTCGAAATTTTCAGTCTTATATATCCTCGTAACCACTGAAGGTAGAACAAAACTACAAATTGTATTTAATAGGTATTTTTGAGTAGAACTTAATAATTATAATTCATGCCACACTTGCTTTTCAGTATATAACACAAAATTTCATTTCTTTAAATGACAATCATAGTAAGCTATGACCCCATTAAGATCCTTATTTTTTTATTTCATAGATATGGGGTATGTTTATCTTTTTATTTTTTTATTGCAAGGAAAATAATTCAATTACTATTACTAATTGCGGAAATAATAGCCAAGTAGTTTTTGAAAAACTATTTTAATGTTAAAAAATAGAAGAGAGAAAATAACTGACTAAAAACAGTAAGGAAACTGTAAAATTAAAAAATATATTTTGTAAAAGAAACAAACAAACGAATGAGTAGAGAATAAATAAAATTATTTAAGTATATGCGCAAAATGATCACTATTATTTCATATGCACATTTCACACTTTCTCACAACTTCGAAAAAAATCTTACGCATAGACTGAGAGCGGATGCTTGTTATGGCTATCGTAATGTTCATTTTTAGTTCCTCAACGTTGTTGAGTTTGTTTATATATATATGAATAGATCTCAGTTCTGTTTCTGGAGAAAAGGCTGGTTTTATTTTAAAACATAATAAATACAGTTCATTTAGATACAACGTTAGCAAATACATTTTTAGTCCAAGATCAAGAAGGAAGACTATTATTTGCTTGACAGTTTTTCGGAGAAATAAACAATAATCCGCAGATAGTGTATCGATAAACGATGTAGACGCGTTTCTCGCTTTGTCGTTCAATATAGTGGACGACAGAGGAGGCGCACGTTATTCATTATTAATTCGCATATTTAGTGCACAATTCTTTCTATAGATGATTCTTCATATAATGTTTGTTGGTCTCTAGATAATATAAATATAAATATTGGGATCATATTTTCATGAAATGAAATGAAGAATGAGAAGAACGCGTCACGAACTGGAAACTATTCTAGATGAATTACCATTAAATTTAAGTCAACATTTCAGATACGTTAAAGCTGACGATGATTTTCAAAACTTGTCTTTCAGAAAGTTTTCTTAACTGGATTAGTAATGCAGTACTGCCTTCTGGACGGCAACATCAAGACATATTACGAGATTTAATTTTTTCTATAATAAAGTAACATCAAAGTACACACACACACACACACACACACACACATATATATATATATATATATATAGTATACTTTACAGTTACTTTATAATATATATATATATTCATACCAAGAGTGCCACACTACACGTTTAGAGCGAAGGCATGTTAATCTCATCTTCCCACAGTAAGGTGAGGATTGTCTCCATCAACAAGCATTATATGAAGAATCATCTATATAAAAAATTGTGTAGGAAGTATTGTTTCTTTCTCCGAGGAACTATCAAGCAGATAATAGTATTTTTTCTTGATCTTGGGTATAAAATGTATTGTTAACGTTGTATTTAAATGAGCTGTATTAATTATATTTTAAAACTAAACGAACCTTTTCTGTAGAAACACTACATTCATTTCTAATTTCAGAAGTAGATATCGTGGTTTTGTAATTTATATAAGCTTTACCATTTCTTATTTTCCAGTTTGAATACCTTCTTCAATTGATATGCTTTTGCAAACGATCCATACTTTTTCAATATATTTTCTAACTTGTAAAATAGTTTTGATCAACCTGTTTCCTTTCCATACAGAATTGATAATGTATATTGCTAGCGTCAGTACTACTTGTATTTCTGATAACAAAATTGCACATTAATAAAAGAGCTTTTTAGTTTTTCTTCGTTTGTACCATATACATATTATGCATAAATATTTCACAGAGAAAATACTTACCTCTACGAGTCTCTGTCTACTACAGTAATGGAAATTGCATATTATTTCCACAATTAGTAATTAAAAAAATCTGAAGAAGATAACTATAGCAAATCTTGTATCTATAAAATCTCAAAAAAAATAAGCATTTTAATGGAATCCTAGGCAACTGTGATTACTATTTAAAAAAAACATAAGTTTGAGTTACATCTTGGAAATTAAATGTGCCATAAATTTTTAATTGAGATTATTAAATTCTACGCAAAAGATATCTATCAGATGCTTTTTTTAGTTCTGTTATAAATTTCAAAATCTGAAAATACTATCAAATACTCCTTGAACTCCTGAGCTAACATAATCGATCCTTATACGAAGATAAAAAATGGGCCCCACATATACACATATGTACATATATATAATAGTTTTGATTTTCCTGATTTTACATTACACGTACATTGCACTTACTAATAGAGACATATAAAATATAAAAGAATCTTGTATTGAAAATAAGAAGCATGTATTTCTTATATCCGAACACACGAATTTGTTGATATAAAAAACTTAGTAATCTTGAATTTACTAAATTTTGATATAAACATAAATTAATGTAAAGAAATATTATCGAAACAATATTTATTTGACATTTAAGAAATAATTTTGCATTATTAATTGCTCTTAAACTTTTTTAGTTACCCATGTCTCCGTGCATTTCATAGCACCATTAGTATGTTGTGTTTGTATTTTTTACACAACGTTAGGTGGAATAAAGGCCGCTGTTTGGACAGATGCCCTCCAATTCGGAATAATGTTTGGGTCCCTAATTTTAGTGGTAACAATTGGTATTATTGGCGCTGGTGGTTTCAATGCAATCCTCGAAAAAGCATCTGAGTGGGAACGAACAAATATAATGTATCGTAAAAATAATTGCCATACCTTTTTTTTTCTTAACAAAAATACTTTTCAGCTACGATTTATCCTTTCTCAAACGTGACACAGTTTGGTCATCTACTATTGCCTCATTCTTCGTAATTTTAAATCATTCGGCTACTAATCAAGGTTTCGTGCAAAAATGTTTAAGTTTACCTTCGTATAAATCAGTTAGAACGTAAGTAACATAGATAATAAGTAATTTAACCACAGGTGGAGGATACACAAGCAACATCGTAGCCCAAACTGAATTACATACATTTTTCAATGTTCAATTGCTTAAATAATATCTCTGTCATGTATGTATGTGATAACATATATATTTATGACAGAAAATATAATTAAACATTATTTCTAAACTATATTATAGCATAGAGAAAAATTTTCAAAGTTTCAAAAATAAATGGTTAGAAATAATAATAAATAAAAAATATTCGCCAACGTTATATAGTAATTTCGCAAAACGACATTAAACAAGTCGTTTTAGGCCAATTTTTAATATAATCTTGAAAATCATTTTTATTATTTAATTTAAGGCTTGTTTTAGACTCCTTAAACTTAAATTTGCATATTATAATATAACTTATGGAATATTGGAAATATTATATAATTAGGTTTGCTAAATATTAGATTTCATGAATAAGACAGTGCCGCTACAGTAATTGTAATTCACTGAGGTTTTCAAGATCAATTTTGAAGACCACTTGTAACAGCTAATCGAAAGAAAATCTCGAATATTCTTCTTCATCTTGGCTTCTGCTCTGGAACCGCGTCTTTGCCAAAATGAAGAAAGTATACACAACGACCACGAAAGTCTAAATTTACTCGAACAATTTTTTTATAATAGCGATGTTCATATATAAAATCTTTCTATAAAGGCTTTAATCAAACTTTTTAAGTCCACGGCTTAGTGACATTTTTATTCTTCTCTCTGTCCCTTACTTGTTCCCTCCTGTTTTCAGTTTCCATTCCTACGATGGCCTCTCTTCATTTTCTACTAAGCACCGTAATTATCTGATTTATTCTTCTGCGCCCAACCCTCGATTGTTTTATTTAGTACATTGCCCAAGCCTCACATCCTTAGAGCAACGTAGACTGGGTAACCGTTCGTACAGTCTCTTCGTTACATTCCACTGCAGGTGTTTGGACATAGTATTATGTAACGCTCCTGTATATTGATTGGCTTTCGTCTATTTCAGCCTCTTTACTTACTTGAGATAGTTACACAAACCATTTCATAGAGGCATTTCCATATTTATTGTAATCTGTATGTCTTTCAGGCTTCTCTGCAAATGTTAATTGAAATTGGCCCTGATTTCGTCTCTTTTGGCCTTTATTTATCCCGATTGGATATCTTCATCAGCTAGGTACTAACCCTTACCACTTTATTTTTCTTTCTTTGTACAGATGACTTCCCGGCTTATTTCTTTTCAATTTTTTTATTTTTTGGATTTGCTGTGCCTACCATAACTGTACTTAGTTTCTATTTCATTTCTTATTCGCCATCTTCCTTCCATTTTTTCTCTTTGTACTGATCATAAAACTATGAAGTAGATATTGTACTTACATCCGTTAAGTGTCGGTGGTGCAGGTACCATATGATTTTGCAAGAAAATATATTTTTCTGTGTAGCAGACCTTCGTTAATTCTTGCTCTCTCGGCTTGTTTTTCTTTTCTACTTTTTTTTTGTGATTTGCTAGCACAAGTGCACTTAATTTATATTTCTATTTCGTCTTTCGTTGACATTTTCCTTCCAACTTTTTCTCTTAGTGTTACTCATAAAACTATGAAACAAATATGGTATTTGCATACATAAGGTTTTAGTCTTATAGAAAATACAGGTATTATTACGAGATTCTGCAAGAAGAAATAAATATTAATGGTGGTTATATCAAAGTTTAAAAAATGATGATAAAACATACATTAAATTTATATGTTGTGGTTTCATTTATCTAATCATCAGAAGATCCTTACGTTCTTTTTCTGCAGATAACGAATTGCATGTAATTAAAGCGAATAAATATAAGAATTGTGGTTTAAACAACAAATAACTTATCCAATTTTTTTGAGAATATTTTTAGTACGCCGTTCATTACAAATATTAACCAACGAAATTTATATCTGATTTGAGTAACAAATAATCAAGAAACGTTTTGATACGATTGTTGTTCATCTTCATGAACTCCTCATACACTTCAAATTGTTGAATGCACTCTTTTTCAATTATTAACACATTTCTGCCATTTGCTGCATTCGTTGGGAACTACAATATACAATACACGATTAAACAAAAGGCATTTCTCGTTCGATTATTCGTAATTGTCAAGTGTTGGCTCTTAATAATAATTTTTATCTCAAGAACGAATCGTATTTAAATTAAATAAAATAATATAAAGAGATGATGAAAAGAAATTATATACAATATATATATATATATATATATATATATATACAAAGCCTAAAGCGCATTCGAATGGCTCACGTCTTTTTTACAGGGGGGATTACTATTCTTTTTTCCAGAAGTATTGTGACATTCTTTCTTATGCCCATATTTCCCGAATTTGGTGTATCATTTTTTTTTTAGCGATAATCCTCACTTTTTATAATTTCCACTGTTTTTCTACTCTGACCTGCGCTTATTATATTATTTTCCGTTTTGTAAATTATTTCTATTTTGGCCTCAGTGCGTTTCGTCTGCTTCCCTTTCCCGCTGGTTCATCTTCATACTCTTCCTCGTTTCCATTGTGTGGTTGTATATCTGTAGTTTCTCCATTCAATAACTTCTAAAAATGATGACTCTCTTTCTGCATTCTTTCATATATGTACTTCTACCAACATATTCTCAGTTTTATCTTTAGTATACGGTTTTCTGGAATTGTGACCTAGTTGTATATTTTCACACGTTTTTTATATCTTTATTTCTAAATTTTCTTTCTATTTCCTCTATTTTTCTTGTGTTTGCTTGTTTTTACTTATGCATAGTTTTTTCACTAACTTTCGTTGATCTTGATATTCCTTTTCATCTTCTTTTTCTGTTCGCAGGTATCTTCCTCTCGAGTTTTTCTTCCTACATATCTTATCGATTTTGTGTTTGCCGAAACTACTTTTTGTAACTGTTTCTATCACCTTTTTGATTTAAGCGAACGATTATTAACGTCTTTTTTTTAGGTGCTTCTTTCTAGTCTCCTGTACATTCGCCCTGTATAGCGTAATTAAATCATAACTAATAAATATAAATATTGTTGTGTGATGAGTAAATGGAAAAAAATGCTTATATTTATATATTAATAATGTTTTTACAATACGTTTTTACACACATTAAACAAAAACATATTTAATGCTTGTTACTATCATTTACAATTCCACGTAACTTCAACATTCTCATCTAAAACAATTTCTATTATATACTTTATTTCCAAGTTTTTAAAAGAAGTATATTAATTCCAAAGAAGTATAGATATTTAATATGTTTATTTTTATTTTTAGAGCAATTATTTTAATAACAATCGGTATCACTATAATTACTAGTTTGAGTATGTTTTCTGGTTTGGTAATGCATGCTTATTATTTTGGTTGCGATCCACTTAAGCGGAATCTCATCAAGACATATGATCAACTTTTGCCAATGTACATTATGGAAACCGCAAGTTTTATACCAGGTCTACCCGGCTTATTTATATCTGGGATATTTAGTGCCACCTTAAGGTATTTATTATATATACTAAGGCTGTTCTTTCTCTTTCTAGTAGAGACATAGTTAATGGTTTTTGTACTCGTTAAAATTAATTTTGAATCATTTTCTTCAATCTTTTTGGATTAGGTTACAGTCGTTTTTAAATTCATCCACTGTTTTTTCGGCCTATGGAAAAGGTAAATCTTACAATTTATCTTTTACAAGTGTAATCGAAAATAAATTCTTGTATGGCAAAGCTGTCCAATGACTGTTTCAGTATTTTAAGAAATTTCTCAATTGTTCCAGCAGAAGTGCGAGAATTATTATAATGCAATATAATATTTCTTCTTGAATAGTTTTAACGAACTACTTAAAGCAAACAAACTATACTGAACTCTACCACTACAGTACAAATATGCCTGCTAATCTCAAAAAATAGCTCATTTTCAAAAACCCAAACTACCGACTCGTGGTTTTTTTCCGGATCATAGCAATATAGAAAAGTTTAGTCACCTATAACGATGTTGTACATCAAATGAGATGTTCCACTGACAATGCGATCTAGTGTAGGTCTGCACCACCCTAAATGGTATAATTGTTAATTTAGGGTTGCTCGAATATTAAGAGTAATGCGCTGGTCTTCTGTCCCTAATAATGGCAATTTTATTTTCGACAAAAACATTTGTTAGGTTAGGAAATCCAAATGTGTTAATTAAGGAAAGTCGATCGCACTGAAATTTAATGTGCCACCGCTTCACAGTAGTTACAGTACATGACTTGTCGCCAAATATGCAATTGGTTTTCTTTAAATATTCCTTAATTCCTTAATTAAGTCACGTTTAATATTATAAAAAAACAGCCGATAATGCTCTTTGCTTATTTCCTTAATTTCTTGTGCAAATGATTGTTTCGAACTTTTCTAGTTTAAAAATATAATTTTCAATTGTCACTAATATTAAATTTGAAAATAAATATGTTATGTCATACAACAAAATCTATGGCAAAATATCGTGGCCTGCTAAAGAGGGTCAGCGAAAAGAGAACAGCCCTCGTATGTAAAGTGAATTATGCCATATATTAAATAGCAAACGCGAACTTTTTTCCAGCGCTCTATCTGCATACTTAAATTCATCTGCTGGGATAATATATCAAGATTTTATATCACCATTTGTTCCAAAAGACACCTCACAAGAAAGAATTAGCAAATATCTTAAATTACTAGTTGTTTTTCTTGGAATTGTATGCACTGCATTAGTATTGGTAGTTGAAAAATTAGGAAGTATACTAGCTTTAACAATAAGTGTCAGTGGTATTAGCGGAGGACCGCTTTTCGGTTTATTTACAGCTGGCATGTTAATACCTATGGTTCATTCAAAAGTAAGCCGTTAATTCGCATATGTTACTTTATATTAGGCATTGTATTTTAGGGTGCCATTTGGGGCGGAATCACCTCAATGGTTATTATGGGTTGGATAATTATGGGATCTCAGTGGTATAAACTGACTGGAAAAATCAGTTATCCTCCATTACCAGTAGCTCCTGTTACTTGCAATGAAACTTTTTTGAATGAAACGTGAGTTGTAAAGATTAAAAAATCTTATGTAACATTTATTAATTTTTCAGATTAATTAACGTAGATCGCGCTCTAAATAACATTATAAATACAACTATTCCCGAACCTCCATTTATTCTTTACAGAATATCTTTTCATTACTATACTTTACTTGGTGCACTGATAGCCATACTTGCGAGTGTTGTAATAAGTTATTTCACAAAGCGCGATAAACCTCTTAATAGGGACTGTATTAGTCCTGTAGCTCAATTTTTAATTCATGACGATGATATGCCTCCAGAATACAATAGCATTGAAAAAGCTACGGAACTTGTGAATCGAAAATAGACGAACATCACCAAACGCGCCGGATATATTTTCGGTTATTTTGAACATTATATCAAATGTAAACATATTTTTGAAAATACAGAATTCTCGTTTCTATACACGCATTTTATTTTAATACAGTTATTACTACAAAAGGAAGTATTTAAAAAAACTTCAATTTTTCTCTGCGCAATCTAAATGAAAATTATAATCGCGAGCGTGTTTTTGAGAGATTTCGTATCATATTGTCTTTTTTTTCACTTATATTGCCCATATAGTATGTGCTATATGTGTGTTTTATATAACATTAAAAGAAATAAAGGCAGCAGTTTGGAATGATACTCTTCAGTTCGGTATCTTGTTGAGTTCCCTGATTTTAGTAGTAATATTGGTGTTGTATGTAATGGTGGTTTTACATCAACATTTGAAAAATATGCTGTCGGATAGCGAATGAATATATAGTAGTGCAAAGAATAATGTTTTACATGGTAGTATTTATTTTCGGATTTGATTTTTTCAAATCGAACGTGATACATTCTGGCCCAGTACATTAATAGTTCTTTTTATATTTTTTCATCACATTGCTAGTAATCAATACAGAAATGTCTGACATTACCATCCTACAAGTGAGTGAAAAACATAAGTATAATTAAATAGTTTTAAAGGCTTTGATAGATGAAATGAGAATGTTAGATTTCGTGATGATAATTATTAGAATAAAAATATTTTTTTCATTTGATTCATAATAACGCTTAGGTGAGTATATAAAAACAATAAATTAAACCAAAACCGAAGACATTTTTCAAAAAAATTTATTCCTAAAAATAATAGTTAATACAGCACACGCCAGGAGAGTTGGCGAACGATGATAGTAAGTTCGCACAGCAATATTATACTATAAAATATACAAGGAATATTTGCAAAATAGTAAAAACCTATTTTGAAATCACTTAAGCGATATATATGCAATAATTATATAAAAAAGTAATGTTCAGTTTACAACTGAATTAATAGTTACTTTAAAAATTGATGTTATGGAAAAAGGGAAAGCTTGGTCTATAAAATGCAAAAGATTAAGTGAATTTAAATAAAACCGTTAAATGTTAAAGCGAGAGTGTGCGTTATGGCTTTCAGCGGTACGGTTCGTATTCGGAATTTGTTTTCGTACAGGTATTTTGTCGTAGTTTTCCAGGTGCGTCGCGGTTTAATTATCTGCTGATGATGACAACTTAGTTGTCGAACTACGTATACAAAACACAAAAGTTGTGGAAAGGGGTTATATATCGACCTAAAGTGATTAAGTTATATTTTAATAATACAGACTCTCTAACGAATCAAAAGTTAGTAAAAGCTGGCAAATTGTATCCAATATATGAATAGATAATTATATATACATATATAGTTATATATACATACATATACCTTGCGCTTTTTATTTACAGTAGGGCTTAAATGTCACATGGCAGGACCTAAACGATCTTTAGCATTTAATTCAGCAGTTGATACTACAGTCAAATAACATTAACAATAAACTAATATAAAAACAATAATAATTACTAACGTCCTTGCCACGCTCTACTACTGCAATCTCTCGGTGATTCAGGTATTAGTGGGAAAATGAATGGCTTCGTTAAACCTTAAATCTGTAGATTAAGCTCTGTCTTCTTAATCAGACGAGCACGGGATTCTGATACGTATATTAACTTCGTTTGTTTCATAAATATTCAGCTCCCAAAGGTAGGATAAGTAAGAAAAATCCTGAAGTCAATGTAGAAAAAGAACAGAAAAATTAGGCCACTATGTGATACAAATTTTATAGAATACATACCTCCAGGTGGTTTTGAGTGTTAATTAACAGAGCTAAGATCATTTCTTCAATAAAAGTGGCAATATTAATCCAACCTGAATTTTTCAATGTGTCGAGGTTTATCATCATATCTGACCAATTCCATTAAGTCATTAAATTAATCAATCGGCTTACAATTTTTCTAACATATCGTCGTAAGAACTGTCATCAACTATTCCAATAAAAATAGGCACGACTACTATCCAAAGTTGAATTTTTAAAAGCGAAGGTAGACTTATAGAGGTCTCAAAGTAATCCATGAAAGAGAGCGATACTTTACTTTTAAACAACCCAGCGAGTGACGTATTCAGGATCAACGTGAACGTGGGAACAGTAAAATATCTACTCGTTATTAAGGCCATTACTCGCAAAGCAACCGGGAATAACTCCCAATCGATCAATCAATATTATGACATTCTATTAATTAAACTCTATTAATTAAAAACAAAAATTAAAATATCGGAGGTATGATTATCAACTTCGGTTGACAGGCACGGGAGGGCATTAAAAGTAACAAAGAACAATAAAATGTCCTTAATCGAACATATTAACACTAATAAAAATTGTATTTGTAACAATACGTGGATAGTTTGACAAGTAGTGAGAACGACACATAGGTGGCGCTCTAATTGGTAAAACAAATACACTGTAATTTAGGTTGCCTATTTATATGTCTACATTCCGATATTTAGATAAATCGGTTGATTAGTTTATTTTTGAAAGCTGATTGAAAAAGAAGCAATACGTCGTTTTGTTATAACGAAAAAAGCAGAGTATCGTGCGGTGATTAATTACTTCGTAATTAAGGGTATGAAAGCTACCGAAATAAAAGATGAGTTACGGGAAATATTAGGTGAATCTGCTCCATCATCCGCCATAATAGGTAGATGGGTAAATGAATTTAAACGTGGCAGAACAATCTGTGTTGATGAAGCGTGCTCTGGAGCACCCAAAATCGTGACTTCTAAGGAAATGATTATAAAAATCCGTAATATTATTACGCAAGATCGACGACTCAAAGTGAGAGAAATAGCAGACATGGTAAATATTTCAACAGAACACGTACACTACATTTTAACGAAAGAATTGGGCCTTTCCAAGCTGTCGGTAAGATGGGTGCCGCGATTGCTTACGTCTGATCAAAAGTTCACTCGTTTGTGCATTTCCAATGAGTGTTTGGACCTTTATAAGCTGAATTCAGTTGATTTTTGTAGGCGATTTGTTACTTGCGATCAAACTTGAATACACTACACTACACCCTAAACTAAACAACAGTCGAAACAATGGTTAGAACGTGGTTCTGCACCTCCAAAGAAAGCGAAAACCACTTTATCGGCAAACAAGGTGATGGCATCAATTTTTTGGAATTCAAAGGGCATTTTTCTCATTGATTACCTTCAGAAAGGTGCCACAATAAACGGACAATATTATGCAAAACTTTTACAAAAATTAAATGTTGAGATTTGTGCTAAACGTCCAGGAATAGCAATGAAAAAAGATTCTGTTTCACCAAGGCAATGCTCCCTCGCATACCAGCACAGTTGTGATGTCCAAAATCCACGAATTGCATTTCCAATTAGTACCGCATGCGCCTTGTTCGCCGAATCTAGACCCTTCCGACTTCCACCTTTTTCCAAAATTGAAAAGGGCACTAGGTGGAAAGAAATTTTCGTCTAACGACGAGCTTATCATCTTCGTAAATGAGTATTTTGCAAGCCTTCCGGAATCGCATTTTAGAGATGGCATAAGGGCATTGGAGCACCGTTGGAATAAATGTATTGCTCTTTTAGGAGAATATATTCAAAAATAAAAATTATGTTGTATTTAAAAAATTCGTTTTTCTTTTCCATGCTCACTACTTGACAAACTACCCTCGTATATATAATAATTCTTACAGATTATTGCTAATATATTATATAAGACATATAGATTCATAAATGTGAATAATATCATATATGCTAGAAAAGTAATGTACATAATTGTAAACAATCGGCTTTAAAAGGAATTTTTCGTATAGTTTTACTTGTAAAATAAAGAACTAGGATTGGCAAATAGATATAGATTGCTTAATATCAGTTTAGTAAAGTTATAAAGCTAGCTTATTAAAGCTAGATACAGTTCAAAAATACTTTAATATTATTAGATGGGATGTATATAACATAGTAACGATAAAATGAGCACAGTATATGAAAGATTTCTTTTAGAATAAGCAATAGTTAGTTATTAAAATTGTTATCGATGTAAAATATATACAGATTGGAAAAATTTAAAAATAACATGTGCTAACAGGAAACAAATTATAAAGAAAAAGATTTAATTGCAAAATTTGAGAAATGTTTTTGAGAAATTTGAGATAGTATCATAAACTTTGATAGGTATACATTCGAATTTTTCAAGGTATTAAAATATAATTTTATAATGAAAAATTTAGTTCATACCTACTATTTTAAATGAGCAGAATCCAAATATGGAAGTTATTTCCAAATTACGAAAGAATTTTATCCCAACATTGTTATATAATTATACAATAAAATTAAATTATATAGTTATTATTATTAATCTATTAACCTAAATATTGATCATTGAAATTACGTCTGTATGTAGAATCGTTTAAATCAAAAGGAGGATAGTCTTGCATCCGTTCTGGAAGAAAGCACACGCAAAATTTGGTCAAAATTATTATCAACAAATATAAAAATTTCCAAACACACGTTAATATATATATTGGTAAATGTTATCATAAAAATAACTCAAGCAAAAATTTATTATTCCAACATATAATAACTAATATAAAAAAATTGAAGATATTAATAGAAATATTGAAATTATAAACGATATAAATGGCATAAAAAGGAACTAGTAAAATAAAGTGCAAAGATATGAAATTTCCTTAAAATTATGTTATAATCACACGACATCTAGAAGGGCTTGTGATTAATAAACTCATAATATATGAGCAAGGTTCGAATAAAATGACCACCATCTATTAACTAATACAGAAGCAGAAGAAAATAGAATTGTATTGAGTTTACTGAAGCGAACGTAAAGAAAAAAATCCGGTCAAAAAGAAAGAAGCCGGATATAAACGGACATGATCGATATTTAAGTTTGAATCTTTTAAATAATAATTTATTTGTAGTTATAAGATATTTTTCTTAGAATTAAAAAAAGATATTGGTTAATATAATTTCGAAGTGATAAAACTAAGCTCCATAATTCAAAACAATTGTTTAATTAAATAAATAATAATAGATATTTTTTATTGATGTTTAGTTTTTTAAATTCATTCAAGTTATTTAAAAAACTCGTTTATGATTTCAAATTAAAATTTTTGATTTGAGACTAGTATAAAAATTAATAAACGTATAATTTGTTTAAAAGTTATTTGAATAATATTATATTTGTCTATCAATAAAATACTTTATTGCAATTCTGGTAACAAAAGCTGCAAGTTTAAGAATAATAGTATCTACGAGGGAGCGTTTTTATATTCGCGGAATGGGGGACAAGGGGTGGAAATAAAAAAATCAAATTATTTTTCTTTTTCAATATATTCACCTGCAAGACGGATACATTTTTCACATCTTTCAATTAATTTATTTATACCCTCATAAAAAAATGATTTCTCTTTATCTGGAAAATACGCCGAAACTGCCTCCTTGACTTCATCATCGGCAGTAAATTTTTTACCCCGCAGCTCTTTTTTGGTGGGTGATTCACAATTTCGAAGCCCACCTTATCCAGGGCAGCTAACGCAACGCGGCACTTGTGGACGGGCGCGTTGTCGTGCAAAAGCAGAACACCTTTTGTCAATTTTCCCCGTCTTTTCTCTTTAATAGCTTCTTTTAGTCGCTCTAATATTGAAGCGTAACATTCTCCGGTTATAGAAACACCTTTATCTTTATAATCAATCAACAATATTCCTTTCGAGTAACAAAATACCGTTGCCATGAGTTTCCCAGCTGATTGTGACACTTTAAATTTCTTGGGAGGTGCTGTGCCCTTTTTATGCCACTGCATGGAGTCTTGTTTGGACTCAGGTTCATAATGATGAACCCAAGTTTCGTCTCCAGTAACAATTCCACTCAATACACCATCCTTGTCTTCATTACAGAGGTCCAAAAATGCACGCGAACACTCTACGCGCTGTTGTTTTTGCGGCGGCGTGAGCATTCTCGGCATCCATCTTGCGCTGACCTTAGACATGCCGAGATGATCGTGTAGGATTTTAAAAATTGTTGTATCGGATACTCCAACCATTTCTGCGAGTTGTTTCTTCTTTAGTCGAGCATCTTCGAGTACAATTTGTTCAACTTTTTGGATAAGTGCTGGTGTGGTCACCTCAATGCGCCCGCCCGGCCTCGGGTCGTCTTCAAGGGATTCCCTTCCTTGTTTAAATAAACTATGCCACTTGTACACCATGGTTTTTCCTGGACAAGAGTCGCCGTAAACCAATGACATCTCATTCATTATGGTCGCGACTGATTTTCCTTGCCTGGTAAGGAACTTTATAACGGCACGATATTCGATTTTTTCCATATTTCACTTTTCACTCCTGATTATGTTACTTGGTTGACGATAGCTCAAAGACTAACTGTCTAATAACAATGAAACTTCGTATTTATACTAATCATGAGTCGCTGCACAGGCCACGCCCCCAATGCACCTACTCACCCCTCTACAACCCGCTCATTCCGCGAATATAAAAACGCTCCCTCGTATAATACTAAAGTATGCGTATGGAAGAATTTTAGTAAAGAATTTTAACAAAACAAAGAATTTATAAGCAATTCATACATATAAAATAAGCAGTAAAACAGAGGTAGAAAAAGGTATGAAATTGTCTTAGATAAAAATACCTATAATACAATAGGTAGTAAGGAAAAAATAGTTTTATAAATTTTGAGGAAATATTATCTATAAAGGAATTATGTCAGAAACAAAATTATATAAATGAAATGTAAGGTTATGTGGACATCGATAAAATGGAAAATTTAATTGAGAGAAAGGGATATATAAAGACAAATTGGAGAATACAAAATTGATTAGTGTTTTGTAATTTGTTATTAAAAGTTGTAAAAGCATTTAAAATGTCGTTGCTCATTTGTCTTTTTATTGTATTATTATTAGTTATGGAAATTAAAGAGGGTTGTTTTTCAGTAGATAGAATTTGAGAGTGGAGTGAGAGTAGTACGGGTGTATGATCCTATGACATGTCGAGACAGCTTTTTGCTTTGCATTTCCTGGTGTCGATTCCCTTAGTTATAACAAAGTCTAGGAGATCAGGCACTTTATTGGAGTCTTATGGCCAGTAAGTCGGCTCCAGAGTAGTTATATATTTTAAATTATTGGCATTTATAGCTTTTAGGAGTTCCCTTCCCTTTATTGTAGTTACTCTTGCTCCCCAGGAAGAGTGTTTTGCATTGTAGTCTCCTCCCACAACAAACCGATTGCCCAGTATCTTAAAGAAATCACTATAATGCTCTGTTTTGTTGTTATGAGTGGTTTGAGTAATATGTTCTGTAATTTGAGACGGACAGGAAGTTTCTATTTGTGAAGAGGGTTTCCGAGACCAGCATAATATCTATATTGTGATTTATTAGAAATGTTTTTAGTTCAAGAGTCCGTTGTTGTAAAACGTTTGAGTTCCATATTGCTATTTTATACTCAGAGAACGAAGCCATTTACGCTAATTTAGATATGACTGTGGTGAGCAGATTCAGCATGGTTGACATTTGTCCCATGATTTTGGAAAGCATTTCTTCTAGTTTATTTGTATTGATATTTTTATTACTGGAGAAGTTGTTACTTGCAGAATTGCAAAATTTGTGCGTAGGTTTGGGATCGTTGAACAGGTTGGTAATTAATATTTTTGTTATATAATAATAATTTTTTTAATACTTCTGGCGAAGTAGAAGGGTGCATCCCGCGCAGTACAACTCTATAGCCTTTTTTCACTTTTGGGTCTGTATGTGTGATACTGTGTGGATTTTTCGTCAAGTTTTTTAATTGCTGCAGTATACTGTTTAGGTGTTGATAGTTGTGTCTTTATAGTTTCCGGGACAAGTGTTTTAATCGTGTACGCGTCCTTCGCGATTTCCTGTAAAAGGTTATGTATATGGTCAATGAAGCCCACTTTGTATACTATTATTGGCGGAGGCTTTAGTATGTAGGTCGCCGTTGATCTTTAGTTTTCATTTTCTTGGTTTTTTTCTTCGGACAGATCCGAAAATCTATTACTCGTTTCTTGTGGTTTTTGTAGCCAATACTCCGTGAGTTTTTTTTGTTTTCTTGAGTATGACTCTTCTGGGCTACGTAGTCGTTTTTTGTTTGTCACAGTTTGCCAGTCTGTTCCTACTTTTGAATGTGTTTGCTGAGAGGACGTATGGGTAACTGATTGATTGGGATAACCGTTTTGGCTTAAAAATGAAGTAATGGGTTGAAGTTGTGGAGGGAAAGAGGCCATTGATTGCTGTGATGGTCCTTGTATCTGTTGGAGTTGCATTTGTGTATTCTAATCATAGTATATCACTTGTGATTGAATCTGATAATATTGTGGACCAGGCATGTCGTTATAGTTGCCGCTGTATATAAATTGTACGTTTTACTTTCAGTTCTTATTTTAAACAAGCAAAAAATCTGTTACTTGAGTTTGTCATTTTTTCGAACGCCGTCGATAAGACATTACTACACTCGCAAAAACTTCCGGCACACGCAAAAACTCAGATACGCAGAGTTCGTACACGTGTTAACGCCTCGAAAGTCGCACGAATACTTGAGGTAGTTAAAGTTGCATTCTCGGAAAGCAAAGTATATCATATGTAAATCCCGGAAATTGGACGTAAATTAGATTACATTAAATTTTAGCTACTGAAATAGATTTTACAAATTTTCATTAAAATCGGAGAGTGATATTTTGCGAGACTAAGATAATACGATAACCCTATTTTACATTGCATATATCCATTGGAAGAAATTGCAATACATGACAAGAAGAACCATAATTTATTATATAAGAAAATTTTTGTGTTTTTAATTAAAACAGTGTCAGGGATTAAAAGTTGCTGAAATACTCAATCAATCGACTTTTCACCTTTTATTTGTTTATGTAGAGATATAGAACATAAGTATATTATATAAATGCTGTGTAACATGACAATATAACTAGATCAAAAACGTTATCCTTTTATAATTTTACTATACGTTATATAGTTTATTGACACTTATAGTACAGAAAGGATATCGGTGGATGCAACCAATGTATGTTTTATAAATTGCAGAATCAATTTAGAAACAAAAAACATGATATTGAAATATGACATCGATAAAACTCGTGCGAATTCGCGTCTCATAGTTTCAGAGCGTTTTCAATTCAGCAGTTGTGCTTTTACTACCGGTAAAGCTACAAGAAACCAGTCTTTAAGCTTTTTTGTCTTTCATCACACTGTCCTTTTTGTCTAGAATCACACGACTTTGAATGATTTTTAAGGTAAGTCACTCTGTGTTGTTTGGCAATAAATACTTTAATGTAACATATGTGGAAAATATTGTTTTAACTTTAGCTCGAAACGAAAGTTAGCTTTATTTTTTTAAATAACATTTTGAAAATTTAGATGGAATAAACGTTTTACGTTTTCTTAAATTTCTTTTATCTAACTACAAAATATACTGTTATTTAAAACAAGTTACACATATTTTTTAATACATACTGGTAGTTTATTTAACTTGATTATTTGATAAAATTTGATAAAAGAGCAACACATTATTAAATACATATTTGTTCTATTCCATTACAATAGATGAAATATGATTAAGGGAGATATTGATTTTATATTTCAATTTATGGAAACGCCAAGTTTAAAGTTTTTAATCTTTTTGGTTTCTCAGTGAAGATATTTACATAACAACTATAACGGCCTACCTTTAAAAATACAAATTAGACAATATTATTTAAATTAAAAGCAAAAATTATGATAAAAAAGAAAAACAAAACAAAAGAAGAATGTAGCTAAACTGAATAAGCACTACTATTCTTTATGAATTAAATTAGATAATAAAATAACGTAAATACATAAAAATTAATTTCATACGGTCAGTTATTAAATTAAATTAGCAATTACCGAAGTTGGAAATAGATTTTTCTATTCAATAGTGATATTCTAAGCAAAAATTTGTTGATTCTACTTGATTATATGTTTACTATCATGTGCAAACGATCGTCAAATTATTATACATGCAGGCTACTTATGTTACATTGGAGACATACCAAAAATGTAACGGAGTTTCTAAAATTTCGAGGTTTCTACAATAAATTAGTCAGAACATCGAAAAACAGAGGAAAAAGAATCAAAGAACGCATATTTAATACATTTAATAGAGTCTGGAGATATGTATATATTTAACATTAATGCACTTCATGAATAATGTCCAACACACATCGTTTTCTATCGTAAAATAGTGGAGTTGTGTTGCACATGTTAACAATAGAGACTGTTCTCATTTAAACACTAATACTTATAATAATGGCGAATAGTAATACGTTCATATAATAATGAGGATTAACTATTTCATACGAAATTTTGTTGTTTAGAAAAATTTGCGTGTTATTTAAAATGTTTATAGCACTGAGAATGTAAATCGTTTACTAAATATCAATGAATTAAATATTAAAATAAAATAACTTAATTTTAAATTTGATATGTAACCAAATTAATATCCCCAGTAAAACTATTTTACTAATTTTGAACTAAAGTGTAATATTCTTATTAGTTATTTTTCGTCATGTCAATAAACTTTATTACTTCTTTTGGTAAGCTGTGTAAATAATTTCACATAGAAGTTAAATTAAAATAATTTTATAATAAAAATTACTGAATTTTTGTTCCATATTGCCTCCACTTAACAACCAATGAAATAAATCCTTCCTCTTGAAAGTCCCTCCTTATATTGAGGAAGAATTAAAAGTTACTCTACAATAAAACAAAATCATCTAGACATGAAATCGGCTGAAATAGTCTAAATACGAGGATCTTCAAATTATGATCTATATTTACTAAAGAAGAAATCACAGTACAGTTTAATCATAGGCACATTAATTTTAATGGGGAAGGTCTACAGTACTACAAATTTTCAAGACTTTTATTTACAACTTACAATGTTTCCTTTGGAAACAAGCGATGAGGTCTAAGTTAAACATTTCTCGCAGAAAACTGTATATTTTATAGCACAGACTACATAAAACTGTTATCAATATTCTTTTTGACACTATTTTTGGTAAAGATTTCTTTGAATGGACCAAAATAAAGATGTTTGGACTCAAAAAATGTTACTCTGAAAGCAGTACTTCCTTTAGAATACAGAACTAATTTCCATACAATTCTAATTACTGTGAGTCACATATCACACTGAGCATAACAAAAATATGGATACACTTAGATATATGAAACACTCCCTGATTAATATGTAGTACATATCAAGTGTAATGATGTGAATTCTATCTGAAAATGTAATAGTCTTGAAATTAAACACAAACTAAATATGTCAAAAGATTATTCCGTTCGATATACGTATTATTAGAGTATTGAATTAATTTATTGTGCAACTTGAAGCATGCTTCAAAAGGCTCCATAAAAATTTTGCTGTATTTTTATTACATTTTTATAAATTGACAAAACTTTGGCAATAACTTCTCGATCTGTAGATTTAATTATAGCTGGAGCTGACAAATTATATAAAATCATAATCATATTTTTAAAACTGATTACAATATTAATTGAGCTACGAAGCTTTCTACATTCGTTCTAGTTCCAGAAAACAAAAGATTTCGAACAATTAATTGGCTAAATGAAATATGAAAAAGGAAACCATAAACAAATAATAAGCTTCTTTTTATAAAACATATAAAACTTTGAAAAATGGGACGTATATATGCAGTTCATTTTTCTACATCGAGTCAAACTTTTTAATTTATACCATTAAAAGTTACACTACAATCTGAAACAATACACTTTCTGCTTAATTTTCGTTCATTACCTGCAGCACTCGTTTGCCTGCAATGACTGATTGTTGCTATGCAACCAATATTAAACTTGATTCCTTCGAAGTCATCAAAACTTGATATAAAGTTCTAACTGTTTCCGTCTTCCTTAATTATAATACTTGACAATAATACTCGTATATCATTGATGGAGATAGATTAGTCTTCTTTTTAGATTTTAGAATATTTTAAGCGATTGATTTTAATTGTTCAATTATACACAAAAATTAAATATTATGTCTATAATGTATTTCACAAATATAATTAAATATTACTCTTGCTTCTCATATTCTATTAAATATGCAAACCCATTATTGAAATACCAGAAATAAATGAATACAATTACAAGAAAATATGGTTCTGTGGGTATCTAAGCATATTAATTAATTCATTACGTTCAGACTTAATATCACACACTTTACGACATACGAGGTGTGGCAATTATGTAACATGTGGCCATTGCTAGTCTTTAAAGTAGCGAAAGTATAATACTTATTTGAACTATTTTCGAAACAATAATTTAAAGTAACAAACTGATCTAATCTCAAAGAAAGTCGCATTTTTGCACAGTTTACTCCTGGACTGTATTACAAAATAATAAAGTCGTTATTAATTTTTTAAAAGACAGAGACGCAAAAAAGACGATGGACTAAATTATTTAAGTACATCCATCCCCTGTAACTATTCCCACGAAACGCTAAAATCTAAATACAATATACAATAATATAATACCAGAAATTGATTATTTAACTTATTAACCCCTACGAATCTTCGTGACATTGCAGAATTAAGAAACGTTGTCCACTTTATAAACCAATAATATCTAGACGATTGGCAAAGATTCACCTACCAAATCCAGGACTTAGCGAGAATAACCCTTTCATGAAATACTACCGAAATTTGTCCCGTCTGGAATGTTTTCATCAGAGACTCTTAGCCACACAAGGCGATTTTACCCTCTGCCGAGGAATATGTCTCAACAAACGCCATAGGACAAAAAAGGTATGTTATTGCGGAAACACATGGTACCTTCGGGGCTAGTCAACAACAATGAAAGAGATGAACTTGGAGGTCCCCTACACAACGCCAGGTTTCAGTATAACGAAAGCGGTAGCAGTAGTTAAGCACCGAAGATGTCTTATGCAAGTGCAGACGAAACCACGACGGGATTAAAATTCGGAAGCTAAAATGAAGAGTGTGGACAACTACCACGAAAGTCTACAAATCAGATTAATTTTTCATAAATTAATTATTTTTGCTACAGTTCGTACTTTGTTTTGCTGTATTTCCTTCCGTTCTTATTTCTCTTTTCTGAATGTGTCGTTTATTATCATTATTTAATTTAGTTAATATATTGCTAAAGTTTGAGTCATTTCTTTGTTTTAATTATGTCTATAAAAAACAACGACCCAGTTGTAAGCGCCTCTGGCCAAAAGAGATTAAATAGTTATTTCTTTGTTTAGCTAACTATCACCCATATAGTATGATAAATCAATGGCGTAATAATTAGTACCAACACTCACAAAATATTGAATAATCACCGAACACGTGCAGTTACTTGAGACAATTTGAAAGCAATAAGTATCTCCAATTATAAGTATATAATTTGTTGTCTTTTTACGCGTTGTAGTGGCACCCCGAGCACGTAAAGAATCAAATCAGTATTGTTCTCTAGGTTAAATCGGCTTTTCTAGCTGCTGTGATCCAAAATTTATCAATATATTTTTTTATCTTTCTTAATTTTTGTATGACAAACCCCAAAACTACTCGGTAGCAAATAATGCCCACTAAGTGACCTTAATGTTTCCAAAAACAGATGAAACAAGCAAATGTCGCTAACGCTCGTTGTTAGTTTATGAGCAATTATAAAAGTAACAGATTCCGGTAGAACTCGTACTGCCGAAATCATATCTAATGTTAAGATTGAGCAGCGTGATCTGAAATTTCGTTTGAAAAAATTGAAAATGAACGGTCACAGAGTGGATATTTGAAGCTGCTACAGAAGATATAGGGTGATGAAATAACTAGATGCGAAATCTACCTTGCTGGAAAAGACGAAACATGAATGTTCTAGTACGATACAGAAACAAAGAAACAATAGACGCACTGGGAAACTTCCTCGTCACTGAAAAAAACAAAAGAATGAGCAACTCCAAATAAAAAGTAATGCTAATTGTTTTTCTTTTATATCATAGGTGAGATCATGGTTCAATTGGTACCACCGAATCAGATGGTTAATGAGTAATATTACCTCGAGGTGCTGGCGGAAAAAACGAATTAGGTAGACACTATCTCAGTGCTCCGGCTTACGCCGCTGACTGCAAAGTGGCTTTTGACCGATAAGAAAATCTCAGTGCTGAGTCACTCTCTTGACTCGTTCATTTTAGCTCCGAGTGACTTTATCTGCTTCCTAAAGTAAAATTAGTATTGAGAGCACTCATTTTCATATTCTGGACGAGATAAAAATAGGATGACGCTACAGCATGCTTACGCAGCATTATTTCTAATAATGGAAAAGTTATCTGAAATGATATATGATAGGCGAGTAAAGTATAATAAAGGGGATAACAGTGGAGCTGTAAAATTGATAATAAATCACACTTTCTCCACAAGATCCGTTATTTTACGTTTTTTTTTGTCTACATATTTCAATGAGAAATACTTAATCTCAAAAGTGTATACACTATTTCATCATACATAATATCTCATTAATATTTGGTAATTTACATTAAATTATTTTGCTATAATTTGCGTTTTTATCTCTAATTTTAGTTTAATTGGAAGTATTTCATGTTAACAAGTCCATAATGCAAATGTATAAATATAAATAATGTTTTAAACATTTTAAAAACAATATTTATGTAAAACATGTATAAATGAAAATCTGTTAATATAATCTTTTTCTTTTTACTTTTGATTCCCGATCTTTTTCGTGTTATTGTTACTATTCTGTTTCTTTGTAGATTTGCTTACTTTCGGGGTAGGAACGATGTTAGGTCTATTAGTGTTGTTCTATTAATTCAGTCAATTTTCACTGTTTCGCTAACAAAGACAAGAACGTATATATGAATTCATCGTATTTGTAAGTTTACCTGTAATAATCAGTATTATATTTATTTTGCTTGGCATTTTCACTCTTTAAGTTAATTTCGCATATCCATATTGAACTTTTTAATTTCACATTACAGCTACTACTTGACATGCGCTATACATCTCAGTACACGCATTTGATTTCTCACCAATACTAGACTCAAAATCTGGGCGATATTGTGACCAGTCAAAGGTGGAATAGTACAGGAAGGGTAGCCGAATGCATGTCTTATATTGTGAAACAATAAATAAAAGGAGAAAGTGTCGTAAAAGTTATTAAAAGCCCTTCAAAGAGTTAGAGTAGCCGGGCGGAAGTTGATGTTAGCTGATATAAGCTCGTGTGTTCGCGCTAACGGAGTAAATGTGAAGGTGACTGGTAACCAATTATACACGTCGGCTTTGAAGTAGGATTAACCAGTACCGTAGCGATAGTGGACATGAGTCAGAAGATGCTTAATGATAAAATCGATAAATTTTAAGAAGAAATGAAAGTAGGTACGTCAGAAACTGCAATCCTGCAAAAACAGGAATTATGAATCATCCTGCTAGATAGAGAAATATGAAAGGAAAACATGATAATAAAACGGATCGCGGAGAAAAATAATGAAACCGAGGAACAAACGAAGAAGAAAATAGCGGATATATTTGAGGGAATTGGAGATGGAAGGAAATATATTGAAGAGCTAGAGGTGCTGAAAATGGTTACAAAAAATATAGAGAATGGGTCGAAACCCATCATTATCAATGACATAAAGGAATTACTAGAAGGTTGATCTTCAAATATACGAGAAAATTAAAAAGCACAAGTATAGGGATTGAGGAGGACCTGCCTAAGAAGATTCCGCAAAAGAGGAAAGGACTAGAAATAGAAATGAAGGGGCCAAGCAGAGAGAACTTAGAGCATATGTAGAAAGTACGATAAATTAATAATGAAAAGAGAGAAGAACATTATAGCGGCAGACACCAGCTTGAAACGCACAGTACAACAGAGATCCCCTAATGAAGATTCTTTCGATGAACAAATCACAATTACACGCAGGAGAAAAACTAATTAAGATTAAGTATAACGACGAAAATGCAATGAACAAGGACATGATTTAAAAGTAGGGAATCAGCTAAGGAAGGAAGAAATGTACAGCAAGATATAGGCACCTGGAATGTTAAGAGTTTGAGTGGAAAAGAACAAGAAATGATTGAGTTCGAGAGATCAAAAATAAACTTGCTGGGGCTAACAGAAACTAAGAGGAAGGGAAGAGGCACCAAACTAATAGGTGAGCATCAACAGTTAGATGGAATTCACTGAAAGGGCGCGAGAATGAGTAGCATGTAATCCATAGAAACTGGAAAAATAATAAAAAATTTGTGTTGCATAAATTCGAGATTAATTATGCTGGAATTATCGATATATCCAGAACACAGACATTGTGAACGACATAAGTGAAAATGATTTTAATATAATAATTGAAGGGCTGGAGAAAGCTATGCAGAGACTAAAAATAGACAAGACGCCGGGCCACGATGAGATAATAACGGAAATGCTAAAATACATGGGAGTGAAGAGAAAAAGTACAACTTCTGAAAAAAACAAGAAATAATAAGATTCCGGAGGATTGGCACTTACAAGGATACTACCGAGCCACAAAAAGGGCGATGCTAAGATATGTGATAATCATAGAGGTGTCCCGCTACTATACACAGCACGGAAGATATATGAAAGCATTCTGACTGAAGAGCTGAAAGGAACAACTAAAGGGCAAATCATAGACGAGCAGAATGGTTTCAGAGCGAGTAGAGGTGTAACACATGCGGTATGCGTGATAAAACAACTAGCAGAAAGAAGAATAGATACGGGAGAAAAACCAAACATGTGCTTCATAGATCTCAAGAAAGCACTAACTCGGTAAACAGAGAACTTATATACAAAACCCTACAGAAGAAACGTGTAAGAAGAAAGCTCAGAGACAACATTGGAGGTCTATACAAATGTACGAAGTACTACGTGATAATCAAGAACACCAAATCAGAGACTTTCATTACTAAAGCTGGAGTCATGCAGGGAGGCAAACTCAGTTCATATTTATTCATCTTAATTTTGGATGATATAGCAAAAATTTTCAAGCAGAGAATAGGAAAAACTTATTAGGGATATCGCAACCTTGAAAGAATAGCAGTCAATGAGTTACTTTTCGTGGACTATATTGTGCTGATCGCTAAGAACAAGCAAGACCTAGAATAGAATATGAGAATATAGAATGAAGAGTCAAAGAAGAAAGATTATATATCAACCATGAAGAAACAAAAACGATGGAAGTAGTGAAGACAAAGGCACGAATACATTTATATTTAGGGACTAGAGAGAAGTTTCCAAGTTCAAATGCTTAAGAGTCAATTTGTCGGATAATGGAAAAATGGAGAGGGAAGTGGAGGAGCGAATGAAATCTACAACTAGACTACACTATCAACTAAGTAAAAACATAACCATAGGAAGAGAGATATCAACAAACACCAAGGTAAGATTGCATAATGCGCTATACATTCCCACACTAACATATGGATCGGAACTGTGGGCGCTGTCCAAGGAGCAGAGAAGAAGATTACAGGCAAGGGAAATGAGGAACCTGAGAAGGATTGTGGGGGTTACACTGCTTGACAAAATCGGAAATGAAGAAATAAAAGGAAATCTATGGGTGAAACCGAGACCCAAAGAATAAAATTAAACGCAACACCTTGGTATGGACACCCAATGAAGAGGAACCCAGAAAGATTAACAAGGAAAGTGTGGATGATGGGAAGACAAAAAAAAAAGAAGGGAAAAGGTAGACCGCGCAGGACGTGGACCGACGAACTGGGAAGGTATTTAATGAGATGAATTTGGAATGGAATGATTCAGCAATACAAGCAAGAAACAGAAAAGTTGTAGAAGATGGATAATTAGGAGCAGGGAAGTAGGAATGACATGAACAGCAGCTACCTTGACACTGACGCAGCCGGTAGAAGAGGTCAAGAATTAGGTAAGTAAATAAAGCTACTAAATCTTCAGAAGCAAAAATATGTGATTCCAACAGCTCAGGATTCTTTTTTTCAACAACAATTATGTCTTCATCGCTTGTACGAACACGTGCATGGCTTGTGTTTTATGACGATTTTTTGTGAAAGATACCGCATCATTACTTCGTTTTGCAATAGTTGCATTTGGTTTGCTGCCCTCTTAATATCATTAACAACTTTAGTAACAATAAATATTTTCAAATCTCGTGATGTACTGTTTTGCTCAGCTGTCCAATTCCAAGCTATAGTAAGTGAATTGAAAGCAGATCCCGTTTCAAAAGAAGTGTCTGTGCTAGAGGTACTTCAAGCTGGAGAATTGTTAACGTGGACGAATAATCTAGAGGAGCCAGCATAAGCTTATCTTTTACTGTTACACTCAAATGATATCTTCCACATTCAAATCAGCTCCTATATTTGCTGAACTTGTCTATTCTAAAGAAGCAACAAACAATGTTAATTATATTTGATTTTTTTACATATACAGAAGAACCTTTCTTTATTTCATCCATGTCTTTTTCATATTTTTATCTGAATTTTTATTTTTGAGTAATTGTTGGAGAAGGTCAAGTACAGTTTGTCTATTAGTTTTAACATCTTCAACTTATGAGTTATTGCAAGGCGATGACCTGAGATTAGCTCCATAAGATTAAGCTTTATGTTGTGATACTGTTCCCCCATTGTAATGCCTAATATATCACTTACACATAACACTTCTAAATTTTTCAACTCAATCACAATTGTCAAAATTCCAATGCTTATTATCAACTAGATGTAATTTTAAACCATCTAATTCTAATAGTCACATTTATTGACAAGAAACTAACAAAATGAAATGCTTCTCCAGTAAATTTACCAGTGAACACAGTACTTTTATTTAACCGAAGTTTTGCTTGTGACATAGCACGAGAATTATGGACACAAACTAACTCGGAAATATCCCAATAGGTCATTCTTGATTTTTAAGGAAACGTGTCATGAATATGGATTTTAATCTACTAAGTGTATCACTTAAATGTATATTTGGATAATTAGGTAAAATTGAAATCAGTGCATGAGCAGCAACTATTTGGAACCACTTGTTGAAAAAAAGATATTATTTGTAATTTTCTCATTAACAAACATTTCTGTCTGCTCCATAAATTTTCCTCTAAAGCGTCGCTCCATTATCCAACGAAATAAAAATATAAATCCATGTACGTCTAGAGGTTTATTTAAATGATAAATTTATTTTCACCAAAATTCTCTAGCAACAATGTAGACAAGTCAATATTATTTTCCAACTCTAATCAACCTTCTGTTAATTCTTTGATATCAACAAGCATTTTAAAATTATAAAATTTTTAGTTACAAACATAACTAAATAAATTTATAACGCAATGTAAACAGAAATGACAGATAAAATAATGGCAACGCCTCGAATATATAGCTAAATATAATAGAATCCAAGGAAAAATCAGCATTCTATTCATAATTTAAAAAAAAAAAATTTTAAAATTACTTTTGAAAGTTTCTATGGATTCCGTGATATTGATTCCTTTTAAATTATGAAGCTTTAAGGTGTAGTTGTTTACAATTAGCAACTAAAAATTAAGCACGAACAAATGTTTTCTTTGCACATTTGTAAAACCATCGTAAAGATTTTGAACGAAGCGACCTTTCTTTTCTCGTTAATACAAACCTTCATTACCTTGATGACATTTAAGAAATATTGCTTTCTAATCATCTTAAAATGACATTTCTACTAAAATGAAAGAAAACGTTTTTATATTAGAAATATAAAAACATGGGGATTTTTAGTTCGTTAATATTTATACTAGATTTTAAATATTTATTTATTTTACTCATTATGTTATTTCAAAATAGCGACTATTTAAGAAATAATGTTAATCCATAAAAAATGTGGTCAAAGTATTTAAATATTAGATATGACGGTAATAGCAGCAAGCCACCAAGATCTATGTTTCAAATTTTAGTTTCAACACTCTATAACAACTGAAAACGCAAATTATGTCTAGAATAAAGTTTTACTATAAATGAAAGATTAAATGTATATATAAAAAACATATTATTGAAGAAACTTGATTATTGAGCATTATATAATATTGCAGCAGAAAAATAAATTCGAATCGCACTATGCTTGTGTAAAGCTGAAGAAATTTAAATGTTTAATATATAAATATTATAAAAAAAGAGCTCCATAAATAAATTAGGAATAATATTTAAATATCTGGCAAAAACTAAAAGCGAATCATCCAGTAAAATTACATACCTGTATTATCCAAATTTTGTTCAAATATTTACTGTGTTGACTATGGTAACAGATTACGTTTTTATTGAAAAATTTATATTTTTTTATAGAGTTTTGTTATGTCCTTGTTCGAACTAAATTGGCATATGCTTCTGTAGTATCCGCATTACATCAAATTGTATCGGAAAGGATTTAGAAGTGATTTTTAAAATATTTATCTTTCAAAATCGATGATATTTATTCTGAACGTGATACTGATGTTAATAGATAGAAATGATTTTACTTCTCTTATTGATCGCAGATCCGAAGCAAGATGCAGATTTTTGTTTAAGTTCGCACATAATTACGTTGATACTCCATCATTGCTTGAATGTATTGATTTTGCAATACCACATCATAGAAAAAGAACTACCAACAGTTTTTTTTGTTCCTAAAGCGAGAACGAATATCATCTATAAAGCACCATTTACTCATATGACGAGGAATACTAATGGAGTATATAATATCTTTCTCATCTAATATCAATAATTTGAATTGTTATGTACATTATACTTAGTTTTATTCGTTCTTATTGTTTCTACTAGTGGAGAAATAATTATAATTTTTATTATGTGTATACATATATTTTATTTTTAGTTTGAATAATCATGTTAATTCTTTTTGCATAAGCGCTGTATGTATTCTATTTATATTGTCCTACTATGGGAATTTATTCTATTGTCGTCCGGCTTCTAATAATATGGAACGAATGGACTCCTCTGGAAGCTCATTCCAAGCAACTTGTATGGCATCGCTAGCTATTAAAAGTTCTTTGGAGGGTGAGACATGTTTTATGATGTTGATAGGTCTGGTGACCATGCAAGTCGATTGAGAATATTGATGTTGGTCTCTTGCAGGAATATAGCATTATTTAGCATTTGGTATATAGTAAAGTGAACAGTTTCAGAGCTAAGTAAATGTGTCGTTTTATTAAACAAACTGTGTTTTAATCAGAATAATTCTCAAATATAAAGCTTAGAATTCTTTTTTCCACATATTTCCTATTTTCGAAATAAGAAAATTGTATATGCACCTCTTGCATGCTCTCATTACTTTTTATTATCTACCAGGTGGGTAGAATTGCTGAAGAACCTGATGAACTCTGGATTGAGCGAGCTATGGTAGTCATTCTTTTGTTCGGCAGTAGTTGTTTTTATTATTTACATTACTTTTTGCTTAAAGAGGGTGTGAAACCTTCATCGTTCAGCGTCTTCAAGGTATTTGAACAGTCTGCAGACTGTAAAAGTACTGTTTGTCAATGTGTCAACATCACTAGAAGGAAAAGTGCGTTGAATGCTCGAGCATCTCTGTAAATGAAAAAACGTTTATGCCGTGAAGAAACTTCTCGAAGATGATAGGCAAATAACTATTCATGAAATTAGGGTAGTATAGGTAGTACACGAAGATTCATGAGATTTTACACGGATGTTTGTGACGGAATAAATTTTCAGGCCGCTTAGTACCAAATCTGCTAAACAGAAACTCAACAGGTCCAACACATGCCGCCAACTTCAAAAGCTTTTAACTTGTTACAGTTACCAATTTGGGCAACTAATAATAACTATTGATAAAATTTGGATATCTTATGTCAATCTTGGGGTCAAAAGTCAGTCTAAAAAAATGGTGTAAATTCTAAGGAGGCCCTCTGCTTAAAGCACATGCAGTATCGTCGATTGTAAAGTTAATGCTTACTGTGTTCTGGGACTGCGAGGGGATTATTTTTACAGAATATCTATCGAAAGGTAAGAATATTAATCCAATCATTTATTTGGCCCAATACGGCAGTGGATTGAGGGAACTCTGAAGAAGGTCTATGAGGACGGTTTAAAAAAATTGATTTTACATTAAGATAAGTGTATTCAATTAAATGGATAGTATTTACAAAAATTGCTATGTAATTTTGATGAAAATTGACGAAATGAGAAAATTATAGTCAAATTCTAGAACCTCGTATTTTTATTCGTATACTTACAATAAGTGTATTTGCAAAGACATGCAAAAGTGCTCATCATTATAAGTATTTGTGAACACGTAAGTATACCCATAAGAACAATTCGACACCGTCTCTAAAAAGTTGGCGTGCGTGGACATGCTAGAGAAAAAATAAGTATTAGATTCAAAACTATGAAAATATAAAAACAAGTGAATCAGAGAACAGAACAATGTAAGGCTTCCTATTAGTAGACTCGACTATAAAAACATTAAAATATGAAGGCGCAAATTTTATGTTACGTGGCGTAGTCCTATATTCGGTATTCACGATAAAACAGGTTAGTAAATTTGACACAGCATCTAAAAAATGCAATGAAAGCTTTCGCATATTATAAGAGCGATTCAAAAAATAAAGACACTAGCGACACTAACACAAATTACATTTTCATATAATTGCCATAGTTGTTCAAACGTTTTTTCTACAGCAACGTTATTACAACTTATTGAAAGTCCTTATCAGTTGTCAATCGCATGCACCAAGCTTTCTATTAGAGGCAATCCTATCCTAGTGATTATGTGTCCTTTTTGTGAGTTGGTGTTTTCTTCTCTTTTAGTAACCGTTCTGAGCTAGACGTTCCGTCAGATAGTTGATAATTTCTTCCCGACATTCTTGAACGTATAGCAGCAAAGCAACATCTGTTGGCGTAATGTAGAGTTAACACTCATTTGATCAAGTTAACGGTGAAGTTCTTCTGATTAGATGACTGTTAGATCTTTAGGCGAAAAAGCCAACCTGAAGACACTTCTGCTCCTGTAAATTCAAACAAGATGAAGAATAAAACAATCATTATAACTCTTGTTTAGTAATATATACAATCACCTTATATATGAAAAACTTTCGACCTGAGCTCTGCTTAGTTAATCTTAGGACGGTGTAGAAGCAGTTACAAAGAAAAATTGTCAAAAAATTGACTATACACTAGGTAATTAAATTTGTCTATAAAATAACTAACTGTTTTTTAATTCTAAAACAGTTATACTTATTACTTTTTTCTCCAATCACTAGATGAAACAATTTATCAAATACCAACGTACCTGTACTTATTTAGTTGGTCATCATTACACGCGTATCAAAATGAAGTTATATTATTTATTTAGATCGCCGTTTTTGCATACGTAACAAAATAATCAAACATAAAGGCATGTTTCATGTTATACATACCATATTTTTCTTCTGGTTTCTCCTCTTACCTAAGCCATCAAACGTCCAATAAAACACTAGCATAAATACAAAATTAGATATCTAATATGCAAATTCCATTTAATAATTTCGCATTGCATCTAATTCATACAGTGCAAGTATTTACCAATAGAGTTAGACTATATTTCACACAAATCAATAATCACCGAAATAAACTCGACGAAATTAATTAACGACAAATAATAAAATGCTAATTATGCTCTAAAATGTTATTTAACAGCAATCCATGCTCCAGCGGCAGATATTCACAGAAAGGATTGAACTGAAAATTGGCTTTCATTCATTCTGGTTCTCTGTGTTGAAATACTCATTGGCCGACAAATTGAAGTACCTAGTTGAAAGCTCCAAATACTCAATAATTCCAGCGAAGGGAAACTCCCGTCTTCAAAAGTGGCACGTTGATTGCTTATATAAATACTTGCAATATATGTTATATGGCAATGGTCAACTGCCCATTGTTGATTAATAAATCCAAACTAAAATGAGAATTATTAGAAATAAATCACATATAACTGATAACTAAATAATTAAAAATTAATTCGAAAATCTTATATTTGGAAACAAAAATTAATAAAAATGTTACTATTAGTTCACACTTGTTTAAACAATAATTTACTATGCATATGTATATATACATTATAACGTCAATTTGATTCAGAAATATGCTCAAAATGTTATCATAATAAAAGTACAGATCTAAAAAACTAAAGCATTTAAATATAAAAATAAATATGTACATATATAAGGTACCGATATTACGATAAATAATGTGTAATTACTAGTCTTCTTAATTCATTAAAAATTTGAAAGGTAGCTTCCAGTTATCGATTAGTAGAAGTTAGTACTTATTTACTCAAGATAACTTGGTAATGATAGGCCTTAGATAAAACCGTATTGTCAAGTCACAAATTCTGGAAGCTACACTATAATGCATTACAAGAAACATAATAAAATATACACTCTTAGTCATAAATAGTGTCAGTACTTTAATTACCTATAAAAAAAGAAAACATTTTACAAAACCACAATAACAGACATAGAACAATGTATAATTTATTCAAAGTAACTAAACTACAGATTCAATGCTTTTACTACAACTTCAAGGATATGTAGTTTCAAAGACTTCTAATTTGGATGATACTTCTTATAATATAAGCCGTAAATTTGAGAATTAACATTTCTTAGACTATAGTCGAGAAAATTCAGTTCAAAGCCACAAAACCCAGTGTCGCAAGAGATTGTAGGAGCGATTCTTGCACGAACAGCTGCTACAGTATTTGAGAACATGAAGAACGTAGACACTCTACATGAAGGGAGTCAATATTATCAGTGTTTCTAAGATGAGCAATTTCGCTATGTACAATGCAATAACAGCGATTCGATAGTGGTATTCGGATGACTCCATAGTATAAATGGTGGTTACTATGGCAACTACCAAATTAGTATTGACGTATTACATATTTACGACGATACACTTATGCTCTTGCACTTACTCATAACGGCATACATAACTATGTTCAGCAATGATCCTACTTATGGCTACACTGTATATTGGTATTCTAAGGAGTAGAACATAAGACATACAAATAAGTAGGGCAAAGACGGATATAGCCAATTCTACCGCTATTTATCTAATACGTGTACCAAAAATCGTTTGGAAATTTATAGAGAAAAAGTTTACTTATTAATTACACGAAAAAGGACGAGTTATAGCGCTTTGTTAGTGAATAGAAAATTGACCAATTTATAATGTAAGAGAACGTAACACTTGTATGGTAGCTACAAAAAATAAATTAATTTTTGCACCACGTACGTACTTGTTTGTAGTAAAAGTGCGCAAAATTTTCACAAGCACCAAATACATTTGTTACTGTAATAGATTTATATGTTAATTACATTGAAACATTACCGCTTGAAATTGATTATACGATAAACAATTTATCGGGGAATGCAGTTTAATTGAGACCTTAATTACATTTAGCCATCAACGGCATTTAATTTAAAATCGCTCTAAATTTTTAAACAATTACCTTTTGAGATTGGATGAAAAATAATTTAGTACAGGCCGCCGATACATATAATAGATACAAGAAAAAACATTTTTATAGCTTAATCTTGCATCTCTTATTAAGCAAATAATTACTCGCATTCTTTATATAATATTGATAGTATTCCATTGTCCCAGTAAATATCTATCAAATATCTAGACGTTACCTTTGATTCCGAGTTAAGTTATTTCAAAACATGTTCTGACTATCACTAGATTATTAAAAATTTGGTTAGAAGCATTTTGTAAGAAGTGAGTGAATATATAAATATAATAATAAAGCAATTATTGCACAAGGCGTTGCCTGAAATCCTAGAATTTCGTCACCCCAAAGTCCGAAAATTCATAAATCAAAAAATAGGCAGTTGTCTCTTTTTGCAGAGCTAGAGTTAGGAATATTTCACGAGTTAAAAAGATGTCGAACTAACTTCTAAAGATGGTGTTTTTAAAATAACGGGTGGGCCATTTAAAAGTTTAAATTTAAAAATGCAATAAAACGAAAACGGTTTGAAATTTTGCCAAATTTATTTGTTTGTTGGGAAGTACAATTGTTCCGGTTAGAGATGGAATATTATTTCATTCATATGGTTGCCGCGGCTGGCCTCACAGTACCCCATTCGATCGGACAATTTTCGAGCACTTTTTCGAGTGTATGGGGTCGTATCTCGGCAATGGCATCACGGATATTGGCCTTCAAATGCTCAATTGTCTCTGGTTTGTCGGCATAACACTGGTCTTAAATCGATTGTGGCATGAGATGTGTGGCAAGTTGCACCTTCTTATTGAAGCCAAACATCGTTCACATCAGTACCATGAAGAGCAGGCACAAAAAATTGGTTATAATGGTGCGACAGGTGTCTCCATTAATCGTAATGGTTGCGCCGTCCTCATTTTCAAAGAAATATGGGCCAATGATGCCTCCGCTCCACAAGCCGCACCAAACAGTCACTCGTAATGGGCTTCTGTAAGACCACGTGTGGGTTTTCTGAGCCCCAAATACGGCAATTTTGCTTGTTAACGTACCAACCAAGATGAAAATGAGCTTCATCCGAAAAGATGATTTTTTTGGCAAAATCGACATCATCGTGCAGTTTCTCTCATGCGGCTTCAACTCTTGAACCAATTGAACTTTGTAAGACGTCATATCGAGATCTTTTCGCAAAATTCGACTTAAACTGGTGCGCGAAATGTTCAATTCTTGAGAACGATGACGAGTTGATATTGATGGATTCTCACGCACACTCTCAGCACAGCTTCGATAATTTCGGGTGTACGCACTGTACGAGCACGCTCACGTCTTGACGCATCAATAAAGAAACCAGTTTCACGAACTTTAGCAATAAACTTGCGCGTACCGGGCACTGTTGGTCCTTCTCTGCGACCAAATTTTGTACAACATTTTCGTGCAATTTCCGACCAATTATCTTTGTTTTGGAAATACATTTCCAATAAATCCCAACGTTGCTCAAGCGTAAATACAATAGATTCATTTCGTTCAGTGGAGATAATATACTGAATTTTGTGCCAGAATAGAATGACACAAGTATTGCCAGATTCGAAATAACCGGTGGTTCAAATTTAAACCGATAGACTCATTTCCATAGTCAAACTAACGGGTGGGCCCGTTAGTTTGACTATGGAAATGAGAAAAATGTCGATGTATGTTTAATCTAGCTAGATCAATAATATAAAACGTTGGCTTCTCGAAAAACAGATGAAAATTTTAAATTTTAGCAATTACACCCCATCGACCTATTTTTGTACGAGATTGTATAAACTTGGTAGTACTTTGACACTGTTAAAAAAGATTTTGACTTTATAGAATTAAAGGAAATAATATTCAATAGAAATGCAAATAGAAATATTAACGATTAAGATACTAAAAAATGCAATTATATTAAGCGTATATAGAAGACCAACCAGTAGTATACAAGTATTTTTACTTAACTACACAACACATTGATGAAATTGACTAACCATTTTATTCAAAAAATCTTTCTGGTAGGAGATTTTAACATATACTTAACATAAACAAAATGAAAGAATTAAGATTGTTGATTTACTTATATTCTTTAATTCGCATCCTATGTTCAGCGAACTATCTAGAGTGACGTGCAATAGCAGTACATGTATTGATAACGTCTACTCTAATATCAGTGCTGATAACGTCTACTCTAATAACAGTGCTGGTACGACTGATATGGTAGGAAAACAAGAAACATACATTTAACCGATCACATGATGCAGCTTCTAATAATTCGAAATTTTCTGGGAGAATGAAAATCAGACTATAAAATTATTAAAGCAAGAAATGTTACTGAACACAGCCTTTACTTGTTTAGAGTGGAAATTGCATCAAAACCGTAGGAATATCTCCTTAACGCTGAAACTCAGAAAGATCTTGACGTCTTCATGAGTTGTCTCAACACCTCACTTGCTCAATGTATACAAGGTGTGAAAAATAGACAGGAAACTGTATGGATAGTAATTAATAAAGAAATAAAAGAAAAGAGAGTGCAAAAATATGAACCGATTTGTTACCTGATGACTTAAATAATTACTTTATAATTATAGAGAAACAAACGAAGAATGTAAGAATTGGGAATGTTGGTGATTATTTATCAAATATAGGTTTAAACACGAGCAAGTCGCTTTATTTAAATCAAACTGATGAGTTTCACGTGGTAATAACTATTGAAAACCTTAAGAAAGAATACACACAAGATATATAGGTACATGAATATCGACATATGTCTTATAGTAGCCAACTGAACATTATTTTCTTATCTGATTTATTGTTAGTTTTTTGTTATTGTTGGGAAACGCTCGTTAAGTAGTATTTATATAAAAGTATATTTTTACACGACTAGTGTCAACAAACTATACATATAGGTGGGCATAATTAATTTCAGTTCCAAACTATCTGTTAGACGTTATTTTCTTTAATATCTAGCGAGTTTACTTACATTTTTCAATGCATTGTATTATAAAAAATTAGAACAAACACAATGAACTTGTAATAGCGTTTATTTTTTTTTTGTTTGGCTATAAAAGATAGCCTTTTTTTGTTAACTAAATACCGAACGTACTTTATGGATCCTCCTTTTGCTTTAGTATTAGCTTAGGGCTTTCAGAATAACACTGTTTCGTCTTATTAGATATTATTAATAGGGAATACCCCACTCTCTGATTTTGTTTTCCTGCGTTAGTTTTAGCACTCTGGAGGTCATGAAAGGCATCGTTTAAAGTGAGAATAGGAGAAAATATATGTTGTTCTAGTAAGTCCAGGACTAGATGTTACATACTTTAATAAATACTTTAGAGAAGAAGAATTTCCTCATTAATTAAAATCAGCAAAAATAATTCCAATTTACAAAAAAGTGAAAGAGTGATGATTATTCTAATTACTCCCCATAGCAATTCTCCCAATTATTTCAAAAATATTCAAACTGATAATTGCGAATCCAATACTAACTTTCTTTGAAAGAAATAACTATTTGACCAACAAACAGCACGGCGGTAGGAAAATAAATTGAAAACAATGGGAATACCGATGGTGATTCAGACGATTATTGGAGCATATGTTAGTCAGGAACTAGTTGAAATGACTTGCTGTGACCTCAGTAAAACTTTCGATATGGTGAGGCATGACCTATGCTTGACAAATTACATTAATATGATGTCGGAGATATACAGCAAAAATTTTCTACATGTGTGTGGTAAATAGTGGTAAAAATCAGCCAAAAATCATATGAGACGGTACCAGTACAATAGGGGGTTCCACAAGGATCCATAACTGGTCCCTTAATATTTATAGTATATGTTAATGATTTTCCAGAAAACATTATACCAGTGAGAACCTTGTCAAATGCCGATAACACATCATTTATTGTGATGGGAGAAACAAAGAAAAAGTAAACCAGGAAACAAATACATACAACGTGGGAAGAAACTAAAAAATAGTTTAAGGCAAATGAGCTACAATGAAATGAAGAAAAAAACACAATACCTGCAGTTTTCGGTAAAGATTGACTGCAAATTTTTAAACAATTTCAATTAATCTCAAATCAGCGCATCATGGCTAGAAAGTCGTTTCGTCAACGCACAATAGCGCGCTCGGTACGACTTCATCTGCCATAGGAAGGTATTTATTTATAGCTAGATATATTTATTCACTTAAGTCGTTTCTAAGGAGGCATCACTTTTTCAACTATCGGTACACATGTGAGCGAAAATGTTACGTGAATGAAAACACAAATGCAAATTTTACAGAACTGCCACAATATATTTAACCAGGATACTGATGTATATTTAAAACGGATTTTTTTATTGCTGATAAACACGACTTCAAAAGGTGACTTAAAACAGTATTTCCATGATGATAAGTAAAAGAATTCTCTTTCAAATTACAAAATAAGAAATGCAAATATGAAGAAAATTATGAAAGAATGTTGGAACCGGAGCTATAGACAATTAACACAATTGTAAGGCCGTGTAGAACCAAAAATTTTCGGAAGAGAGAGATTGCAGTTGTGACTATTTAATACAACAAAAAATAAAACGATAAGAACTGCATTTTTGCAATGATACATCATGAACTGTCAATATTTGTAAAAAGTATCAGTAGTCACCTGGAAGCTGTAACTTTAATCGAACATTAGTTAAAATCTAATGAATATATTCATTTGGAGGGCTATGAACTGACGTCCTGTTTTAGTGGAGCTAGGACTTCACATGGTGACTCCTCTATTTATATTTTATCTGAAATGGAGTTCCTAGAGCCGAAAACTCAAACAAAAGAAGTTAAAAAAATATATTGCATGTAATGCAAAACGCTCATAAAGAAATATGATTAATAAATATATATCGTTCACCTTCTGAAAATATTGAAGAGTTCCCTGAAATTCTAATATCTTTATTGGAGGAATCTGCAGTTAATTCCTGTCTAACTGTTTTATTTAACTGTTGTGCCAGAAAACAAACTCATTAATTAATTTATAATAAAAAAAATATTGAATTCATATTTAAATGACCCTCACTGTTGTACAAATAATTTGTTTAACAAGAATTTACTTAAATATTTACGTAAATATTGGATTCAAATCAAACGTTTGATTTAGAACTAGTTACATTAGTTTGGTAAATAGATGCATGCATGCCAAACGGTCTATGTACAGACTTTTCCGTATTTAACGGATAGGATACAGAGAGTTTAATTAAATATTGTTACACGAGAAAATGAAACCGCAAAATTAAAAACACAGTCATATGTCCAGTATTGTTATATAGGATGTAAACATGTTTCGCAGATATTCAATTTTTACAATATGCGCTTTTGGCAGTCCACCAATTAATGATATAATGAAGGACGTTCCATAGAGGCAAATATATTCAGTTTATGTTAACAAGTTCGAAATAAAATCAGATTTTTAGTAAAAATAAATTATACTTGCATGTAACATTTTAACTAATTATTGTGAAAATAATATAATTTTCTAGTCCACATTGGAACGCAAATAAAATCAGTGTCTGAGAAAAACAATGATTAAAATACAAAAGACAAAAAGTTCAGTAACAATTTCCAAACAATTTGATGAACCTAACGGAGGAACTTAGAAAACTAAAAATGTTCAAATCGTGGGATTTACCAAATGGTCGTAAAATATTATAACGGTTTAAAATAGTAGTCGAACTCATGTATATCTAATATATTTTTGTAGTGTATAAAAATGTATTTGTAGGCGTGCTTTTTGCATGTGTAACCAAGTTATTCTTAGTTTAAAAAAGACTTATTGAAATTTCAGGTACTGCTTGAATAATTATCATAAAAAGTGTATTTATTCATATATTATTATTCAATATATATTGTAAAAGCTATGTCATTGTTTTTCTTGTATCGTTCAGTCAGTTTCATACAATTCAGCAAGACGATGTGAGAAAATATTTACCACAATTAAATGCGGGTTATCTTTGTATTAGTAATGACTACACTATGAATATTCGAAAATTTATGGAGAATATCATCGTTGTTAAATAGCAATGTGAAAATTCCGATTGCAATACTAATGAGCTGTTGCTAGAAGGAAAGACAACACAAACAGCTGAAAATATGTAAATGAAATTTGAAAGCAAAAAAAGGAGCCAGAAATGAAAATATAATTTAACTAAAGTTCCACCACATACAAAGGGTGCTAGGAAAGTTTTGCAATACAGCTTTGTTTATTTAATTTTTTTTAAGTAATTTCCTCTACCCTCAATACATCTCTCCATCCTCCGAAACCAATATTTAAACCAAGTTTCACTAGGAAGTAAAGCACATTCGTTGTCCCAAGCTCGCAGAAGGTCCTTATTACTGGAAAACCGCCTCCCTTAATTTTCACATGCGGGACCAGTGCAAAGTCGCAGGAGAAGATCTGGATTGTGGTCAAATATTCGGTGCAGGCTTTGGCGCGGTGAGCTGGAGCATTATCGTGGTGGAGGAACGAGGTGTCCATTCTTGACTTTGGCCGCAGGTTCTTCATATATGCAATGACTTTAGGGAGGCACTGTTAAGTATACCACTTAGCTGTGACTGTCTTCTGTGTGTCCAAAATGACCCGTTCCACAAATCCACTCGATTTGAAAAATACACTATCGTTTTCTTCTTTACAGATTGCGATTTTCTGACAACTACGGGTGTGTCCTCATCATCAAAGACTCAAACTTTGTTTTGAACTTTGGTTGGCACATCGTAATAGTACATCCAAGTCTTGTCACCTGTCACGATGTTGTTCACATACCGAGATTGTCGCTTATTAAAATTTCTTAGCATGTCCCGGCACCAAGTCACACGTCCTGCCATCTGCTCTTCAGTTAGTAGATGTGGCACCCAGAGAGAACAAAGTTTCTTCACGAGCAAATGATCATGCAGAATCGAACGAATTGCTGGTGCATTTAGGCCTGAAGTACCCTCTATCTGCTGGTAGGTCACTCGCCCGTCCTCGTCAAACATTTTCCTCACAGTACTAACGTTTTCCTCCGTAACCGACGTTCGTAACATTCCCGGCCTCCCAGCATCCTCCACAGTTAAATTTCCTCTTTCGAATTCTCTATACCACCTGAATATCGTTGTGCGATGTGGACAAACATCACCTAGTGCAATAGTAATTTCTTCGAAGCACTGATCTATGTTTAAACCACGTACGAAATTATAACGCTAAACTGCCCTTATCTTATCTAATATATAACTGAGCCCATCGACATGGCGCGGCGGTTACTATGCACGTATGAACATGTGTCAACATGTAGCAACAAGCAGCTTCCTACCATTCATTGTTGCGTCATATTGCATAGGTAAGCCTCTCCGACTGTTATTTAATAAGTATTTCGATACTTTTACAAAAATAATCTTTAGATTTAACATCAAAGCGCTCCATCATCTGTTTAAATTTCATTAAATGTATTATAATACCAAGGCTATAAAATATGTGATCTATCTTTATTAAGGCACGATTTCTGATGATATGTTAGACAAGCCCCAAACATCTAGTCAGCTCTCCTAGCCATTCTCTATGAATATCCCGTAGTTTATGCAGAAGTATGTCCTGTTATTGGATATCTATACATACATATATATATATATATATATATATATATATATATATACTGTTGATTTTCATGTTTAACAATTTGAATTGAAAATAATTGTAATTGTACAAAAAAATAAAATAAAAGTAAATTTCATACCCAGTGTTTAATAAAATATATATTAATAAAAATTTGAAAAGGTAATTATGTGAGTGATAATTTTAATATTTATAGCTTTATATTAGCACAGATTATGTAAACAAATAAAATAAAATTGACACTTACTTTAATTGTTTATACTCGTATTTAACTCTAGTCCCAACTCTAGTCGTTCGTGCTAGTTCTTGTAAATAGTTGAATAAAGGTATAATGCTCTAAAAAATAAACTAATTGCTCTTATTAAATTATTTCTGTTTATATATTTTTTTTAAACTGCTAATGTATTAAAACTTTAAATACTATTCGTTTTTATAACTTTCAAATTCTATTTTAAATAAGATATCTATAAAGAATATCACTGATAAACAAATATAAATTTAATGTATAATTTTCGAGGACTACTAAAAGTAATTTGTTAATAATAATAATTTTATTTTGAGTTGATATTCATTTTTATCTAATTCTACTTAAATTATATTAAATTATATAAGTAAAGTTCATTTATAATATGAATATTTTAAATGTTAATAAAATTATAACATATTACAATTCAAATTGAGTATTGTATTGTAATATGTTATAATTTTATTAACTTTTTAAAAAATAATAGAAGGGAAACAGTGATTGTCGATGACAGAAACGACTTTATGATAAACTTAATTCTAATTTTGAAAATGAATTTTATTTTTAGATTCACAATATTTCAAATAGTAAGTATAAACTAACGTTTAATTATAAAATTGATTTTTTTGTCAAGATTAAATTAAATTTTTTATCTGTCAAAGGGTATGATGCTATCTCAACTTTTTCAAAAATTACCGCTTATTTCTAAAACGTTTAACATTAAAAGTTTTTCTTAGCAATATGATAGCTATTGCTTATATACATAGAAATCTTTCCTATAATCTCTTTTTCTAATTTAACTACCTTATATACCCATCAATTACCAATACTATAATATTTTCAAACCATCCCCAACTTTAATATATAAATCTTCTACACCTTGCCCATAACCTAATTTTGGTATATACTTCAATTAGAATTTTATTAAATTAACATTAACATTATATAACTAATACCTGTTCTTTATTTTTCAAATAAAATTATTAGAACACATTGTACATGTGCAGGTGTTATTTACATTTGTGAATTCATTTATGACTTTTATTATATATATATATATATTCATTAACCTGTGACTATTATTATTTTTATTTTAATCATTTCTATCTTACAAAATTCTATATCAAAATTCTCTTTATACATCTACATTTTAAACTATTGACAATAGTACACAGTCTGTCACAGAGAAAACGGAACTTTCTAAAATAGTAATTCTTAGTAGGGCCATCTATTAAAAAAAATATGCGTCGGTAAGATAGATCTTGCACCAATGTTATGTCAAAATATGACATTTGCATCATTAGAAGCAAAGGAATTGCGCATAAAGTAGCAGTGTGTATTTGGCATTGGTCGAAAAGGGAATTTCGAACAAAGAGCAAATATCAAGTTCTGTTTTAAATTCGGTAAATCGTTTACTGAAACGTTTAATTTGATGATGCAAGTGTATAGTGATGCATGTTTATTATGTATGAGTGTGTATGAGTGGTATAAAGATTTAAAGACGGTCGTACGGACATAAATGACGACGAACATCCTGATGCAAAAAATCCGTGGTTACGGAAAGTTACGTTGAACATGTGCGTGAATTTATCAGAAATGTGAAAGGTTTGTACCACACAAGTTAACTGATTATTAAAAATTGTTCAACATTGTACAGACTTGGTTAAAGACTCAAAAAAGGACGAAAACTTTAGGTATACTACTGTAACTGGCAATGATATGTGGTGTTTTCAATATAATCCAGAGACCAAGCGTCATAGCTCTGAATGGAAGCATCCAAGCGAAGAAATATCGAAAAAAAGCCTTTTAGAGAAGTCAACAGTAGAGACAATGTTGATTTGTTTTTATGATTTGAAAGGCATAGTGAACAAAGAGTTTTTACCAGCTAGTCAAACAGTCAATGCTGTATATTATCTTGGTGTTATAAAGCGTCTTTTGGCACGTATTCGTCGTGTGCGTCATCTATTACCCAATATCGTGAAAATGGTAGCTGGCGTTTGTTTCATGATACACGCCCGACGCTTATCACTGATTTTCTAACTACAAATGGCATTTTAACCATTAGTCATGCACCGGATTTGCCTCCTGTGATTTCAACTTGTTCTTCAAACTACATTTAGCGATGAAAGTACAGCATTATGCTGACGTCGAAGCCATTAAAAAGGCGTCGACAGCGATCTCGAAGCAGATCCCTAAAAATGAACTTAAAAATTCATTCGGCATGTTAATTGACCATGCAAGACGTTGCATTGGAAGCGAATGCGACTGGTTTGAATAAAATAAATAAATGTTACCAAAACAGTAAGCTTTTGTTTTTATTTTTTAAAAAAATCCGTTTTCTTTGAGACAGACTGTGAATGTTTATTGCTTTACGAATAACATTTTTAAATATTTATATAAACTGTAGTTTTCTTCTCTTTAACCAGTACTTAAATCACACACGTGCTCACAGTAATAAAGGAAGAAGGAAATACGCCATGAATATTGTCTAGACAGTATTTAATTGTAGACGGTATTTAAGCCTGTTTCCATAAACGTTTAAATATTGGTCTATTCTCAAATACTGAAGTCGCTGCTATTTTTATTCCTTATATTAATGAATTCACTCCTGCTGTAATATAAGTAGATTCTAGAACTCTCTGCTTCTGATTTTTACAAAATCCTTTAAATGAAAAAAACACTTAATTCCAAGGAAGACAGCAAAAAGCACTTGGTACTATTTTTTTACAAGTAAAGATCTGTAATTCTACAAGCGCCTTACGAATCAAATTAAACTATATATACTGTTTTGGAAAAGTAAATTGTTTATTATAATGGATATATGCTAGGGCCACTGGAAAATCTTATAGACTTCATAACCTAAGAATTTTTCTAGAAAAATTTCAGGGTATAAAATATACCATATATTCTCAAGAATATATGGCATATTATATAATTATCATATACTAAATTTATATATTTCAGATTTAATCCATATGTCAAATAAAATCAGTAGAAACAAAGACCAGAAAATAATGATATTATTCCACATTAAAAGAACGAAAAATAAACAAGATAATCTGCAATTCCGACATTCCAAAGCTTCCACCCTTATAATGAACCAAACGCCAAACACTACTACTTCTACATTAACTTGAAATCTAGATTACGAGGTCCAATGAATTAGAGCGATAAGCTCTGTGCACAGCTGTTGAACAAAAGATGAGGTCATTTGATAACGGTAGTACAATGCACTCTTGCAATCAATATACGCACTCCGTCTAGGTGGCTCCACACGTCGAAATAATAATACATAGTCACGGTAGATTAAAAAGGGTGACTAGGTTTGTCGCATTAGAAAGACACAGTGCATAGTTCGCTGCTTGAAAAATACCAGAATGCTTTGATAAATTGCTTATTTAAGTGAGAGGATTTATTTTCGTGTCAACGATGTAATTAATACAGAAAGGTGAGGGGAGATTGTAATTTCCATCATTTTACACCAATTAATGATATTTGATTCATGAAGAGTAATTACAGTTTTAATTTGTGTGTAAATTTCATTAAATAAAGAGTGTTTCAAATTTCGCGGTTTTTTTAAAGAATAAATAAAACCCATAATTTTCATTTACTATCAATAACTTTTTATTGGTAATTGAAGTATCAGTTAACATTTATATGCGAAAAATAATATCTGCCAAATGACCTCCTCTTGCAGTTCCACAGACGTCGACTCTTTTGCTAAAATTTTCAATGACATTTTGACATAATTGAGGCTTTATCTCTTCATCTTTTAAAGCAGGAATTGATTGTGGATTGTTTTTATAAACCTAACTTTTCACATAACCCCAAAGAAAACAGTCTAACGGTGTCAAACCACATGATCTTGGTGCCCAATTAACATCACCGTTTCCTGAGATTGCACGTCCAGGAAATTTTTCTCTCAATAAATCAAGTGATTTGTGTGCTAAGTGAGGTGTAGCGCCATCCTGTTGAAACCACATATCCTCTAGATAAATATTCATTAATTCAGGGCACAAAAATTCGGTTATTATCCGACGATATCGATCACATTAAGAGTTACAGCTTCACTAGCAGCATTTTCGAACAAGTAAGGTCCAATTACACCACCTGACCAGAGTGCACACCAAACAGTAACTCGTTTAGGATGCATAGGTTTCTCATGAATAGTTCGTGGATTTTCCTCACCCCAGATACGGCAATTTTGTTTATTAATATAGCCACCAAGTTCAAAATGTGCCTCATCAGAAAACATTATTTTTTGAGAAAAATCAACTGGTTGTTCAAATGAACGACGTTTTAAACGATCTAATGGCTTCACTTCCTATGTTATTTGAACCTTATATACCTTCAAAGCTAAATTCTTGTGTAAAATACCCCATGTTGTTGATCCACTAAGTCCCAGTTGTTGTGAACGTCGTCTAACGGACATTTCAGAATCTTCAACAACACTTTCACGAACCAAACCAATATTTTCTTGTGAACGATCACTACGACTGTATTTTTCACTTAGTTGATCTTCCACGGAACCGGTCTCTTGAAATTTTTTAATAATTCGACCAATAGTGCTTTCAGATGGACGATTATGTAAACCATAAAATTCACGTACTTTTCTAAAAACTCTTTTCACAGAACGCTGATCTTCATAAAATAATTCAACAATTTGAACGCATTGTTGTACCGTGTACGAAGCCATTTTTATAAATGTCATACATCACACTTTATAAATGCCCAGATACTCAGACAAATTCAGTGCGCCATCTCTATTTTATTTATTCTTAAAAAAACCGCGCAATTTGAAACAGCCTTTATATAACATGTTCCGGGTAACACAAACATTTAACTTTGGAAGTTCACAGTTGTCGGTACAATTTAATTTCAGATATAAATCATAATACGTTATCGAAAATCATTTTATTGTCTTTCGGTATACCGAAGTTCAATTTTCTGACATGCTTTAACATTATATTTTCTGAACTAGAATTTTACATATAAATATAAACGCAATACGTTCAACGAGTCTTTTCGAATTGGTAGCCTGTACGAGTCTATAAATTTTGCCGACGGACAGTTGCAATTCATTGTGGACCATACATATATAGCGAAAACTATGTAATAGATAAAAATCGTTACAATTCAAAATAAAACACTAAAAATACAAATTTAAATTAGTAATTACAAAAAAATAATTATTTTCTGAATAGAAAACACAGAAAAGTAATAGAAAATAGTTTTTTCAATGAAAATATAATTTAATGACCCTATCAAAAAAATCTAGACTAATTCGAAATATAGAAACTTGAACGCTAAAGTGGGTATTCCATTAGTCTGTGAAATGAAAGTCATTGAAAACAGGAATTTACGTACCCTATTACTTATTAGTTATTAACTACAATTGCTAGCTAGTGTGTAGTCCCATTTACACTGTTTTATTATGTGCATATTTTACTATATGTGTCTAATGTCTAGTTATATAAAAATTGAAAATGCAAATGGTTAAATTGTGGAAATCACTTTCTGTTACAATAAAACGTACCCATTATACGAGGATCATTTAGAAAGTAAAGAATGATCACGCGCTCCACAGCGCGCAAGTTCTCCTCCAATAAGGCTGAGCGTGTGTGCAGCTTAACTTTTCTCCCTACCTTAGTCGAAGCATAATATTGTTGTTATGTGTTTCTGGCATTTAATCCTGCCAAGTGCGAAATCCGCTCTGTTATTCGGCTTCTAAATGAGCAAAATGTTCAGTTTATTGAGGTTTACATACAAATCAAGTTTATGTTATTTGAGAGATGAACATTTAATTCTCTCCTATTTCGTATTACTGTATTTCTTCGATACTTCAGGTATTCTACAATACATTTCCTTATTTATATTAGCTTACTCCTTTTTATTTTGACTCGAGCTAGCTGAGGGTCAGATAATACGTCAACCCCTCTAAATACAGTCACGACTCCTAAAAGGCTTTAATATCTCTCCTAGATTAACGTAATCGTTTTAAAACAAGTAACTTATACTGCTCTCTCAGAAAATCGACGTAATTAGGATTCAGAAAGTGAAACATTTAAATAACGAGACTTTATTTAGAAGCATGTGTTCAAATACTATAATAAAAATGTCAGACGTCATTACAGTAGGTGTCCTTACTTGACATAGCACGTTACAGTCGCAGTCGTTTGAATATTTCCAATTACTTCGAAAGATATTATTTTAACATAATATGTTGGGGATAGAAACTAAGCGGTAAAAGGCAGCCGTCAGGCTGTACACAGTTTGGGAATAGGAATGCGTTTTCTAGTAAAAAACTTGGGAACGATCAATGCTAAGTGCGACGACAGATTGTCGTCATACATTTATCATGTGTTATTAGCCAATATTCCGAACAAACCATCCTCTCGAATGTTTCAAAATTAATAGGTAGACTCAATCTGACAGTACATATTTCCAATAGATCACTTGCTATCTGAGCGTGTTATTATTGGTAGATTCTCTTTCATAGCCATCAATGGATTTCTCGTTCGTTACGAAATTTGCCTATTTGCAAGATTGGAATTTTCGATAAACATTCTTAACTACGCAAAACCTACAATTTTCGCAAAATGTTTTATTCTTTTTCAACCAATTTCACGAAAAATTTTATGTTTTCTATGTCACTTATTTTTTCAACCAAAAGTACTTATCATCTCAATCATAAAAATTTATATATCTAAAACTACATACGAAATGCAGCTTGCAACACACATCGTGTAAAACTTACTGAATACAGTCCACGGTGTTGACATGTCAGAAGAAAAAAGTCTCATTATTTTCATGCTACTCCTCGTATATCCTAATAAAATGTTGGTCGGCAAAATAAAATAAATTGCTCCAAGATTTTACATGAAATGATGGTAAAACATGAAAATCTAAAAACTGGTATATAAGCAGGCATTAACTTATACAGGATTTAGGAAAAACCTTTAACGCCAGTAAGTAAATATGGACAATGTTAATTTGTTTTCTCGTAATATATAACGAAAGAAGAAATTAACACTCCATTTATCGGTAAATCTCTACCGAATAGAATGAAACACAACCACTTTAATTGAGTTAAGTTATATTTTGGATCGCCTCTCATTTAGCCGTCACAAATATAACCTTATAGGTTAAAGGTCGTTGAGAACTAAAACTTTTGCAATAGCCCAATAAACTTTTTATTTCTTATAGTATAGTTCCAAATTACCCATTAAGCTAAAATAATTATAAAAATATGTCTATTTTCAGAATCTTTTGATATTAAAACAAATACACAAAGCAACGACAATAATTTGATTATAAATCGGATAATGTACTTCTGCAATCGCTTCAATTAGAATAAATAAATTTATTAAAATATAGTTTATAAAAATGTTTTATTGATTTTTTCTTATAAAAGTAAAGCGTCTTCTTTATTATTACAATAAATCCAAAATAGTAAATTTCGAATCTATTCACCAAAATTCTTTGAAATACTTTCTTCCGTATTGTAAATGATAAAAAATAAATATTGTTCAGAAATAAAATTGGCAGGTTATTTACATTTACATTTAATTTAAAGACCATTAGTTTTTTATGTTGAAAAGTCTTAGACGTCGTTGGAAAGGATTCTATTTTGAAATACTGCTTGATAGTAGATTTCAAAGTAGATGCGATTAATATACAGCTAGTAGATTTTCTAACACCTAATCTTCTAACACTTGATCCAAGTACAACAATGTGCTTTTATTATTCAGGAGAATATTTCACCTTTTTACTGTCGGGCGCTTTGTTTGTTCATTAACAAATACTAGTTATTGATCTTTATAGCCATAAGGTGTAATTCCTGTGAAAAGCAAATCGAAAGATATGATGAATATATAGTATGACGGCAAAATTTTCATATGGAATGTTGTATATCTATTTATCCAACTGAGAGAGACTGAGAAAATCAAGAACTAGATCTGCAGCGATTATATACAAGCTCTAATCTCGTAAAAAGGAATGAATTAAAAAATGAAGAAGCATGGAAGGTTGATTACCTCGATCCAGATAAAGTAGATAAAATAAAGTTTTTTAGAAGTACTAAAACAAATGCACTACAATCATTATCGAATGCAATACTAAATCCTTTAGAAATGGCAATTAACAATTTAATCAGACGTAACAGGGTTCTGTTGGGTGAAGTAATAAATTGAAAAGGATTCTTACAAAAAATAAAAAATATTCTAGATGTTTTAGCTCTCATGATAGAGACAGTGCTAGGAGTCAGAAAAAGAATGAAGATGTAAAAGCTCTGAAGAATGTATGTAATCAAGACAACAATATCAAATATATGAAACAAAATAACGCAAACATAAACAAGGAGGAAAAAAGTACCAACAAATATTCATTTATTCTATGGTGAACAGAAGCCGAGGCGAAAAAAAAATGTAAAAAGGAAAGAATATAAAGATCAGCGTGCAACTGCAGCGACTCGATGACTGGAAATTAATAAAGAAAAAACAAACACGTTCCACTATTATAGATGGGAACCGCTAGTGTGCGGATTATAAATTTATAGCTGCACTCCCTTTATGGGAGGTACAAATACAGTATGTACAATCAATTCCGTAAATATATATATATATATATATATATATATATATATATATATATAAGTATATAAAATATTTGTAAGGACAGTATAATTGAGGATTCAAAGTAAGTTCTGCTACAGGGAAAACTTTTAAGATTAGAGTACAAGAATAGACTCGAAAAAGACTTTTAAAGCATCTGTTTGGCCTAAAAATATAAAAATTTAGAAATATTCTTATTTAGTAGAAAGATTAAGAAATCTGCTTTTAAAGCAAGTAGCCAAGTTATAAATGTATTACATTATATTGTATAACAAACTGTATAAAAGAATTATGTGTTTTGGATGAATCAGTCAATATGACATCCTTTGTATTGTTGAGCATTGGCAGAGTAATGATCAGCTGAAATATGTTAATGTACTTGGCTATAAATTGCCGTCGTCCTATTGTAAATCAAGAATGCTATATGGAGTTGGAGTTTACTGTATGAACAACATGAGGGCTAGCCCAAATTCAATGTTGAATTAAATCAATGAACCACGTTTTCCAATGAGCAGGTGCGGAATTGCCATATTTTCAGGAAGTTATAGATATTTCCCGAGTGTACCGATCTCCAGCGACCAGCGTAGGTGATTTTATATATAAACTCGAAACTGCATTTGAGTATTTGACACTTCGTAGTCAGTTTTAAAAATCTTTCGTTCTTATCATTTTACTCTTATAAGCTAAGAGAATACTTGGATAACTCCAACAATTACATCTTATATTGATAATTTTATAAAATAATAACATACATAATTTTATGCTGAAGTCCCATACGCGCATAGTCACTAATGATTTCGACAGGGAGTGTAGAATAATTTTCAGGGGTATATAACAAAACTGACGTTAATAAGAAACATGAAATTCTATCGATACTTTTCTCTGGTAATTTTATATACATGTACTTCTGAACGAAAACTTGTAAAAGGAGGTGGAAGTTTATAAACAAAAGCTGCTGTTACAAGTATTTTCTGAAAAGTATCGTCAATTTAAGTTAGCCTTTATTGAACTCAAAAAAACCCAAAATAGTACCGGAATTGATGATATTCCGATATTCACAATAAAAATGTGCAAAGACTTATTACTGAAATCGTCCCTCGTGAGTGAAATATTCTCTAAAAAACTTAAGTATTCAATTGTAAAAAGAGAGAAAGAGAAGCGATTCTGAATTATTTAAGAATTACAGGACTGTTTCATTATTATGTATATTTTCAAATACGTATTTACAAACTTTTGGCTGAAAATAATTTCTTAAGAACCACCCAACACTGTTTTCTAAAATTCAAAACTACTGAAACTGCTTTTTTTCAATTTACTCAAACGTTAGTTACAACTTTAAATAATAGGGAGCTGGACTATAGTATGTTTTAGATATGTCAAGAGAGTTTGGTTGTGTAAAATTTGATATATATATATCAAAATTTTTTTTTATATATATATATACATATGTATATGTATATATATCTAAAAGAATTAAATCAATATAGTACTCGAAATGGGTTAAATCCTACTGAGCAAAAATAAACTGTAAGAATGGAAAATGTAGCTAATTGTTCCGAAATAGTACCGGATGAGTTATTGGTAAGTATGGGTATACCATAAGGCATTATTCCTAGGCCCTCTACTTTTTATTATATTTATAAATGATCTTATATTTAATACTATCACTTCACTTTTTAATAATATAGTAATTGCATAATGGAGAAATCAGAAAAGCGATTAAACGCAATGATTTCATACTAAATTAACAAAAGGTAGATATATCCATAATACAAAATTTTGTAACAATTATTCCATTCACATTTATAACAATCTACATACTTAGAACATGTACTAAAGTATTTATTTCGTCGTCATAGGCTCTCATTATATCAGTATGGATCTGATGTAATGATAGCTCTAATTTGTATGAAATTCTAGAAAGAATTGCCTAGAGAAATGAAATCTACTGAACATTATAGTGCAATAAAAAGTGGATTATTTAAAATGCTTTGGAACGTAGATCCATACAAGTTAGAATAATATCATAACTATTTAGTAATATTGTGAAATTTAAAAATAAAGAATTGTATTGTTGATCTACTGAGCTAAATGTTGCCATGTTGCACCTATTCCATTATTCAGAGAAAAATATTCGCGCCAAAATATTTGAACTATTGAATGTAGTAAGTTTTACAAATTGTCGGTAAACCAAGGGCACGGGATCTCAACAGATGTCTTTATTGGTTCGTTCGTGGTAATATGTTGCTTTGTACATTTGATTTGGTTCTTCTTCTATTTCATTTGTCCTATGAGGACGTCTGATTCATCCTCTGTTCATCTTTCCACCCATCTATTCCAGTTTTCCCGATCACGGGCTAGAATTTACATTTAATGCTTTTCCCTTTCCCACTTCTTCTATCTGCGGTTACCATGGCTTTCTTGTTCTCCCTTTCCTCCTTTTCCTTCTTTTTCTTGCTTCCATTACTCTTTTCGCCGGTCGGTTGTTGTCCAGTGTTCAAACCAGTTCAATATTCTTGTTTTTCTTCCTTTCTATATCCTCTTGATTTAGTGGATGTCTGATGTTGTGATTTCTTATTTTATCTGTCTTTGTCTTTCTTGCTATTTTTCTCAATTGTTTCATCTTTGCTGTTGTCCGACTATCGCGTTTTCTTGTATTCAGCCAGGATTCGCATCCCTATAAAAACATAGGCACTGTTAGTTTGTTGTATACCTGAAATTTTACTTGTGCTTTGATCTGAAATTTGAATTGGTTAAAACATATATTTTTTTTAATCGGAATACCATAACTGTATCAAAAATTTTGAGAACGATTTTTAAGTAAGGCTATGAAACATTTATGAAAATATATATGTTCTGAATCTCTCCTTATAATGAAACAAGACGACTTCTAAAATCTAAATTTTCAATCTTTGTAAAAAAATAAGTTTCTGAAAAGGAAAAATGAGAGAAGATGGAAATAAGAAACACTTTTCTTTAACACTTAATGGAATTAACTTCTCCATAGGATGTGAAAACTATTTTTGAAAAACACTTATTATCGTTTATCACTTGGTGTGAAAAGATATACACAAAATTTGGGCTAGAATCGTTTCGAAGTTGATTTTCAAAAGTTGTACAATAAAAATTAATTATTCAATATGTACGTATGTAAAACTTGAAACTGAGTAAAGGTCAAGTTCAAGACGCTTTAAAAATTAGCTGGAATTTAAGTTATTGTTATATATTAGTTCGGAAAATAAATATTTCGCTGACAAATACTTCAGTTTATTCGACAAATTTGTAGTGATTTTCTCAAAAAATTTTTTCCACAGAACAATTAATCTATAATGTAAGCAGCACTACTCCCGTTAACTTTGAATCATCTACAGTGAAGTTTGAAAATTCCGCTCTCCCGAAGCAAGTATTGAGAAGGTACAATATCTGGTGAATTTAGCATAGATAAAATACTCTAACCAAGTACAGAAATACTTGAATTAGTGAAGCAAGCGTATGGCATTATGATACATATCGCACACATATTTATGAATAGTTTTGACGTTTTATGAGAAGCTGTACTTCCAAAGACCATGTTGATAACATTCTTCGATGTGCGTGGCATTATTAATCGACATTCATTCTTTCTAATATGCTTATCAATGCTGTATATTATAAAGACGTGGCCTAATGAAGCAAAGTAAAAGAGTGATCGCAAACGAGGGGAACTGGTTTCTGTTGAACAACAATGCTCTAAATGATATCCTGGTACGAATAATTTTGACCAAAAAATCTATTCGTTCAATCATTCGTCCAACTTACACGCAACATTTATCACCAGTTGACTTCAACTCAAGGAAACATTTTTCGAGGATGTTGAAGTGATTCATGCGCGGGTATAGAGGTCTTAAAAAACCATTCCTACCGATAATTTTTTTAAAGCTTTCCATAAATTACATTAACTAAAGAAATTATTTTCGTACTAGTACCTCTTTTTAAATTAGGCCGACTCATTTTTGTATCGTATTATCGATTACACTATATAATGAGTGGTTCATTATGACGTAATTTTTTGAATAGCAACTTTTTGACAAATAGTGAGTTTTGGCAAACTTTTGCACTATTTTAGTTAAGTATTGTGTGACATTTTATTATGCCACACCGGCCCACCGGCACAATTCGCTATACCATTGAAAAATTTGGAACGCAATTTTCATTATTGGAAAATACGCTACCAAATAAACCACATCCAACACGTAGTGAAGAAAATATAGGGATAGTAGCTGAGAGAGTACGCGATGGCCGTGAAGAATCGATTCGACGTAGATCTCAACAGCCACAACTTGGCATATATTACGTATAGATCTTGGTTTGAAAGCAGAAAAAATTCAACTTGCTCAAGAATTGAAAGTGACTGATTTTTCGAATTGTCACCATTTCAGTGTTTGGGCGCTTGAAAAGCTTGAAGATTCAATGTTTTCAATCAAAATTTTGTTCAGTGATGAGGCCAATTTCTGGCTTAATGGTTACATCAATAAGCACAATTACCGTATCTTCAGTGAAGAGCAACGCAAAGAAGTTCAAGAGCTACCAGTACATCCAGGCAAAACCACGGTTTCGTGTGGTTCATGAGCAAGTGTAATCATTTACATATCACATTTCTTCGAAAATGTAGACGGCCGCAATGTAACTGCGAATGGCGCCCGTTATCGCCATAATAATGGACTATTTGCTGCCTGAAATTGAAGCCCGTGATCTCGACGATATCTGGTTCCAACAAGTTGGCGCTACTTGCCACACAGTCCGTGAATGCATGGCTTTATTGCAAGAACAATTTCATGAACATTTAATTTCACGTAATGGACCTTTGCAATAGCCGCCTAGATCGTGATCACCTTTAGACTGTGTACCTCCAAATGAATCAACAAAAAATATATAGATTTATACATACTTCTCATTTAATGCATTATTCTAACCATTTTTCTCGTTATATAGTTTGCATTTTTCCTAACATTGAAAGAATATTTTCAGATGTTAATCATCTTGATGGCTCGGAAAGGTAGACGAATGACGTTAAATTTAATATCAAAAGTAAATTAGAAATAACAGAAACATTCCATTTCCAATGTAATGTATGAAAACATTTGGGGTGTTCAAATATGTTTAATTAAATCAAACTCTCTCAAAAGCAATACAAAAATAGATATATAAGTATCATCTTTAAGCAGGAAAAAAAAACGAGTCACAAAAACAAAAACTAACAAAGCCTAAATCGAAAATTCATTGAAAATTTTGTTAGCAAAAAAACGGATTATTTTGAAGAGTTATTAAATTTTAATTATAGATATGAATTAATTTATTTAAATAAACTCATTTAAATAAAATGAAAATATCGGTCAATATATTTTGTTGTTAGTTAATTAACATTTACATTAAAATTCCAGCGTTATAATGTTCACGGTAACATGAGTGGGCTTTACAATATATCCGAGAGTTGTGCTTTGGTTCAATTTCCTAAATTATGTTCATTCAATACGTTTCCGTGTAGAGCCAGGAAATCCATTAGAATAGAAGCTAACATAACACCATAACAACGCTATGTAATTCTACGTTAAATAGTTTTGTGGTGTTTTATTGATTAAATTTACAATTACAAATTAACGAGGAGTTACTCAGACAATGATCAGAATGGATGGCAACAGCAATTCAGATTTGGTGTTTTGGAATTAATAATACAATATAGACAAGATTATATTTAATTTCCAAAGCTAGGCATAGTACTATAACTATAACATTATTACTTCTAGTCAAATCGGTAAATATTTAATAAACAAGCTACTTAGTCAACGTCTGTAGTTTATTGAACTTCGAATATTTCGAACTCTATTGGAATGTGAAACTGTACTAATTCGCTTTTGAAATAACGAACTTCGAATATATGAAAAATCATGTGTTTGAAAGTTGAAAAGAAATACCAGCAAACATTCTCAAAATGATAATCATGTTGGACACAAGCTTTACATCTGTGATCAATAGAGCTGCATCTCATTGTTAATATGTTCAAACGACTTTAAGTGGTCAATATTAACAGTTTTTCTGGAAACATAATTTCTTTTATAATACTCCATATAGAAAAAATCACAAAGGATTAAGTTGCACGGCGTCGATGATCATAATCCCATGTTCTCGACGGTCAACGAAAGTTACAACTAAGAACTCCCACAAAAGATTAGCAAATTGTGTACCCTCAAATGCAAATACTCTTTAATTCGAAAATAAGTTTCTGTTACCGTGTACAAATAACTGTCGAAAAAAATCATCCTGCGCGACCATAAAAGCAAATTCTGCCCCGCACATAAATTTCGGCAACGTTCAATTCTTGACTCAGGACGATTTTTTCTAATTAATTTAAACGTTTTAAATCAGGCCATAAGATTCTCGAACTAACTTGCGGTCTACTCATTATTTTAATTATTTAATTAAATCATTTAGCATTTAACTGTTGTCATAATCGCCTTTAGGTAAAACATGAACGAATTAGAATCGATCCAGTTTAAACTTTAGACTTTTTACAAAAGTACTTTTCTTTACTTGTGAAGAGGGTTTTCTTCAAAAATTTGTTACTCTGCTAGACCATAACGGATAGAAGAAATTAGCGATGTATTCAGTCCAGCCAAAAAATTAACAATGTATTCAATCCAGCCAAATTGCTATTAATTAAGAACTGGATCTTACATTTTAGTAATTTAATAGTTTATATTTGGAAATAATTTTAGCAAATCTACTACAATCCTTAAAGAATATACAGTTTTATGTTTAAATGTTAATACTTTTGTTATAATCGCCTTTAGGTAGGATACGAACGAATTAGAGTCGATCCAGTTTAAACTTTAGACTTTTTACAAGAGTACTTTTCTTTACATCTGAAGAGGGTTTTCTCCAAAAATTTGTTACTCTGCTAAACCATAACAGAAAGAAAAAACTAGCGATGTATGCAGTCCAGCCAAAAAATTAATAATGTATTCAGTCCAGCCAAATTGCTATTAATTAAGAACTGGATCTTACATTTTAGTAATTTAATAGTTTATATTTGGAAATAATTTTAGCAAATCTACTACAATCCCTAAAGAATATATAGTTTTATGTTTAAATTTTACTGGGATTATATAACGACTACCGCTCTTTTGAATAACCGCTACAATTGTGTAGAATAAACCAGTAAGCAAATCACCCTATTCGTATCCGTTTACAACGATACGACTTTCCAAAGCCTCGAATAAGCATTTATTAATTAAATTTTAAATTTAGTCTTTTTCACTCATTAGTCATGGCTTCGTTTATGAGAGTCCGCTAATAGCCATAATTAAGAAGATTATGTAACAGAAAACACTAATAACTTTATCGAAAGCTCTTCAAACCTTTCAAAGTTTCAAACCTTTAAAATTTATCTGTGGATGGCAATATTACATTGGATTATTGCAGGTTCTATATTTTTTTATGCGACAATAACCGCAGAAAGATATCGTGAAGTTATTTATCATTAATTAAATGCACAGTTAGCTGTTGACGAATCATTATAAACTAAAGTTTAGGGCCTCCTGGATTACCAGATGTAAAACTTCTAGATTATTATTTTCTTAGACGAATAAGAAAAAATATAAAACTAACTTCATAATTTTAATAACTTCACCTAGCGAATCAGTACGAGTTTCAAACAACTACAGAAGGAAAACTTTATAATGTTTTTGAAAATCTGAAACGAAGAATTAATTTATGGTTGTAATGGAAGGGCAGATATTTTCAAAATTTATTATAAATAATATTAATTAGTCTATGTTTTTGAAATAAAATATATAAATTTTTTAATAAATAATAAATAAATAATAATAATTTTATATATTTTTGTATTAAATAATAATGAAACGCTAATGGAAATGATTGCAATGCTAGCAACGTGTTTGTAAATTAGACTGAAAGTTACAACCCATCAATTTGAACAGTTTGTGCTTACAATAATTTCAATGGCCATAGAAGTAGGTGAACGAATTATTGATAAGTCATATCGTAAGTTGATTAACTTACGATACACTTGTTAAAAATAAGAATCTTTTCTAACATTTTAGCATTCTTGGGGTAGTAAGAAAATGTTTGCACAATGTCATTTTCAGTAAACAAGTAAATTTTGTATGAAGTTCCGTTTAATTGTTATAAGTAATATTTCAAAATTCTTCATCCCATGATTTACTCTTTGCTCTACATTTTCCGCATTACGTGTTTTACTACACATTTTCGTGATTCCTACCTTTGAATTTAAATTCGGTATTTTAGAAATATAGTACCTTAGTTAGTCTTCATTTGTATGCTATGTTCTCCTAAACGCCGCCTATGATTCATTTCCTCTTAATATTTTTTCACGCTCCTGAATTTTAATTATCTGCAAGTAACAGACAAACATCTCCAAATGGTAAAGTTATAAAAATACAACTTAATAATTAGCAAAATTACAACAAAATATGTACAATAAATGTTATAGAATGGAAAAAGAAGTGCATTTAAACATAAACAATGGATACAAATGAGTTATATGAAATTAGTACCAGATGTTGAGTTCACTAGCGCAAATAGACAAATCGGAGAATTAAATCTATAAAACTCATTTCCAGCTAGGGCATGCAAAATTTTCTACGCGAGACTGAGCTAAAAACTGAAATATGGAAGTTTACGGATGCTTGGAAATGCTGGCAGTCAAAATTATTCAGTAACTAATATCAAACTTTAAGGGATAATAACAACGACGAAATTCCAGAGACTTTATGTTATACTTACACAATGCGTAAAAGGTGATCAAGCATGACTTTGGAATTTTATTTTTAAATTATTGCCAAACGCTGTAAATCGCAAAGTTTATATTTGACAGACGCCATCCAGAGACTTGTAAATTTCCTGATGCAGCATTTCAGCCTCGAAGACCGGATATAAAATATCCAAACTTATCTAATCCAAACTATCCAAACTTATCTAATCCAAATATTGAAGCAAAATTCATTATCAATCAAAGCAATTTGGGATTTCAAAATCATCCATGGCTAAGGGTTTTTAGAAAAGAAAAATTCAATTAATACAAGAATTGAAGCCGGAAGATCACAAAAACCGCTGCAATAAATTTAAAGGGTAAATTTATTACACGAAAAATTTCCAGATGCTGTAATTTAATTTAATAGTTGGCTCGCAAAATCGTCCTATTTAACAGTATTAGATTTCTTCGTGTCGGATTTTCTCCAGGATAAAATGTACGCAAATAATCCTCAGACAATTGATGGCTAAAAATTAACATTCGTGAAATTATACATGAAATTGAGAAGTTATAGACAAAATTAACCAGAATAAGCGCAACAAAATAATTGAAAATTTTAAAAAAAGAATCACCGTACCTAGAAATAGTTGAAAAGCACATTTATCAAATATTGTCTTTAGCACATAAGTTTAAAAATTTTTATTTTGTACTGATGCTAATACATTAATAAGTTATAAGAAATAAGGTCTTTATTAAAAATAAAATCCCCAAGTTCATCCTGGAACATCTTTTATTAATGTAGTTTGAATATTAGAAAGCTTCCATCTCTTATACAGCTATGTAACCTGATAATGACACCAAAACAAAATAACAGTTTGGTCGGGCCATTGAAATTGCAAAAACTTTGGTATAACTTAAGGAATTTTATGAACGCACATAACTGCATCAAATAACTTACAACGAAATGTGGGAACTAAAGGTAAAAAATTGTCCAGTATGACTGAAGATGGTGATTTATTTCGCTCTTTCTGATGTCACGTTGCTTAGAAAGTTGGTTAAGGACGATGGGGAAAAGGCATTTAAAAAGTAATGATATTTAAGTGTTAAGACTAATACAGGAATGCCTCCATTTGCGCGCTCTCCATTTACGCGAATTGGTTTTAAGCGATCGAAAACATTTTTAAGTTTTAGATATTATACTACAAACTAGTGTTTATTGTTCTTAGGTAATTTTACTAAAGACGCCGGATGTCTTGTAAATAGATAAATATTATGTTTACTTGTTTCGGGACTTTCCAGAATTTGTGTGTATTGTATTCTAGTTTCAGCTGTATTGTTGTGTAGTAAACGTAAGCAGTATATCAAAACCGGTACTTTATATACGTGTTTGAATTGAGAAATATTGGCGTCATCAAGTGGTACATTAATTAAAATAATTAAGAAGAAGAAAGTCAATTAAATTTCGAAATGAAATTAAAAATTAGTCGGATATTAAACAAAGGTTTAAAAGTTAATGAAGTTTCTCTTTGCATAACTTAACGAATCTACAATTCTAACCTTATTAAATTAGCAATAAGACAAGCTACACCAACAAGCACCAAAACAGAGAAGAAGCTCTGTTATATATAAATCATAGAGAATAAAAACGAAAAGATTATTAAAAATTAAAAACAGAAAATCATAAATTGCAAGACAAGGGAATAGATGAAGAGAGAAATAGATGGAAGTCTGTCTTTTGTTGATAGCAAAGGCTGGTTCGGCAATTTCAAAAAAGCGTACAATACAGCTGCTAGTGCTGATAAAGACCGCTGCAGAATTTGTAAAGCGATTCAAAATGCCTATTGAAAGTAGTGGTTATAGCGCTCTTTAAGTGTTTAATGCCAAACAGGCGGGTTATTTTGGAAACGTTTACTAAGTCTTTATATCGAAAGAGGAAGAAACAGCTTTAAATCTTCAAAGGATAGGCTCACGTTTCTTCTCTATGGAAATGTTAATGGTGATTACAAATGCAAATCAAAACCATAATTTATCACTCTATTAATCCACAAGCAGCGAAGCACACGAAGACTGGTATTGGAAGATCATTTATCAGACGTTGAGGAATATCGTCGCCTTCAAAAAATCCCGTTTAAAAATTTTATTACTTGTAGATAATGCACCCAGTCATTCAGGAAACGTTAATCAGCTTAATTCCAATATGAAGATAGTGTTTATGCCACCTAATACAACTACAATAGCAAGTTTTAAAGGATTATCTGAATTTCACTATAAAACAGATGTTTAGTGCACTAGAGCAGAAAAAACGAATTACATTACGCAACTTTAGGCGCAACTATAATGCCGTCGATGTAATTGAAAACATTAGTAAAGCTTGGAAAGATTTGAATAATACAATTAACTATGAATGGTGACTGGAGGAATATTTGGCCAGACTGTGCTTATACGAACAATCGCGGTTTCTTAGAAATTGCTAACAAGGATGTTGCTGAGTAGTAGTAACAATTAGAAGGCGTGGGATTTAATAATTTGAATGCATCTGTTCTAAATTCACACGACACTGAATTAACAACTGATAATCTGATTGAATTAAATCAAGAAGGATGCGAAACGCAAGTGCAATAAGGTAATACAAAGAAGCGTTTTCTCCACTTACTATCGAATATATTAAGCAGTCTATATCTATGGTACGAACAGCTATTGATTTTATTGAAAAAATAGATCCGGATAACGAAACAAGTGATTCCATTTACAGAAGAATGAGCGGGCAGATTACACCATATAAATTTAGATTGCCATCGATATCCACAGATGTAAATGCTATGTAAGAACGCAAATATTAAGTGTCGATTCCATACATGTTATTATTAGATTTGTGATAGATATACATACTATTTTTATGGAAATAAAAGATAATGACACATAAAAGTACATTTGATCTTATAAACAATAGCTTATAAATACAGATACATACTTTATGCAAGCGTTTCTACTTTAGAAGCATTTGAGAATCCACAGCTCTGTTTATGCGATTTTCACTTACATGTTTTTTTGGAACCAATTAATCTTCAGTTTATGTGCAGAAACTAGAAAATGACTGACCATGAATAGTGCTGGTAAGTCATTTACAGATAATAGGGATATAATTATTGTATTACACGTTAGATAATTATTGTTAAATGACAAAAAGAAAAATATAGATATGACGTAAAAAATATTATTTACAGTCAAATTGAAACAAAGAATCCAGTAATTGGAAAGACAAAATAAGTCCAACTAGAAATTATACAAAATTTTTTCTGTAATGCAAATATGTATATTTACTAGAAAGTGCATTAAAAATATTTATATTGTTTTACATAGCAAATGAATTGAAACGAAAACTCAGAAAAGCCTATAGATTTCATCATTGACATTATCGTGAAATAAATTTATTAAAGCGCTGACGATGAGTAAAATAATGATGATAAAAATATAAGTTGACCATCTATTAGAATACTTCAAATCAAAGTAGGCTCTAGTATATTGTTCAAGTTTTGGGTTCTACGTAAAATTTTAGGTAGACTTAGTTCCCCTATTTCTAAAATCAATTGTTTCCGAATTATTGAAAAATTATATGTACAATTAAAAATTGCAACACTATACAAAGTATTCTATCTAAACGAAGGAAGATGATACTAACTTCCTGTAGAACCGGAACTGTTACATGAGTGCTCTTATCTTATTTGAAGAGGACGTGTCCGAAATCTATTGCCCAAATTTTCAAAATTCAAATCGAAGCAGTCTCTTTTAAATCTGGTGGTTACTGCGAGACACTCTATATATATTTATTATGAAGTGAGCTATTTATATCGATACATAGTTTGGATAAGTAAAAATAATAAGGATAGAATAATGAAGATGGAGATTATTGTAACACTATTATTACAATATTATTGCCTTTGATAATGTGAAGTCTGTCATGATATGCCATATGGTTACAATAATAATCACATGCATTTGTTTGTCCATAAGTATTGTTCATTCATTAACGCCTAATTTTCATTCATTTTTAAAATTAGGAATAAGTTTTCGTAAAATAAATTTATTATTAACTTTTTGAGAACATATTTACCTAGAAGTTTAATCTATATGAAAACATGTGTACTTTTATTTCATTATAATTACTGAATTACTACTACTGCACATATTAGATTAATAATAATAGAGTATTTTAATTTATTCCGTTATTGGGCCCGACCTGTTGGAGAATGAAAATTATTATTATTGTAATTGTGGGGTGGATTTCACACACTTCCTCAGTCATCGCCGGACAATTTTTCACCCAAGCCACATATCTATGGGTTTAAGCGCAGACTGTACGCGGCTGATATTTTTATAAAAAGCAATATTATTATTAGTACCTTTATGTATAAATGAAGATGAAATTATGCTCTTCTTATAATATATTCAAAAAACTTCTGACAATTGAGCAAGTGTACAAAATAATAGTTTTTTTAAATATATCTGAATAGTTCTTTAAGGCCTTCCTGGAGTTGTTAGGTATTACTCCAGTGTTCGAAATTATAGATGATATAATTTTAACAGATGTCACAGTTGCTGTATCTCTTCTGCTAAAAGGATATATTTATTGTGTTTCTCTGTACGTTTAGCTAAAGTTATAGATGTTTCAATTAGGTTTATTACTATTATCGTTATTATTATTAATATGGCATAGATTTCTCTCGCTAATCTACCTAACGACCAAAAACTGTTCATTCAGGTCACATATCTATTTATTGTTCTTAGTTGTTGCGTGAATATTTTTGTGGACAGTAACTGACGTAATGATTTGTTACTATTTTCATTTTTGTTTCAATATTTCTTTTAGTTCTATTGTGAAGAGGTGTATTTTATAATTTTTAGTTTTCTTTTAATATATTGCTGACTAGATGTAGTGTCTATGATGTGTGTTTTTATGTTTTATCCATTAAAGTGATATCAGACCAGACATATTGCTCTACCCCAGGAAAGTGTGTTTCTCATTTTCAAGTATATACTTGAAAATGAGAAACATTAATATTTTCGAGTGCACTGGTAATATAGTATTTGCATCTGTATTAGACCGTACTTCACTGTAAGCTCTAGACGAATAATTTTTGATGCTTCGTTATGCCTGTCGGTGTAGTCTGCGCTTGTTAATATTTTGCAGCCCCCCGTAATATGTTCTATTATTTAGACATATTGATTGTTTTTCCAGTATTTGTCTGTTGCTATGTTTACTTTTATTACGTACTTTTTTTGTAACTTTTGATCACTATTGCTTTATCTTGAATAGCTATGGTTAATTCTTTCGTTTTAAAGAAAAATTGTCCTGAGGTCAACCATTTGTGTCTGTAGAACCTTGCATTATGTCATAATGGTTTCCATGGAAAATTTTCCTTCCCATGTATTTTTTTATTTTGTATTTTCTCTGTATATATACTACGGATTATTTAATTGAATTCTTTTCCTCATTCTTTCCATATATGAGCTTTGAGGTAGCTTTTGTTTTTCTGTTAGTTTCGTTCTATTAAGACTGTTCGGTTCTTCAAAATCTAATTTTGACCGTTTGATGGTACCAAATAAATATGTCCGAACTGGAATTAAAAAGGTGTTAGTGCTTTCATGATATTTTTAGTATTTAATTTCAATTTGACTATTAGTATAAGCCTATGTTTGAACGTGTTTTTAAGTTACTGTTTAATGAATTAAGGACCTATGCCCTGTTCGAAACATAGGTATTTGTAGATGTCTTGCGGTTTTTATATCTTTAAGCACTTCATCGTTTAATATTTCTGATTCATTTTGTTGCTTATTTCTCTTTCTTCCTGTGAATCATTTTGCATTCGTTTATTCTAAACTCATGCATATGTCGTGTGAATTCTTCTGTTACATGTAACAAATTATATTTGTGTTTTATTTGGACCAAGTGTCTTTATATCGTCTTTAGTTTATTGGATGTTATAAATTGTCGTATTTTATTTTGAGACCGTATACCGCAATGTTTAATATACTTGAAAGAGGATTTAGGCATAAACAAAACCAGAGAGCACTGAGCGAGTCACTCTGAAATATTCCTCTATTGACTTTGATGTTCGTTATTTCCATTTAATTTTTGTTTGTATAGAAGTGTATTGCTGTTCTCCGTGTTTGCTGCTTAGCTATGTATAGTAATATTCGAAGTTTGGGGATTCGTTTTAAATATTTCAAGTAATTTTGTTAGCCAGCTGTGTGGGATGGAGCCAAATAATTACATAATCTATGTAACATGTGTTTATATTTCGTTGTTGTTTCCGTACTTATAATGATATTATCTGTTATTAATTGTTTCTGCATCCTTGTCTGTTCTTTCAATATCCTTTTTGTTTTTCTGTGACGTTATTATTCTATGTTTTGTATTAGTAACGGTGTGATTAGTTTATATAAGATCGATCTATAATTAAGAAGATATTGCGAGTCTTGGATTTTTTATTTAAAATTTTTTAAATCTCCTATCCAGATTATTTAGTCGCTTGCAGTGGTGTATTACTGTATCTCTCCCCGTCCCTCGCGTTCAAGGAACCGAATCTTACATTCTTAGTAGTTTAAGAATAGAAAACTTACCCCGTAAGCTGTGAACAGAGGTTCGATTCTCCTCCGAAAGCATGATTCTTCATTAATTTCTGCCTTACGTAATAATGTAATGTAATAAGCAGGAAATATCGAGTTTTCGCGTGTGTATATAAGTAATTGCATATACATTTGAAATCTGTTCTGTAATTAATTTAACTTGTTCCTATCTTATTCCAAATAATGGTTTGTATTTCCTCTGCTCGATTTTACTATATTCCTTTTCTCTGTTATTTAAACCATTCATCTCGTTACACAAAATTTCGGCTCGTCGAATCATTTTTATTATATATAATAATAGTTTTTAATTAGTTCCGATACCGCCAATACCGCCAATTAAAATCTTTCGTGAATTTTATTTGTCCTTTTCCCACTTTTTGTTTCATTTATTCTTCTTTATTTTATATTCAAATGTCCTATGTTAATTCCTTTTTATTTTGTTTATTTCTCATAACCTTATTATGGCCTATTTTGTTTCTCTTTTTGACCCATGTTCTATATTTCTCAATTTTTTGAAAGTGATCTCATTATTGTTCTTATATTGCCACGCATTTTTTGTCTACCTTATTCATTATTCTCGTCTTCTATTTCCAAGATACTTTTACTATGTGTTCTTGTTTGGTACGTTATTATTCTTCTTATTACTTTCTTCCCATTTCTCTTTCTTTTGATTCGTCGGTTGTGCATGTCTTTCCCTCTATTATTAGTTTTATGCATTTAATTATTATATTTTTTTCAATAACTCTTCTTTCTCTCTTTAATTTTTTCTTTGTTCTATGACTTTTTGGGGTATGTCTCCTCTATTCCAAAATTGTTGTTTTATGTTTTTTATTTTCTTTTCAGGTAAAAATTTATTTTTCATTTTTTAGTTGCCAGTTCAATTTGCGTAGGTATACCTTTTCCTATTTTGGCATTTCTATTCTGCCTGCCTTTAATATATCTTCTTCAATATTAGCGTTGATTTCCAACTTCTTTATTGCAATATTTATTTTAGCATCATTTTCTTTAAAGATATTGTAATTTATTTTAGATTATTTCTTTATTTGATTCTCTAATTTGTTACAAATCCTCTCTTGATCAAACTATAATATTTCTATTAATTTTATCTTTTTGTTATTTTTTGTTTTCTATTTAAAAACGATAATTTTCATTTACTCTTTTTTGTTGTTTCAAGTGATAGAAGAATTCCTTTATGATTTTTATTTCAATTCACAATTCACTCAATAGACACATGTAAATTTTACTTACTATGCTTTTCTAACTGCCTCATCACTTAATAAAAATCTTCAATATATACGCTGGCCAGAAATCCATGGATAACCATCAGGTATTAACATTAATTCTGAGTCGACAGTCCTAATACAGAAATGTTCTATTGTCAGTCGTTAAGGCACACCAGTCCATTGATGTTAAAAATGTCCAACAAGAAATATTTCAAATTTGTTGAAATTTTCTGTTATTTACTATTAAATGGAATGATGCAGAATTACGCTGGTGTAATCAATCGTTTTACGACAATATTTTGCCATATTAGACATTTCTTTAATGCTTTTTTCGTTAACGTTATATATAGCTACCTTAGCCCAGAATAATGTTTGTATTTTAAAAATAATTATTTGACAAATTTTCACGTTTGCCAGTTAATATTGTTCATCAGAACCCTACTTGCAGCACTAGACAAATAGCCTTCGAAATGAAGATTACAAGTAAGACAACAGTTCTTTCGGTGCTTACGGAAACTCATTTAAGACCGTTTCATGTTGCTTTAAACGAATATAACAATTTGCAAAGAATAATGTTTTGCAACACAATTTTAAACAAACTTCGAAAAGATTCAAACATTTTATCAATTATTTTATGGGATGACGAACGCATGTTCACAAGAGATGGTACCTTCAACAGCAACAATTTCCATTCTTAAGCGGATGAAAATCCCAGAACTATTCGCGAATTTGGATATCAAAGGAACGACTCGCTAGGCATCTTAAATCATCAAATTATAGGGCAAATATTTCTTCCAAATAGATGAAATGCAAATAAATAAGTAAATGTTTTGGATGAGGAATTAAATAATGTTCCATTAAATGTCAGAGCCAAAATGTATTACATACACGATGATGCATAGGCTCATAATACAAAAATTACAACAGCATGGTTGAACGAATGCTTTCGAGGTAGGTGGATCAGGCGAAATGGGTCAATATCATGGCCTGCAAGTTGACCATATATGAATCCCTTCAACTTCTTTGTTTGGGGTTTTTTGAAGGAAAAAGTTTATGCGAAGCCTCCTGCCAATGAGCAGAAAGCTGAATAAAATTAACGACACGATACAATTAAATACCTCAGATATGTTGTAATGCGTTGCTAGCATTGCTAAATGCAATTTCACAAAAGCTACATCTTTGTTTTCAAACTAGTGGCTACCAGTTTAGACATTTATGTTAATAATCATTATTATTATTTTTATTAGACTTAAATAGAACTCGTATTTTGTCATATCACTCCTACCGATTTATCAATGATATACCATGTTGCCAAATCTACATTTCTTTTATGCAATTACTGTGGCTAGGATTGGCGACTCACAATTAATCATAGAATCGTTCTATCTGACGATTATCCGTGAATTTCTGACTATCCTGTATATTGTATACTTTTATGAAGTTTACAAAATTTTATGTTTGTATTTTAATATTTAAATTAGATTTTTATTTAAGCTAACTCTTTAAGACAAACTACCAAAACGGGTAAATCAAGCAGAAAAAAATTAAGGAAATATGTAGGTGTTATCATTAATGCGATTTTGTCTTCATAAAAGAATAAATTTCTCTACCTGCTTAACTAAAGGTGGATGTAAACCAAAAGTTACTATGAATGTTTACCTTACTTTTAGAAAGCTATTATGTACATAATTGCAGATAATCTTGGGGTAATTACGTATTGCAATGAAATCTTGTACATAAGTGATTTTAAACAGTATTCAGATACTGGTTAATTCTGTGCGAATTACATACATACAATAAAAATTTTTTCGGAGGTTTTAAAAGCAGGAAATTTCTATATTTCTGGTCAGTTTGTTATTTGACATTGCAGTCGAAAGTGAGTGAAAAATGGCTTCTTCGACAAACTTGAATAGAAAAGACCTTGCTCTGAAGGAAAAAGTAAAATTGCCTGAATTTTTAGAAGAAACAACTTGCAGTCAGTCGGATTGGTGTGTCTCAAGCACAAGTGAGTAAATTGTTAAAAAGAAAAGACAGTATTTTAAGTGATTCACGTAATAATTTTAAATCTACTCAAAAACGAAGACGGGAAGAATGCTGACGTAAAAAATGCTTTAAATCATTGGTTTATGAAAAAAAGAGCGCCTAAAGCTCCACTTAGCGGACCCATTTTGAAGGAAAAAGCCGGAACAGAAGAAGGAAGAATTTTTTTTCGTTTCTTTTGATGACAATTTACCTGTTTTTGAAGTCAGACGAAAATTATGCAAACAAGGTGATGGAACCGAAGGAAGAAGAAGAAGCAGAAGAAAATACATATTCAAAGGATACTCCATCAACCGAGCCATCATCTCAAGAAGTGAAATTAGCATATTAGTGTCATATGCTAATTTCTTTGATAAAATGCCCTTGTGGTCAAAGTCGAATGTAGTGTATAGACTATCTTGCAAAGACTGCTCTGGATGTTACATAGGTCACACATCACAATCAATAAAACAAAGGGTGACTCAGCACATAAGTGATTGCAAACTAGGTAAGAACTCGTGTGCTTTGGCCACACATGTCAGAAATAATGATCACAATTTTGATTTTAATAATCCGGTCATTTTAGAGATAGAGAGCAATTACAAGCAAAGAATATTCTTGGAAATAGGTCACATCTGTAAAAATCCTAACACCATCAATTATAAATCTGATATTAACCAATTAAGTACTATCTATTGCAATTTAATATAATAAAAATCAGTGTCACACGGATCAATTCTTCACCACATTCATATATTTTTTGTTTTTGTTATGCACCTCGTATATCAGTTCTTTTAAAATCTAGCACTTTTCGGAAAAAAAAGAAAGAAAGGTTTCCCCTTTTTTAGGATTTTACACGTAAAATGATTTAGTTTCAAATGTAAATTATTTGTGTAACATGCTCTGGCCTTTACCTACCACTGACGCTAGTACAATAGTTTACAATTTTATTTATTAGTATTTAGTATGACAAACCACATTTTAATGATTTTTAAAGAATTTTTTAAATTAATCTAGTTTTTAACTCCTGAGGAAGCTATAAATTTATAGCGAAATATAGAGGATAAAACAAATGATTGGTTTTTAATTTTCTTAACACTTGACCGAATACCCGACGAATTTCATTGATTTGGATTATCTTATAACGGTCGACCAAAACAATTTTAGCTAATTTTATATATATATATATATATATATATATATATATATATATACATATATATTTAATAAAATGTTTTGAAAAATTTGTGATCATTTCTAATGACACCAAAATAGAACAATAATTCACTCATTACTATATATTTCATAACATATTAATGTAATTCATTACGAAAAGAAGTGCATATTTGGGCTCCTTCTTATTTACCTGCTGCTGTTATTTGGACATTACTATGCAAAATCGAAAGCCTTTGTATGATTAAAGAAGGGAACATTCCTGCATTAAAAATAAATTAGAAAATGTTAAAATTAACATTTTCTAATTTATTTTAAAACCATACTAAATTTATATACATTACATTTATTTCTAATTAAAGTTAGCAGTTAATTTAAAACTGCACTCAATTTGATGTTCTCTTGCAGCTTTCCATTAATTTCGTGTAATTATTGGACTCGTAATAGTCGCGAAATACATCGACCCTCTGTAGATATTCACTGTTAAGAGATTTCACTGTATTGATATTGAATGTGTGTTGATATTGGTAAACACGACGCCTTCATTAATTAATAAGAAGTATTGGATATGGTTTCCTTTTGAACTATGTCTACATGAATCACTGCTTCAAACGTAAGTGCATTGTTTCGAAATATCATTGAAACTGGATACAGTGATAAAATTGGAATATTACAAAATAGACGCATGATTAAAACTGCACATTAAAACAACCAATAAATATGTTTGTGGCGTGCACACGCCGACAAATCACAAAAGGTGGAACTACTTGTGTCATCACAAGTTCAAGATGTTCACAATAAACATTCGACAATTTAATGGGAATAATGATATATCTTAATCAAATTCTTGTACAAAACAAGAAATTTCCTAGAAAAAAATACTTCACTTACAAGATAGAGGCGATGTACATATATAAATATAATAATATTTCATTAACTGATCCCTTTCTTAATATCTAAATGAATAGAGATCAATGTACAATCAATAAACAAATGAAAAACTTCATTGTTTTTGTAAAGGAATGTATGGAAAACAGTCATAGACTAAATACATATTTATTAATTATTATTGAATTTATTCTATTCTAAAAAAATAAGCCTGGTCCCCAATGATCGCTTTTCAAGAATGAATTAAGAGCATTCTCTAATCTTCGAACAAAACTATTAATGATTACTAATGATGCATAAAATTACAGTTCAATGGATCATATGTAACTAGCATTAACCTGCCTAAGGATGGTCATTTTAGATCACCGCGTTTAATAATATCCCGTATCAGAGATTAGCAGCCCATTATTAAAGACTATAAAAGACTAGTGACTGTTTAATGAATTCAAAAAAAGAAAAAGGACATTATCATCATCCACTAAAAATATGGCGCCCGTATATTGAAACCAACAAAAGAAATTGTATTATATTCATTAATCTAAAATCGACATTGTAAATGTAAATATCATTTATTGGTAAGAAAACATCATCAAAATTTTTCGAGGAAAAACAAAAATACCTAATGGAAGCTCAGTTTGATCAAAATTTTTCTTCAGATACTGTCGGTTTTCGAGAATATAAATATATCCTCCAAGCAGCTATTTTTCATATTCACACTACTCATAAGATTCTGGGTAATCGCTTAGTATATAAGTATATAGGAGGGTAGCCGTTGATATTTTGGGAACTGGCAACACTGTTAGTGATGCCTCCGATCTGATGATTGCATCGCGAAGTTTGTCATTTTTTGACAATATATTTACCTTGACAGTTCTATTATCCGGTCGCTATCTCTATTGTTGATAGTCAGCGAAAAAGAATGGAATTAACTCGCGAACATTTTCGTGCAATTATTTTTAATAAATTTCGGCGTGGATTATCTCAACAAGAATGCATCGGCGAGCGGAATTATTTATATGGTGATGAAGCACCATCGAAAACTACAGTACGAGGGTAGTTTGACAAGTAGTGAGAATGGAAAAGAAAAACGAATTTTTTAAATACAAAATAATTTTTATTTTTCAATATATTCTCCTAAAAGAGCAATACATTTATTCCAACGGTGCTCCAATGCCCTTATGCCATCTCTAAAATGCGATTCCGGAAGGCTTGCAAAATACTTATTTACGAAGATGATAAGCTTGTCGTTGGACGAAAATTTCTTTCCACCTAGTGCCGTTTTCAATTTTGGAAAAAGGTAGAAGTCGGAAGGGGCTAGATCCGGCGAATAAAGCGCATGCGGTACTAATTGGAAATGCAACTCGTGGATTTTGGACATCGAAATATTTGGTAACATATTTCTGACTAGGCATCTCATAAGGCAATATTTTGGCTGATGTTTTAGGTTTCAGAAAGCTGTGTGCAGAATGAGGGCCGCGTACGTTAACAATGGAATAAAAACACATTCGAACGCGACTTTTTCAGCAATATTCAAAGCGTTTTAGAAGGAATAAAAACGATTTTGTACATCGTTTCATCACTATGGATGAAGCGTGGGTCTACTACCATGATCCTCAATCAAAACAAGAGACTAAAGAGTAGCGTGAACTCGGTAATGCGACTCCAAAGCGAGTTAGACTACAGAAATCGGCCTAGGTGTTACCGTCAGTTTTTTGGGATGCAAAAGTAGTTTTGTTCGTGGATTACCTCCCGACTGGTAAAACAATAAACTCGAATTATTATTGTAACCTTTTTAACGAGCTGAATGTAAAAATTCGTGAGAAAAGACTTGGTTTACAGGAGAGAAATATCATTTTTCATCAAGACAACGCACCCTATCACACAGCTCAAAAAATCATCGCAAAATCAGTGAAATAAAAATTATTGCAATATCCACTCTATTCGTCAGATTTAGATTCCTCCGACTTCTGGCTGTTCTCATATCTTAGAAAATTCATGCGTGGAAAACGATTTTCATCGAACGAAGAGATAGTAGCAGGCATGGAAGCCTATTTCGACAGTCTGCCAGATTCTCACTTCAAAGATGAAATCCATAAATTAGAAGATCACTAGAATATGTGTATTGAAGTTCAGGGAGGCTATATTTAATAATAAAATGTATTTCTAACAATAAAATCGTGTTTTTCTTATCGAGCGATAAAATTTATTGAACAACCTAGTAGTAGCCAGTACTTGCCAGACAAGAAATTCACCAAATTTAAGTTCTTTAAAAAGTATGTTATAAAATCGCATGTGTAAAACAAACACAAGTACAAACATATTTAGTAAGTAAGAAAAAGCAAGTATTGTAGTCAGTGGAAGAAATAAAACAATAAAATTACACAATATTATTACATAATATTTAATAGAACAATCCGATTACAATAATAGGTATTATCTATTGTACAGGATATAGTATAACATATATATTTTATATAGTTGACTCCATGCCAACCATCATCGGTACCCACCATTCTAGTTATTTTCAAGTATGATTAGGCTGTCCTTTTTTCACCGCTCCATTCTACTTTTCACCTCTTCCACATAATATGGGATTAGGAGTTGGGGTGCTCTTTGTTGATTTGGAAGAAACCGTTCTCAAACTACGAAAATATGCTAAATTAAAGTGTACCTTTATGCACGATATATTCAGTTCAAGCATAAATTTATTTCAAAAATAATCAAATTTCGCTTATTCAGCCAATCCTATTTTCTTAGAATCTTGCACAAGTATTGAAAAAACTTTGTTGAACATAGAGGCAAATCCAGTAGTAGTAATTCACATATAACAAAGACAGCTTAAATGGAAAAACCATTAAAATAATAAGGCAATTATATATACAAAGAAATCGACCAGACACTCACAATAAATAAGCTGTAAAAATAAAGGCAAGGCGTCTCAGCTCCATGCTTTATTTCACTTAAATCATATTTAAAATTTTCCTTTTTTTAATGGGCAGTTGATCCACCCTCCAGTAATCACTATTGGTCCCATCGTTCTAGACATTTCTTCAAGGGTGATGGAGCTGTCTTTTCTTCTCGGCAATTTTAGATCGGTTAATTTCTACTATTTCTACTATTTTAAGTATAATAAAAAAAATTAATGGTTCGATAGTAAAATATTGTAGTAAAGTATCCCTTTTCTCATAATAGACTTAATTCAAATTCAAATTTATTTCAAAAATAATCACCTTTCGCTTTGAAACCCAATCCTTTTTCTTAGAATCTTGCGCAAGTCTAAATATTAAGATAACTTATCCAAAAATGTAGGTAAAACCACTAGTAGTAATTCACATATAACAAAGACTGCCTAAATGATAAAAGCTTTGAAAAAGCTTTTTTAATGGGGTGTTGGGAGGTCACGACCTCCAACAAGTAGCCCAGTTGAACCGCCCCCCCCCCCAATAATCGCTATCGATACCATCATTCATTTCTTGGTGGCTGGATTGTCTTTTCTTCAGTGCTATACTCTACTTCCCACCTACCCCACATAATGAGAGATTACGAGTTTGGGTGTTCTTTGTTTGTTTAGAATAAACTATCCTAAATTAAGCTAATATTTTCTATTGAATATTACAATATTATCGTTAAGTGAGTTTAATATACTATTACCTCCTTCTTTTTGCTGTATGTTAGTATTATGTTAAGGGGTTAAGTGTCCCCTTAATTGATACAACTAAATAATAATAGAGATATTATTTAATAGAGAATATATTTATTTGCACGTGATGGTTAGTAAAATTTTATTCGCTAAGTTAAATTAATTCTTAAAGCTTGTGTATATTAAATAAAGATAAATAAGATCGAGAGCAACAAATAAAACAAGATAAGCGTAATGGCAAAGCTATAATAAAAGTAAATCCAAAGATATTAAGCTGTTTAATAAAATATAAAAAGGATTAGATTAAAATATGTATCGGACGATACGTAAAATACTTGCGGTTTGTGTGTGTATATCCCGGGCCAGGATGTCAGGTATATTTTGCTGTCGCAAAATAACCACGTGGACACTAGAAGCGCGGGAAAACAACTTCAGGAACACGTCTAAGGGATGCGTGTAGCCAAGAAGTCTCTGTGTCTTACACGCGGCCGCTTTTAACACCACCCGTAGGCTGAAGGGTAGGATATTGGTCATGTTTGAATTAACCAATAGGGAAAGAGAATAGGCACGCTAGAAATTGACGCGCTAAAGATATAGGCGTAAATTAAAATTGTGATATTAATTTCAATATAGGCACCTAGCAGATAGATATCTAGACAGAATAATGAACATGTATTCTGTGTGCAAAATGGAAGGGTTAATATTTGAATCTCTATTGCATTTAGATATCAACATAGAATTAAAATTGTGATATTAATTTCAATATAAGCACCTAGCAGATAGATATCTAGACAGAATAATGAACATGTATTCTGTGTGAAAAATGGAAGGATTAATATTTGAATCTCTATTGCATTTAGATATCAATATGCAGAATTAATCTTAAATGTGACTTAATGGAAAATTACCAGTGAGCAAAGTTTGTTCTAGATATTCGGCTTCCTAGAAAATGACAACGGTTTGCTTTATTATACAAAAGGTTCCTGCATTTGTATATAGCACAAAAAGGTCAAAATACATAATAATTTATGAATTGAAAATCGAATTATTTTTTAATTAAAATAACTTAATTTAAGAAATATGACATAAAAATTTATTATATATATGTATACCTAATCCCCAGCAATTTTAGATGGATTGGATGCTACAACTATTTCGAGGAAAAAAATTTATGCCTCAGTAAAATAAATATTATAATAAAGTATTCCCTTTCTTACGACAGATTTAATTCAAATAAAAAAACAAACAATAATATTTTCTTAGGACCTTACGCACGTTTAGACATTAAGGAAACTTATTCGAAAATAGAGGCAATCCAGTGGCAGTAATTCATGTTCTTATATAACAGAGACTGTCTACATGAAAAAAGTATTAAAGAACAAGACAATTATATACACAAAGAAGTCTACCAAAAATACTCACAAAAAAAAACTGTAAAAAGTAAAGGCAAGACGTTCCAGTCCCATACTTTATTTTAATTAAATCACTTCAAAATTTTATGTCGAGTTCTGCGCTAAAATTTTCTTTAATGCAGTTATAAAATCCCAAACAATTGAAGGTACTGCTGTTAGATGGAACCATTCTCAAACTACGAATATATGCTAAATAAAACTAATATTTTCCTAATGAATATGACCATATTATCGTTAAATGAGTTTAATATATGTAACGCGCAGCAATGCTGGACTGAATTCTACAACTATTTTAAGTAAAAACAGCGATGCCCCGATAATAAAATATTATAGTAAAGTACTCCTTTTCTTACGATAGATTTAATTCTAAATTAAAATTTATTACAAAAATAATAAAAATGTCTTTAATGCAATTATAAAATTCTCAACAATTGAATATATTGCTATTAGAAGAAATCGTTCCCAAATTACGAAAATATGCTAAATTAAGCCAATCCTTATAATTAATATTACAATTTTATCGTTAAGTGAATTTAATATATCTAAAATATTATAGCGAAGTACCCCTTTTCATACGATAGATTTAATTCAAAATTAAAATTTATTTTAAAAATAATAAAATTTAGTTTTAAAGCCTAACCCTCTTTTCCGGAATCTTGCGCAAGTCTAAATATTAAAGAAACTTATTCAATCACAGAGGAAAGTGTAGTAATACACTATTTGTCGGAAAAGTTAGGGCGCATTTTTACAATTGGTAGCGCTAGCTTACTTTTGCAAGTACTAGTCATTCACATCCATCTGTATGCTATACCGTATTATAGCTCTAACTTCATTTTGGAGAAGTTTGAATGATTTGATGGAGCGTTAGGAATTTTATAAAAAATTGAAAATGGATTATCAAAGCATACATTTTCGTCATATTTTCCTCTTTTACATCAGTAAAAAAAGAATGCACATTAAGCTTGCGAAAAGTTCAGTAAAGTTTACAGCGACGGTGCTCCACAAGAGCGTTATTGTGAACGATGGATATATAATTCCGTACTGGTGATTTTAATTTTAACGCTTCTCGGTAAGGGAGCCTCAATGCACTTGATGACAAAATTAAGACGTTCAAATTATGCCCATGGAGCGCAATACACGATACGAGAGAGTAGAAATACTAAACACTTATCATTCAACCATTCACAATCTCATGAAAAGCAAGAAAGCTCTATATTTGGTTTCCTCTTGAATTGGAAGTTCACTTGGAGCATAGAAACATCTACAATATGCTTGATATGTATAACAATTAAAAATGATCCTTTCTGGAAACAACTAATGAGTACTTAAAAGTGAATTATTTACAACAATATGGTGCATGTTGGTCTCAGCATGAAAATCAGCCTGAAATGACATCGAAAGCAGTTATTCATCAGAGGGATTTTATGCTCTCGGCGTAGTATGATTTTAAAGGTATTTTTCAAACTTTTACCAAGAAAAGATACAATTAATTCAAGTGTGTACTGTCAAAAATTTTAAAGTCCATCATAAAATGTCCAAAGTTCCTTAATAGTAAAGGAATAGCATTTTATCACGGCAACGCAAGACCACGCCTAAGTTTGATCGTTCGTAAAAAAATTATTGGATCTTGGAAAGAATGTACTCACCGATAAAAATACGTCCTTAATAATTAGGAGTAATGGAACTCACCGAAAGATAACAAGTTATCGAAGAAAACGGGTAACGCATAATTGATTGATCTTTTTTATATAGGTGAATGACCTATAAAAAATATAAAAAAATACGTCATGACTTTTCGATAATTTTCCAATCAAATCAAAGGCAGCTTGCATGAAAATTTTAAATCACTCATCGAAACTGCTTAAAACAGAAAAAAAAACATAAATTTGCACAACTCTTGAGAGTAAAACAATTTTAATTATACACATTGACGATAAATATCCAAAAAATATAAATTTACTTATTTTAACATATTGATGGAGTTCACCGTCGGTACTAGATGAAACATTTTGAATAAAGATGCATCTACGCAAAACACTTTTTAGACGTTATTTCACAAAATTATTATGCAGCTCGATGTATACACATTTCGTCTTCAGGTGATTACATAAATTTATCTCTAGGTATTAGTATTACTCAAATGAGTTGCAAGCATAATGCAAAGGAAATTTATTTCAATATACACACATACCAACACATAAGGCCTAGGTAAATATTATCGAATTGAAAGAGATCTTTAGACTCCTATGTCAAGGGAAGATTTACTTTACTATAATGTCTACGTATATTTTTCAATTCTATTAATTAATAATTTTGTGTAAATCATTCCGAATTATTTAATAATTTGGGAATGCTCAACTTAATTCACTGAAAGTCCACTATGACTTTAAAATTTTAAATGCTTCGCTATGACCCTTAATTCTACAGTTTTCGACAATATTCTTTGCCTTTCAACTTTCTAGAATTTCAATTTCTTGCTGCAGAAAGAAAAAGTCTAAATGAATAAGCGATGTAATAACGACGACTTCTAATTGTATTTCTCTAATTTAGATTGTAATATTAGAAGGGGCTCGAAAGTCCGTAGAATGAGACATATATGAAACAGACCGTTTTTGTGGACGTCCAAAGTCTACCATTATATCAGAAATTGTTGCATGCGGTCTGATATGGCGGAGGTTGTACCCATCTTTAAAAAATGCACATCGTATATGAAAAAATGAAGAATTGGCTATGAAGAAAGTGTCCGCGAGTTGGGTGCCACTACTGCTCAATATTGATAAAAAATTGATGCGAATATAAATTTCTCATGAGCGTTTGGACTGTTTTTGAAAGAAACAGGTAGATTTTATACGCCAATTTGTCACCAAAAGTAAGACTGGAGTTCATCATTGTACGCCTGAAACGAAACAATAATCTAAATAGTTGCGATACATTGATTGTCCTCCCTCAAAGAAGGCGTTGGATGTTCTATCTGCATGAAAGTTAATAACTTTCATATTTTGGACTGCAAAATGTATTTTTCTTATTGTCCCTCACTTAAGAGTTGATGTAACTTGGGTCAAAATAGCTAAATCAAGTATCCCTGTTTTTTTGAGAATTGAATAAAAAGTCAAAAATCTAACTAGACTGTTTCGCGTGGCACATTGTGTACATACACTCTCTATAGTAACGTACTTATGAACTTAAAAACAAATTTCCAAACAAATTCCTAACCGACAATTCTACATCATACAACTAAATTTATATTTGTACTTAATATTTTGTTCACGAGCTGTAAGTTGACTTTAGTAATATTTAACTATTTAACATTTACTAATATACATAAAGTATTAAAGCTAAAAGTTCTTTCAGTAATTTTTTATTTCCTTCAAAGTCGAGTTTATTACTTTATACATGGATATAATGAAAAACTTTTGTCTCCGACAAAGCTTATAAACTCGTTACTCTAATTATATTTACATTTCAGCATAATGAACTCCCAGATTAATTTATACTAAATTTCATATTTTTTAATATACTTCACTTTATTAAAAACTTGGTAAACAAAACAAGTGAATGAGATACAATCAAATATCGAAATTAATTTATCGCTAACACCGGATTTCAAGTAAGCATTTTCGTAGTAAAAAAATATAAATATGTATAAAAATAATACGGCTGTATCAAAAAATTAAATATGAAAAGATACGGTGCTTATTAAACTAACAAATCATGTATGGTAGAAAATATTAATCTTCTAAAGTATGTTTGTGTATCTTCAATTGTTAAGCATGCCAACAAACGCGAGGAATACTGATATTTATTATTTCATTTACATTCGTAGGGGAAAAAAAAATAGGTGCGGTGGAATATAATTTATTTTTTTCTAAAAATGTATTTTTAAAATTATACACAATGATTAATATGAATTGTGTATATGTAAAACCTCGCATTATATTACGGAAATACAAAACATTAAAAAATTATGTTTTGCAGTAGAATCGTTCTGAGGAAATCAGTGAAATAATAGGATGCTCACAGAATATGATAATCTGTCAAAAAATCTTAAAATAGTACTGAAACATAATTTAACGAAAAGAAAAACTTTTACTAGAAGTGAAGAATTTATTAAGGCCAGATTGCGAATTATTTTTTTGTCATCGAAAACCAATTTTCTTAACAGAATGTTTAATTATATTAAAACACCACAATTTGACCACCTGAAGTTAGACGTTAAAGAAGTGAAGAATTTATTAAGGCCAGATTGCGAATGATTTTTTTGTCATCGAAAACCAATTTTCTTAACAGAATGTTTGATTATATTAAAGCACCACAATTTGACCACCTGAAGTTAGACGTTAAAGAAGTGAAGAATTTATTAAGGCCAGATTGCGAATTATTTTTTTTCATCGAAAACCAATTTTTTTAACAGAATGTTTGATTATATTAAAACACCACAATTTGACCACCTGAAGTTAGACATTAAACGTTAGATAATAAATAGGTGCACAACCGTTATGGTTGGAGAATAAGAACGAAGAATGCTTATTTTCTTAATTAGACCATTTCCCAACATACTAAATAGTATTATGATTGAAAAAACTTAATTATCCAAAGGGTACTAGGAAAGTTTTGCAAAACAGCTCTGTTTACACTCAATACACCTCTTCATCCTCCGAAACCAATCTTTAAACCAGTTCTGCCAAGTTTCACTAGGTAGTAAAGCACAATCGTTGTTCCAAGCCCGCAGAAGGTCCTCGTCACTGGAAAACCGCCACCCTTTTAGCTTCATTTTCACATGCGGGAACAATGCAAAGTCGCAGGTAGCAAGATCTGGACTGTAGGGAGGGTGCTCGAAAAGTTTCTAACCTGTCGTGGTCAAATATTCGGTGCAGGTTTTGGTGCGGTGAGCTAGAGCATTATCGTGATGGAGGAACCAGCTGTCCATTATTGACTTTGGCCGCAGGTTCTTCATTAAACATATTATACTGCTCAGTATACCACTTAGCTGTGACTGTCTTCTGCGTGTCCAAAACGACGCGCTCCATAATTCCATTCGATTTGAAAAATACAGCTATCATTTTCTTCTCTACACATCGGGATTTTCTGACAACTATGGGTGTGTCCTCATCATCAAAGTCCCAACCATTGTTTTGAGCTTTGATCGGCACATCGTAATAGTACAGCCAAGTCTCGTCACCTATCACGATGTTGTTCACATACCGAGATTATCCCTTATTAAACTTTTTAGCATCTTCCGTCATCAAGTCACACGTCGTGTCATCTGCTCTTCAGTCAGTCGATGCGGCACCCAGAGAGAACAAAGTTTCTTCACGTGTAAATGATCATGCAGAATCGAACGAATTGCTGGTGCATTTAGTCCTGAAGTACCGTCTATCTGTTGGTAGGTCACTCGCCAAGCATTTTCCTCACAGTAGTAACGTTTTCCTCCGTAACTGATATTCGTGGCCTTCCCGGCCTCTCAGCATCCTCCACAGTTAAATTTCCCCTTTGGAATTCTCTATACCACCTGAATATCGTTGTGCGATGTGGACAAACATCACCTAGTGCAAGAGTCATTTCTTCGAAGAACTGGTCTATGTTTAAACCACGCACGAAATTATAACCTAAAACTGCCTTTATCTCATTTCATGACCACGATGCCATCGCAAGCACTTTACACTCTCACTGCTAATGAATAACTGAGCCCATCGACATGGTGCGGCGGCTACTATACACGTATGAACACGCCTCAACATACAGCAACAAGCAGCTTCCTACGATTCATTGTTGTGTCACACTGTCAAACTACCTTAGTCCCCTTGGTATACAAATTATATCTACTACAATAAAACTTTTACATTGTCTAGTTAATTCAAAACGTCATAGATGACGTCATTAACTTAGTCGCCGATTTGGGTATAAGTGGAATTTTCCTTGCTTTTTGAAATAATTAGCAAATAACTCATTTTAGTTACAGGAAATTTTTAATTAGAATAAACCGAGAAAAACGTTGCGAAACACGTTCGTCCTTGCACTACGTTCTTCGTTGTATAAAATTATAAGTAATTTATTTGATATAAATAAGTTAATATGTACGCAATCGAAATACATAAATTCACACGCTAATATATATTTAAATATATTAAAAATAGGCGGAAGTCAAGTTTCTCAAAATCGGTATATCATAGTATGTAATATCGTCGAAACAGTCTTTAGGAGGAGTCTTATAAACGAATTAAATACAATATATTCTGTTCACAAAAACAAGTTTTACACACCGGATTCCTAATTAAATGTAATTATATATATATATATATATATATATATATATATATATATAATATATAGTCCTAACTGCAATGTTAGAAGAAAGCGCCTTAACTTTTTAATCAAAGATGGAGCACTTATTTTATATTTCGCCTTATTAGGCCATTGGCGATAATAGTTGTTGAATTAAGGCAGAATCTACTTGATGAGTCTTAATATAGGCGAAACGATAGTCGCATTTATGTTCTCTTTCAGCAACAACATCTTTGCATTTTACTGCCTTTATTAATCATATTTAATGCGCAGTTATTATAGACACAACCCTGTCCTAACTGTAATGTAATACAAAAGTGTCCTAACATTTTAATCAGAGATGAAGTACTAATTTTCTCAATTACTTATTATTGATATACACAGTCTGTCGCAGAGAAACCGAAGTTTTTCAAAATAGCAATTCTAAGGTAGTTCTTTCACTAACATTTTGTCAAAATATTATTACATTTGTATCATTAGAAGCAGAGAAATTGCGAATAAAGTAACAGTGTGTATTTGGCATTGGTCGAAAAATGGTTTTTGAAGAAAGAGCACTTTTAAACTAAGTAAATCGTTTACTGAAACGTTTAATTTGATGAAACAAGTGAATGGTGATGCGTGCTTATCAGGTACGATTGCGTATAAGTGGTATAAAGGATTTAAAGACGATCGAAGGTTATCGTAAAATCTATCGACTAATTGGTGCACAAGGTAACGTCGAACTTGTGCGCCATTTTATAAGAAATGAGCCGAAATCCTCATTGCGATATGTGGGAATAGAATTAAATAATTTCAGGAATTCAAATCATCGCATTTTGGCACAGTATTTGGGACTGAGAAAGATTTGTGCAAGGTTTGTTTCACACGAGCTAACTGATGATCAAAAATTGCTACGAATTCAACTTTGTACAGACTTGATTAAAGAATCAAAAAAGGAAGAAAACTTCAGGTATTCTATTGTAATTAGGAACGAGACGTGATGTTTTCAATATGATCCAGATACCAAGCGTCAAAACTCTGAATGGAAGCATCCAAGCAAAGAAAGATCGAAAAAAAGCCGTTTGGTGAAGTCAAAAGTGAAGACAATGTTGATTTGTTTTATGATTCGAAAAGCATAGTGCACAAAGAGTTTGTACCAACTAGTCAAACAGTCAGTGCTGTATATTATCTTGGTGTTATGAAGCGTCTTTTGGCGCGTATTCGTCGCTTGCGTCCTCAATATCGTAATAATGGTAGCTGGCGTTTGTTACATGATAATGCACCATCTCATCGCCTGACGCTTATTACTGATTTTCTAACTACAAATGGCATTTTAACTATCAATCATTCACCGTATTCACTGGATTTGGCCGCCTGTGATATCTATCTATTCTCCAAACTACATTTGCCGATGAAAGGACAGCGTTATGCCAACGTCGAAGCTACTACAAATGCGTCGACATCGATCTTGTATTACATCTCTAAAGATGAACTTAAAAAGTCATTTGACATGTTAATTGACCGTGCAAAACCGTGTACTGAAGCCGAAGGCGACTATTTCGAATAAGTAAATGAATTTTGCCAAAATAGTAAGCTTTTGTTTTTATTTTAGGAACGTTCGCTTTTCTCTGCGACAGACTGTATATGTATATATATATATATATATATATATATATAAATCGGTTAAATTAGTTATTGTTGTCTTCGTTTTGAGATAAATTTAAAAGAATCGAAAATTGAAATTTTCACTCTTACATATCTTCGCAACCACTGAATATAGAACAAAGTAAAAATGCATGACAAGTTTTCAATATATAAGATTTTCAAGATATAACAAACTTGTATTTTTGTAAATGGCATTCTGGATTACCATCTGGATAAATTTGTAGCATAGATGGCGCACATTCTACATTTTAAAATTGTAATTTGATCAGAAATAATTGGTTGAAAAACTGCTATGCTTCTCTTTATGGTTATATTCTGTATATAGAAAACTTTCCATAAAACAGTTAGTGCATTTTTAACATGGGTATGAGATTTCAAGTCAAAATATTTTTAGTTTTTCAAACATAAATTTTCTGTTCTTGACTGTAAAAATAAATACAAATTATTTTGATTTATTCGTTCTTTTACCTAAAATAATACATGAACATTGATCAGCATGTAATCAGATTTATTTTCACCCTATAGAAGAGCAAAGTCGTGCTTGAAAGTTAGGCCTTTAATAATAAATTGAACAATTGAATGTAAGACGTTTTACATCATTCGTATTTGGTATACAGTGTGTATCAGCCAAATGGAATAAATTCGATAATAATTAAATGGAAGGGTGTTCGAAAAAACGCTCAGACACGTCGATTGGGATTTTTAGTTACGTATTTTTTAAATAAAAAGTTTATATACAGGGTGTGTCATGTAAAAGTGGTCAATACCAACTTTCTTATTTTAAATGCAACACCCTGTCAAATATTAAATTTTTGGATTCTTTAGAAAATTCCAGACATATTTCATGTACAATATCCTATACCTATTTTCGACTGTTTCGGAAATATTAAATGTTTTCAGATTAATAATTTTGTTTACAATTAAAATAAGATTTTCACATAATAGTTTGTTTACCGAACTATTAAGTGAAAGTCTTTAATTGTACTTGTACTTCGTTTTAAAATACCTTGCCTTAGCAAAGTGTTGTCAGTGTCATAGTGTTGTCAGTGTCATAACTGTTTGAATTTCGTTAACTACATTTCAGCGAAATGGTTCATTTAACAGAAATGCACAAAATAACAATTCTGCAGATGATTGGCTATGGAGATAACACACGGACACAAATGGAAGTTGCTCACTTATTTCATGAGAAATTTCCAAATTTGCCGCCTATATCCCAAGAAACAATTAGTAAAATAGAAAAGCAGTTTCGCGAGTTTGGACATGTAAGGCAAATAAAAAAAGCAGCTGCGAATGCAGTAAGTAATGATATCAAACTGGATATTGTGCTTGAATTTGAAGAAAACCCGCATACTTCTAGTAGACAAGCACCGTCAATGTTCGATGTTTGCCATTCATCGATTACTCGCACATTAAAAGAAAATAAAATGCATCCCTATAAAATTATACCAACTCAGGGGCTCATGGAAGACGACTTTGATAGGAGAACGTATTTTTGTGAACAAATGACGAGAATGTTAGATAACAATGTGATCCAATTAGAACATATTTTATTTTCTGATGAGTGTACCTTTACGCTTCACGGTCATGCTAAACGTCAAAATTGCCGATATTGGTCCAGGGAAAATCCTCACTGGATGAGGGAAGAACATACGCAATACCCTGAGAAGGTTAATGTTTGGACAGGAATTGTTGTAGATCATATCGTAGGGCCTTTTTTCATTGATGGAAATTTGAATGGCGACAATTATTTAGCATTGCTTCAAAATAATCTCGTGCCAGCTTTGACAAACTTGTATCCTGATCTAGCAAACCCACAAGTTCCAGCAAATACGATGTGGTTCCAGCAAGATGGAGCACTACCCCATTACCAAATCAATGTCCGGCAGTACCTCAACCAAACATTCCCGAATCGGTGGATAGGTAGGCGAGGATCTATGGAATGGCCAGCACGATCCCCTGATCTAACGCCATTAGACTTCTTCTTATGGGGATATGTCAAAAGTATAGTATACAAAACTAAACCCCTCGACTTAGCTGACTTAAGAAGACGAATAATAGTTGCGATTAGATCAATAAGGTTGATATATAACCCCTTTCCACAATTAACTATTTGTAAATTCTGTATACGCATTTCGACAACCAAGTTGTCATCATCAGCAGATAATTTCAAAGTGTCGCACCTGGTAAAACACGGCGAAAAAATTGTACGAAAAAACAAACTCCGTACGCGATCCGCACCGTTGAAAACCAAGATTTGCACTGTGAACACTGTGTACAGTGCACATCTTGGTTTTCAACGGTGCGGATCGCTATTTTCGATATTTAAAAAAATGTCCACAATTTCATAAAACCATTAACCTTAATGAGCAATAATTCAGTAATAATCTCTATATCCATATAATCCGAAAATATTCAAATTCGTACCGTACATAAACGATTCTACGAGAAAATTATAAACAGATGTATTTCCTTTTTTTCCCTGTAAGAAGTAATGTAATGACATTTTTTTAAAAATTACTGCGTTTTATTGGCGGCGAGAGGGTTGTAAATATTTTACCACAATTAGTAATCGTATGCTAGCGAAAAAAAAAACTAGAATTGCTAGGAATACTGACAGATTTCCTCGAATCATATTTAAGTGACAGAAAGCAATATTTAAATATTATGGAGTTGTATAATAATATACAGAAAGAGTTGCTATCTTCATGCACTTGCTACTAGAGAAATCCAACAAGGATTAGTAACAGGACCAACTTTTTTAATAGCGCACGTCCCAATATAACCCATGTATTGAATCAATGTTTTCTTTGTCAATATACCAACAACATTTTATCTATAACAGCTGGAAAGAACATGACTGTTTTATTACAATTAGGGGATAACTTAAATGAATTTACAAACAATTGGTGCAAAAATAACTATTTAAATTAATTGTGCTATAACATATCTACCATATCTTTTAATAACAAAGCTACCCAGAATATTTATTTCAATTTAAATGGTGAGTCAATATTCAATGTATATTATTTCAAATTTTTGGATAGGAATTAATAACTGTATATCTTGAAACATATATACATATGTATATTCGACTTGGATTAAAAACTCACTTTTGCGAAAACTATCATTTTGTTTACTGTCAAATAAAATATTTCATTCTTGTTTGTCGAGTGAAAACACCCTGTGTCATCCCTTATTTCAGATATTCAGCATTTTTTTCTTTACCATCTGTTTACTTGTGTGTACTTGGAGTTTGGGCACGTCTCAATATGCACGTCATAGACAAAAATTTCACATTTTATAATGAAATGATATCATTAAAGGTACAAAGAATTTTTATATACCACACAAAAAACTGTACTATTTGAAAAAAACACCTAAATACCGAACAATAAACATATACAATAACATTCTTGATAATATAAATATTTGCAAGTTTTAGTAATTAAAAAAGGCTTTAAAACACTTCACTGAATAAAATTTTTCATTCTTATGAAAAAGTTTTTAATACAGTATAATAGGTGTATTTTTTTATTTACTTATTTTAGATGTTTTTTGTTTTATATCAATAAAGTATATAACAGTTATTATTATTATTATTATTAAGCATTTCGCATCAAAATGTTCAGACAAGATTGAGTTTCTCAAAGTAATTATAAATAAGAATAAACTAGATGCGTTAATAATTAGTGAATACTAGCAACGTTTCGACTATGAAAAAAATATTTCATTTAGTAGAATAGTATAGATGAATATTTTAATAGAAAATAATTTAATCAAGATTTATTACTCACTCTCTTTTTGTTTCTTTATATCTCTATGAGCTGTTTTATGCTTGCTCGTTGTAATTTTGTTTTGCTATGTATTTGAATTTGCAATGTATTTATTTATAAAAAAAATTATTATAACAGATTTTTTCCAGTCAACCCACATATCTATAAGTTTGAACTCGGACTATACGCGGCTGATAATGTAATGTTATTATACGTCATAAAACGATAAATTAAACATAGCAGAAATATTAACTATTTAACAACTAAAGTAATAAACATTTATAGAAATTGTAATGAACGTCGTATGTGAAAGTGAATATCGGAATAAAAGTCTACATATTTATATTGAATGCACATACTTAAATAATTAGTCATGAATCATACTAAGGATTAAATTGAGCCTAACTACTTCCTATTAAACACAAGAACAGTCTTATTTGATAGTATTTTCATAAATAATATATAAAATTTCGTAAATTCATAACACTTAAACCACATATATAAATAAGCTAGAGATATATTTTGTAAATATTTGTAACTGTTGTTGAAGTAAGTTATTCTATCCTTGTGTACGATATAGTCATACATGAACATTCTGAGAGCAAAAAAATACATATTTACAATCAACTAATTATCAATAAATAGAAGGTTATCGTAAAATCTATCGACTAATTGGAATAAAGTATAATGTTTATGTACAGAAATTTAAATGTACGTTTCTCAATAGAGATGAATTAATTTTAAAGAAGTAAATCGAGTTAATAAAAGGTATAACTCAAATCAAACAAATGGAATATCAGTTATAAGAAATTGAATTTTCACAAGTCAAAATTCAAATTTTGTATGTCTTATTGAAGTTATTTAAAACATGACATTTGGGTTGCTGAATATTTAAATTTCGCAGAATCCAAATATTGTCTCCAAATTCTTATTAAAAAAATGAATAAAAATTCATAATATTAAAATTAATTTGCTGGGATAATATTTAGATTTTTTTATTTGCATCTTTGAGATTTATTGATAATCGCTTTGTTTTTGTTGATACATATATAGTATAAGAAAGATATTGAAAATTAGTATAATTCCAAAATAAGTGTTCATTAAGCAACCAACCAAATTGTAAAGAAAAATAAAGTATAAATTGGTCGACAAACTTGAAAAAAGTAAAAGGTGATATTGACAAAGGCTAAATATATAAACATATTACTTACCATAAATAAACTATTAAGGTGATAATAAAATCCTGTGTATTTAAATGAATATACTTAAATAATTACTAGTGAATTAAGAAACAGTATTATGGACATATAAGCCAAAAGAAAATTTAGAACTTTTTGATGCAAGAAGCTAAGTTAATAATTATGTTTTAGTAATAATAAATTTCTTATTAATATTAGGTTTGCTATTTGATGAAATTTTAAATTATACTAATTTCAAAGTTATTTCCTGTTTCTAATTTATTATTATTATTATTTACATTTATTTACTTATTTATTTCACGTTTTTAAGATTTTTAAAGGCCTAGATTCTATTCAATTTAAATATATAATAGTTTTCTATTACATAATTAACTGTATAAATACCTATCATAAGGGTAATTTAAAAATAACTAAATAGGAATTCAAATTTAAATAAGCGATAAGTATTAATTGCCAATTTTTCATGTATAATGATGTGATTTATTTGTTCATTTATTTGTATATTTGTATGTTTGATATCAAAATATGTTCATATATATATATATATATTGATATCAAAATATCAGTTTGAAATTTAATTACAATTTTTATTAACATAAACTTTATTCAGCACTTTGCAAATTAACAGAAGTATACATAAAAGAATAAAAATAAAGATTAGTTATAATGAAATCATAAATAAGAGGTGTTTGAGTATTTATTAATTTTGTATAATGTATTGAAGTGATACAGTTAAAATGTAATAGAACATATTTTTTCATAAAAAAATTAATTAAGGTAAGGAGTCTTATTTTTTAGAATATGTGCGTAAATAGCCAGCATATCTATCAAGTTTTGCCGATAAGCATGCTCGAGACAGATATCATTGTTTTAACATAACATGTATTATTTATCAAAAAAATAAGTTATAAGAATACAATACAAAAGTAAGTATTGAATATTTTTCCTTATTTAAACAACTTTTATAAACTTAATAAACATGAAAACATTAACATTTTAAAGTATCACTCATAATTTTAATAATTCGATCATAATTCTATCGAACATTTAAAAGATTTTTCATAACAATATAATATATATATATATATATATATATATATATATATATATATATATATATATATATATTTATAAACCTGGATTGGGATAGACTTCTGTAAAACTTGTATAGAGTTGTTTAGGAATTACTTCAGTAGAAATTACAATTAGTCTAATTATAATCTGATTCTAGTATCATTATTACTGTATCTCTTCTGCTATATTTATTAAGTTTTTTATATTTTCTGTGGAAGGTTATGGGTATTAGGTATAAAGACGCCAATTGGGTGCGCTTTTCAATATTTTAATGAGTTGGTTATTGTGTACACTATTGTGGGTCATTGTGGGATCTGTGAGAATGTTCTGTGCCAGAATAGTTTAACCTATTTTACTAAAACTGTTTGTGGTTCGTCTTTACGCCATGGGTTAATTGCGTCTACTAATTTGTAATTTCTACAAAATGTCTATATATTGTTTAACAGATATTGTTATGTCGCATTATATATTCTGTCTGTGCTAGGTTTGTACATGGGCCTGTGATATTTTCAATTGTTTATTATTATTATTTACTTCTCAAGCCCAGGTTTTGCGCAAATGATTAATATCAGCACACAATGTATTACTGTGATTTCATTTCTAGAAAAAGGGAATTGCTGATGCATTAATTTGGTGTTAATTTTTTTGTATTACATGTATATGGTATGTCATACTATCTAAATAGTGGATATTCATTTAGACAATGGGAACTTTTAATTTAAATATTTGACAAATAATTAAAAAATAGTCTGATGGCAAAACTCATACACATTTCTATTTATGTTTTATTAATTTGATTGTTTCTTCTTTATTTATTTCTTCTAATCTTGGGTTGATATATTACCAATATATTTCCATTTAAATTCGAATTTCCATTACGGGAGTGTGTATATGAAAATTAATGCTAGCCAACATTCACAAAAAGATATTGGATGGTTTATTAGCTCTGTTTTATTTTATCTTGCTTATACAAACATTCCCAGTTTTATAATCAACATACACAACACCAATTAGTTTTGTAGAGGCTGCATATACGGCTACATTCGTAAAGTAACTAGTTTTACTGAAAATTACAAACGCAGAGTTTTCTCTATTTCGACTGACGTACGATCTCATTAAAACCGAATATTCTTTTTCTTTATATTTTAAATGAGAACAGAAAGAATGTTAGAAATGTGCATGGAAAACGATTTGATAATAACAAACACAAAAGTTAAACAAGGAAATTCATAAAATTACTAGAGAAGAACCAAGCAGAAGGGAAAAAATCCATAATTGACTATTTCCTAGCACGAAAGTGGTACAGGAAATGTATGAGATGTAAAAGTATCAAGACGAGCAGAAATTGACAGCGATCACTACCTAGTCAAAACGAAGCTAATAAACAATGAAAAAAGAAGATAAAATAAGAAAGAATATGAAAATAAAAGCTTATAATCCATAATCCATAGAATTAAATTCCAAGAAGTAATTAGGAAAGTAATAAAACAGCCACAAAGATACGAAGTAGACATATATAGAAACGACGGAAATGATTGAAAGACGCAATACTGACAACCGCAGAAAAAAATTGTGGAAAGATAAAAGTGGGAAATGGCTTCATAAAAACAGCAAACTGGTGGTCAACAGAGGTACAAAAAGGCATTATAAAATGTATACAAGGGAAAGAGAAAACTAGCCAAAACCACAGTAAAAGAAGCTTAACAAAAGTTTTGGAGAATATTTGGACAAAGTATGAAGGAAAACTTCAGAGACAACCAGAGACTATTCCACGCCACATTGCAACAACTAAGACAGGGAAAAGCCATAGTATGACATATGTGAAAGACCAAAACGGAAACATAATAACAGAAGAAAACAAGATAATGGATAGATGGTGAGAGTATTTCCAAGAAACAACAAGTCTAAGATACAAATAAATGAGAGGGGAAAAGATAGAGACCCTATAGAATTAATTATTTCCAAAAAAGAGGTCAACGAAGCCATAGCGAAATTGAAGCTAGGTAAAGCAACTAGAATCGCTAGAATTTTAAAAGAAAATGCCTAAGGAGTGGTACGCAGGTATTATCCTAGCAGTGCATAAAATAGAGGCATAACATCAATGAGCTTATCAGCCAAAATACTCGTTAGAATAATAGGAACAGAAATAAAAGGACCAGTTAGAAATCTCCAATGAAGAAATCTAATATTGCTTCAGGAAAGACAAGAGTACACAGACCTAAAAAATCGTGGCAAGAGGAAATGGAAAAGGCGGCTTAAGATAGAAGATATTCGATGAAGTGGAATCAGAAACTTGGCACAGAATAGAAAGGAATGGAAAGAGCTAGTCGACTCAACTCCACAATTTTACCCCTCACAGTAAAAAAACTTAGGAATAAGTAAGCAAAATTTTAAATAAATCAGTGACTGTGAATCATTTTCGTAAAATAGAAGTGTTTTGTAGGCCACATTTAACGATTATGTCCATATTATTGTCTACAAAAGGTTCTCATAAAGTGAGTTTTCGTTGAATCTATTTGTTTCTATATTTCTCCATAAAATTATTCGTATTTTTTCGCTCTAACAAAGTAGAATAGTCCCTTAAAATGTTTTTTCTGATTTGAGAAATCTTATTTAAAAAATAATTAGGGTCGATTACGATAGGTTACTGAATACTATTTTTCTGATAATTTAAAATTTCTCTGGTTGTTTATATCAAAAGTGTCTCAAGCATACAGCAAAGTTGGTTCTCAAAAATATTTTCGATGACGTTTCTGTTTCTAATATTATAATATTCAAGATGCATGTGACGTAGTTAGGAATTACTTTATTTCGGTCTAGAATTCTAACGATATAATAATATAATAATAATAATAATAATAATGACCTTTATTTCCAACAGGCTAGTAGCCCAATAACAGGAAAATGCAAAATTATAAAACTGAGTTTGGACATGTGTGTAGTAGATATAATAAAAATAAATGCTAAATCAAAGTAATGTATAAAAGTAAAGCAAATGAAATAAAAATCATTACAAATATATATACAGTATGCATGCTAGGCAAACAAATCAATAAATCCATTGGCACATCTGCTCAAAACGTAGATAGGCGTCCTCCTTAGAGCATTAGTGCGCGTCCTTGGGGTCACAAAGAACACATTGCATCTGGAGTTCAGACGGGGCAGTAAGAAACACAAACGTTGCAGTAGTGAAGAACAGTCAACACTGTTACCGAGTAAGCCACCCAACATTCTACCACAAAGTTCCGTCCTCCTAACATGCAACGATGACATATTATGCTCAATAAACAGCTCTCCTTACGACACACCCCTCATCGGGTAAGCACCACTAATCTTGAAGGTCAGGAATTTGAGAAACTTCCGATGAACACGCTCCAACTTCAAGCTCTCACAAGCATATATCGGAGACCAGAGCAGTGACGCATACTCCAGTTCGCTCATAACATAAGCGTAGTATATGGTCTTCAGTACAACTGGGTGACAGTAGTATTTGGAGATGCGGAATACAAACCACAGCGATTTGCAGGCCTCCGAACACACATTACTGATTTGCGGCCGAAAGGTGAGACAATAGTTAAAAATCACTCCAAGATCCCTAATATCCCGTGTATATATAAAAAAATATCTCAATTAATTATTTCTATATTTACACTATTTCTACTCACAAAATTAAACTGAAATAGATTAATTGGATATGAATAAGCTAAGGTCCAAATGACAATCCCTTTTACTTTATTAAATCGTGCCATGATATGCTATTTAGCCATTAACTGGTAACCTAATGCCTGATAGATTTATAGAAACAAATGTAACCTGGAAAGAAAGATATTTGTGGGAAAATATACTATCACTTAATCAAATAGAATTCTAAAAGCAATTTTGCGAAAGAATGAAAACGCGACAAAAAAACAAAGAAGATAAACATATAGTTATTACTTGATGTTGAAACAACATTAAAAGCATATTAAAACAAGAAATTAGTAACAATATCATTATCTAATTTAACTGTTTTGATACTGATCTAGTGCAATATAACAAATGATATGCTTAAAACAACGGCATAACTACATTTAATGTTTTTAGAATGTCGATAATTTAATTCACAAATATAGAGGCAGGCTATAGCTATATTAAAAAAAGTACTACAGTTTCTATTTTCCGATGTGAACACAACACTGATTGTAAAAGATTCTCCTCAAAAAAAACTTGAAAGTATAGTTGATTTTATGTACAGAATTATTCAACAAGGTGGACACAATTTCAATTGGCTACATTTCCCGCACTATACGTAATTATTTGAATTCTATACACTACTCCAACAAAATGGCTGCTATGCAATAGAGGATTTTTGCGTTCGTGAATTTAGTAAAAATGCACGAATATGGTGTAGTGTGCATTTCGTCGTAAGTTTAACACTGAATCTCCAGGATGGATTCACCTCATTAACACTCGAATGTTCAAAGTGTTCTGAATCAATCACTACTTCAATAATCAAATGTAATTTACAGAATTTAAATACACACATAATTTAAAAAATATAGCCCACTGAAATCGTGTCCATGTATTTGAGGTAGCTTACATTTAACTATATACACAAAAATATTATTATTATATCATTTATATACCCTACATGAGGTTCATTTTATACAAAATTATAGTGGTAGTTTCATATATACCCCTAAATAAATTGTTAGACTATAAAAAATCTTAAGGAGGAATTGCTATTTGGTGCTTCAGTAAAGTAATTGTAAAAGGTACTCGTAATAATGACAATAAATTTTGAAATGTTACTACGACAGAAGGCTGAACTAATCAGTATTTTTTCTAGACTGTAAAGGTATATCTTGAAAATGTTTAGTTACAATTCTGAGAAACATTTTTATAAATATTTGTTACTACTTTTCTTTATAAAGCAAATGAAAGCTTTCCACAAAAAACGTCCTTTAATATTTAGAAAATATTGTTATATTTTCTAAAAGATTTGTTAATTTTAAATTTCAAAAACAGGTTATACACTCCCCACGATTATTATTTATTATTGAGGATGTTTACTGTTTAAATTTTATCACTAACGGTATATTAAGAGGTGTAATAATTTCATTATCGAAATTATTCGCCCCAAAAATGAAAAATAATAGCAGTATATATCTAAAACACTATTTTCAAGTTGAATTTGATGGAGCCTGTGGTTGATTAACTTAATCACTAAGGTTGATGTATAACCCCTTTCCACATTAACTTTCGTAATTCTGTATACCTATTTCGACTACTAAGTTGTCATCATCAGCAGAATATTAAGCATTGTTGCACCAGGAGAACTACGGTATTTATTACCGTAGTTCTCCAGGTGCAACACTGCTTAATTATCTGCTGATGATGACAACTTAGTTGTCGAAATACGTATACAGAATTAAAAAAGTTAATGTGGAAAGCGGTTATATATCAACCTTAGTGATTAAACTATTTTCAACAAAAAATTTTTCTGTAATCTTTCAGGAACATACTTTATTTTGAAAAAAATATTACTATAATACACAACACTTTTACCATTGTTGTAATAGAGAAAGCAAAATTACTTTTATTCTAAGAGTATATATCATAGTTGATTAACAAGCGTCATTTACCTTCCTTTAGACTCTTAACCAAGATATACATATACTGTTACAAAGTGCTCTCGCTGGAACAAACTTTGCACTAACTTCAGAGTCTTAAAATTAATCAACTTATGGAGAAAGGTTATCAAAAATACATTTAGAATGTATTTATAAATGGGATATTAAAAAGTCGTTCATATATCAACTAATTCATGCGGATTTCAAAAACTAAAATTCTCTGAAACATTATAATTTACGACTGTGCATAGATATACATACACATGCCAGTATAAACCTATCATATTTAGATTTTATTATAATAATTTTTAAAGTAAATGAGTGAAGAAAATATAAAAATTGTATAGGAAAGAAAAATGAAATAGTCAATTTAGAAGAAAATAGTTGACAAATAAAAAGATGAAACATTATTTCCAATGGACAAGAACATAGTACAACAAATAAACAAAGTCGAAAGATTATAAACATCTCCAGCTACTCTTACGACATTTAAAAAGACAAGTAGTACAACTTACAAACAACAACTTCTTACAAATGGAAAGAAGGAAGACCATTTAAAAGATACCTACATAGATAACAAAATTTAGGAGGAATTCATACATAGTCGATTCAAAACCTAAAGATCGTAAGACGCTTTTAATTTCAACGTAAAATGACGTCAGTAAAAATATCAAGATTTGCTCCATGATAAAAAGAAGATTCCATTGCAAAATCAATGAAAATGCATTTTAAGAAAACTGCAATATACAGTAGTTGGATAAATCTTCATACAAAGAAAGCTTTTTTTATAATTATTTTAAAGGAGAATTATAAAAATATTTAAAAAAATGAATTCAACAAGACTAAAATTCTATATACAATGGTTATTTTGCAATGCTATAAACGAAATTATTTCAAAATCTAGCTATGGGTTTTGTAGTGTTTTCATTAGTGTAATTAAATTATAATACTGACTATTCGAAATACTCAAAACAAAAATGAATATGGTGCCTAACAAAAGAAAAGAAATATATATGAGAGAGATTATTTTAAACCAGCACAAAGGAGTAAAATCTAACGCAGTTTTAGCGTTCCTACAACAATAAAAAAAGGACGATTTAATGGTAGGGCTATTGTTACTAGTAAAACATGACCACGGAAAATTAAATGTACTGAGGAAAAATATTGTGCAAATGCTATTAATAACGAATCTAATTTAAGCTTACAGCAACTTAAAATAAAATTACAAGCATATTTTGCACAACTGTTCTCGAGTCCACACTGTTAAGAAATTTATAGTAGACATTATAAAGTAACTGTTGAGAAAAGAAATTCTATATCTCAACTATTAACAAAAAGTGTATGCAAAGTACTCTACCAAGCTCAACAGCGAGAACTGTAAACATAAAAATAGACACTCAATAGAGAGACATGCTTATATAAGATTTTACAAAACAATCTTTGACAAAGTGTGGCAAAATCAAGCATATCACAGGATGCTTGGAATCGTCGTGCTGAAAGTGGTAACAACAACGATTCCAAGCATTGTGCGCATGTTACGCTTCAGTGGATAGTGTTCAATTTTCATGATTTTCTGTTAACTCCGCCGAAATTAGCTGAGGTCAAGTCCATAGAACACCTTAGTCAAAAGTTAAAAGAACTTGAAAAATGCATGATAGCTGATCCAAACAATAGTTGAAGGAAGTTCCAATTGAATGGGAAAAGATAGCACCAAACCTAACAGAAAGTTTAGTTTCTAGTATCTCTGAACGTCTACAAGATATAATAGATAATCAAGAAGAGCTAACAAACTATTGATTTAATTATTTTGATATTAAGAGTAGAGATAAAGTCCGGTTCAATCGTTTAATGTACTTTTTGAAACACTGACATCGTTAGATTGTAATTATTATTAAATTCACTTAAATTACATTATGGACATGATTTTATTATTAGATATATAATATTCCTGACTGAAATATACACGCTATAACGCATGTTCCTATTGTCCTATTAGACGACTTTTTCCATACCATGATGTACGTATTAGCGGGACCACCTGTATATATTATTTAGCACACAAAATTATTATATTAAATAATGTTAATTGGATACAAAGTCATAAATATTAATTCGAAATAAAAAAATGTATTTCAGAACGCACAGATCTAGATGTGATATATACAAAAGAGGTTCAATAATTGATTATTTATTTCTTCCAAACATGCAAAAAACTTACCGTTTAAAGATTCGACTGCTGTCTTTCTGTCTTCAAATTACAAATTGTGCAACTAGTTTAAAAGATTAGCAATAACTCCTGGAAACTTTCAATAGATAGTGCAATTTTCCAAACCTAAAAAATAATACTGATAATAATCTTTATCTACATTTTTAAGAAACATCTATATTTTTAAACGAATAGCCTACATAGACATAATGCAAAAGAATGGTTAAGTTTATGTATTCAATCATAACCAAGGACAATGTCTCTAATTATCGAAGTACGAATTAGTTAATTGAATTTTTAATGGCAGAAATATATAAACGTATTTAATATCATTATACAGAATTAAAACAAACACTTAAGTACTTACGTTGTGATAACGGTCAGCTTTCTTCAGCAAAAACTATCGGGCGGGAAATTTCGATTCCTATGGTAATTCGACGGCAAGTTCCGGTATTATTCTAGTAAACAATTACAACAGAATTAAAGCAAACAATTAAGTATTTACGTTGTGATAACGGTCAGCTTTCTTCAGCAAAAACTATTGGGCGGGAAATTTCAATTCCAACGGTAATTCGACGGCAAGTTCCAGTACCATTCTAGTAAACAATACCATGTATTATCAGAATACCAAATAACCAATCAACAAAGAAATTAAGTTAGGTTGTTCATTTAGTATTTAATAAACATCGATTAAAAATCCAATCAAACTTTATAGACAAGTTTACAATACATTTAACTAAATTAATTATTTTAAATTAATTATTTACTTGCATGCAAATCACAGTTCAGATGAAATTAGCAGTAATTTGCTGTCTAACACTTTTACAAAAGAACTTTACTTAATAACAAGATTTACTTGATTAACGAAAAAAAAAAATAATTTACCTTCATATATCTGCTATATCCAGAACAAGATTCTAGTACACTAAATAACATGATCGGAAAATCTTACCGTTATCATAGCTAATGATCGAAAATGTTTCTATTTTCAACTGTCGATAAAATCACTTACAGTAATATTGCAGACACCATAATAATAATAATATAATAATAATAATATTTATTACGTTCCATAATGTCAAAAAACATAGAATATGTCAGTATAAAATATATAACAATGAAAAAACAATCACAAGTTAAAATAGATAGTAAGTATATGTATGTACATGTATATGCGTGCAGTTGACCTATTCTATATGCCAATGTCTACAATTGTTTAAGGAAATCTTCCACACTGTAGAATTCTTGCTCTATTAGCCAAAACTTAAAAGTACTTTTAAACTGGGCCAACGGCAAGCTCTTAATCCGAAGCGGTATGTGGTTGTATATTCTTACGCAATGGTGAACAACATTTTTTTGTATTTTTGTAAAATACGTTCGTGGGGGCACAAGATGCATATTACGAAGGTTTCGCGTAGCATGTCTATGGTTCGTTTCATATTTTTTAAAAAATTCATTATAGTCTATTTTCACATGCAGCGCGCACTGGAGTATATAAATTGAGGGCATTGTTAGTACTGTGGCAGATCGAAACACACCCACACTAGTCTCGGTTGGTTTCATGCCATAAATTGCTCTAATACATGACTTTTGGAGGATAAATATCCTCCGCCAGTCAATGGAATTGCCCCAGAAAACCACACCATACTGGAGCCTTGAATGTACATAGGCGAAGTAAGACAGCAGTCCCGCCTCCACACCAACGTTACGAGAAATAACACGTAAGCAGTAGCAGAACCGAGACAGCCCCCCAGACAGTTCGTTGATGTAAGGTCTCCAGGACAGCTCAGAGTCAACCCTAAGGCCAAGAAATGGCGCGTCATACTTAGAGGCAAGCACTTCATCACCCACCACCACATCTGTGGGTAAACTGTTACCAAAGGTCAGCAGATGGGTTTTGGGTAGATTTAAGTGTAGGTTATTCGCAGCAAACCACTTTCCTAACACTTGTATATTTTCTGATATGGCCATACCCACGTCTTCATTACCAGAGTCTATGACTGTGGATGTGTCATCTGCGAAGAGAACCGTTAAAGATTCCGTAGCGTCCGGGAGATCGTTTATGTATAGTAGAAGAAGTAAAGGTCCCAAAATAGAACCCTACGGAACACCCAGGGTAACTGGTTCCGGACGTGACCTCACCATGCATATCCCCGCATCAACCGCCTGCACACACTGCATTCTGCCACACAAATATGAACGGATCCAATCCGATGCCACGCCTCTGAATCCCATCAGCTCCAACTTTTCCAACAAGACTTCGTGATGTACACTATCGAAGGCCTTCGAAAGATCCATAAACACACAGGCCATCGGCAGTTTGTTAGATATATTATTTATAATTCTTTCCATAAGTTGGTAAATTGCTCTGGCAGTTGATCGCCCTTTGATATAACCATTTTGTGTGTTGTTTAATATTTTATGTTTTTCGATGAATTTTGTCATCCTGACCAGAACTATTCTTTCAAAAACCTTCGACACGTTCGACAAAAGAGCTATTGGTCGATAATTTTCAAAACTATTCTGCGCCCCTTTCTTATGCACGGGAACCACCACGGCGTGCTTCAAGTCATCTGGAAATTGACCGGTCTCAAACGAGAGGTTTATCAGGTATGCCAATGGTGCAGCCAATTCTGATGCACAGAACTGTAGGAGCGACACTGAGATTTCATCCAGTCCCGTTGATGGGGTTACTTTAAGACTTTTTATGGTACTAATAATTTCACTGTCACCAGTGGGATAATAGTAGCACGTTTCCGACACCGTTCTTACGTTGGAATAGTCTGTTGCACCCAAGTAATCATTTGCTGCACACGCTGTAGCAAAGTAACAATTCAGCGCTGATAGAACTTCGATATCGTTATCATGATTTCTTATATCGTCAATGTTAAAATTCTTTTTTTTAGTAGCGCCAGTCAGTTGCTTGACAACATTCCATGTAGCTTTTGTCTTATTGCTAGCATTTTGGATATAGTGAGAATAAGATCTTTTTTTAGATGCTATTATTTCATGTTTCAGTCTTGTACAGAATTCTGTGTAAACCTGTTTCGGCAACCTCTGTTGTATTACTCCTTCATATAGTCGACGCTTGATATTACTTAGATTTTTTATATGATCATTTAACCATGTTTTATTGGTACTATTGATTGTTACCAATCTTCTTGTCGAATTCTGATCCATCACCGTTATCAGTCCATGTTGAAATTCACGGTAAGCAAGACTACATTCGACGTTTGACAAAGCAGGTAACCACATGTCATTGCATAAGTTAGATCTAATAGCAGAAAGATGTGCCCGCGTGAGGATACGTTTTTGTCCTGTTGTTACGTTGTTTTTATTCTTTTTAGTGCACTGATAAAATGATATTTTTTGAGCTGAGTGATCTGATAATGCAGAGTTTACTGTGTCTGCCTCAAAACCCTTGAAATTGACAAAAATATTGTCAATCGTAGATTGAGATGTGCATGTAATTCTAGTTGGTGTTTCAATGGTGGCTATATAGTTATAGGTATTCATAATATCAAGAAAACGAGCACTATCATCGTATTGTTTTCCTAAATCTATATTAAAGTCACCAGTTATTAAAATTTTATAATCCCGTTTCCTTGATAAATCTTGCAAAATATCTTGCAGAGTAATAAAGAACGCGCCGATTTTACCAGGTATCGGTGGTCTATAAATGTTAACTACGATAATTTTTAAATTTGGTAATTCTACGGCACTAATTTCAGTAGTTAATTCTAAACTCTTTTGTTTTAAATGTTCTAGTTCACGAAATCCAATACCATTCTTAATCAAAATACATGAGCCACCATGCAAATGGTCTTTCCTGGTGTAAATTGATGCCACGGTATAGCCATCGAAGTGCAATTCGTCAGTTTCTTTTAACCAATGTTCAGTTAACGTCAATACATTCACCAAAACATCCAGATTTCGCATGAAAATCATTAAGTCGTCTGTTTTATTTTTTATACTTTGTATATTTTGGTTAATCAATGTATAAACACTTTCGAAATTTTGTTTTGTTATTTCCTTACAGTCATTTGTGTTGCCCTCCGAAAATTCCTATAAGGCCTTATTATTGCATTCGCCGGCCACATCTCAGGATCAAACATTTTAGGATAAACATCCTCGCTTACAGCTATTTTAAATGCCGCAATATTTACGTTGTTGATTTCAAGCTTTTCACAATTTAACGATGTTACTTTATTTTCTAACAAGTAATCTATTACAGCCTTTGCAGTTGTAGTTTTTTCCAATTGTGAAAGAAAAATCCATTTCCGGTTTTCGACAGCTGTTATTATTGTATTTAATCGGTTTCCTCGTATCGTTTTTCTTTGAATTTTTGAGGAAGTCGACGAACTCTCGTTTTTCTGTACGGTCTCAATGTTTTGTCGCTGTGTAGACATATCAAGCACGACTTGTTTATCATCTTTGTTTTTGTAATCTTTACATCCTTGTCCGAGTTGTCTTTTCCTGTTTTTAATTTAGGATTTACTTTTGGTGACATCTTTTGCTCACTTGCGTTTTTTATTGTGTGTCCTCTCGACCTGGTAACTGGCTTGCTTAAAGGTCCCTGTTGCTTTAGTTTCAAATTATGCTGTGTTGATGATAATGACACACTTTCCAAATTATCTCTCTGCACACCTTGACTTTCTGTTTCACGTTTTTGTTCATTTATTACAGTTAACACTACTTCCAACCTTTCTAACTTCTGTTCAATAGATTTGAATTTAGTGTCAATATAAGACGTAAACGCGTCTGTACAGCTTTGTTTACTTCTGCACCGGTCACACATCCACATTATATTGTTCTTAAAAGTGTCTAAAAACTTGATATCTCCAGGTTTGAAGAGACTACGAGCATGATGCAAGAAATAACCACAATTTCCACCGCAAACTATTATTTTTTCCGAAAAATTTTCTTGGTTTGAGTGGCACTTAACACAACACTGCACACCCTTGCCCGCCATCTTACTTCATAGAATACTGAAACTGAAAATTACATACTCAACTAGGAAAGAATCTTAAAGCTCAGTAGCGTTAATATTGTCTATGCAATTCTTTTTGAAAAAAACGGCGTGGGAAAGGACACTTCTTAAGGCGTAACAGTATTCCTCTCATAAAAATTGCTCCGAAGGTGTACAGCAAGAAGGCGTATAAATTCGCTAGTATTCAAGTTGGTAATGTATATTTGCATATTTAAGCCTTTAACATCTCTCTATCTGTTATGAAATATCATATATTTAATTTTCTCAAAAATTAATTTATTGCCTGTCATTATTTGAGTAAATGATAGCGGAAACATCATAGTACATGTACACATTTGACAAAAACAAAACCATGTCATTAATGTATAATGAGAACAGTATTGGAACTAGTACTGATCTCTGTCGTACACCATCCACCATTAGTAAGTAATGGAATTTAACCCATTTATAGTGACCAGAAGTACTTGCAAATTTAATTTTTACAGCATATATTGTTATTCTAGTATGAGGCAAACCATCTGTTAACATTATCTCTCTGATCGTATATATTTAATTTTTCAATTAACGATTTACGCTGTAGGTAAGCAAAAACTTTTTGTAAATCGCAAAATTTTGCAATTGGAGTACATTTTTGTTCAATCTTAATCAGTACCTCATTATAAAAATTAATTAGAGAGGTGGATGTGCAATTACCCTTACGAAATCCATGTCGATACTCCCACATGGTATGATGGAATAAAGGAATTTAATCTTTTCAGCATGCAGTATTCTAAAATTTTCGATATTAGTGATGTGTGCGCTACAGGTGTCTAATTGGCAGCATCGGCTGGCTTCCTTTTCTTATGAATAATAATCATTATAGAAGTTTTTAAAGTCTACGAAAAAATACCTTTCTTAAAACATGCATTTAATCAATTATATAATTAATACTTATTGTAGCAAGATCATTATGTCCCGTAGAATACGTATTTTTAATTTTGTTATTGACAGCCATACATACACTTACATACAATATGAGGATCTTTTCTCAACATATTGTAGTTATAAATCAAAAGGTCATAATACTACCACCAGTTTGTTGTTTTATCAACTTCCAGATAGCTTTTGCATTAAGTATAGATCACAGTCACTTCTACTCATTGGTACATCAAGTTGGAAGGGTTAGGCTCTTTGAATTCATTTTGTCATATTTAATTTCTTTAAAGATTCTTTCTAGTAAATATTTTTATATGACCCCTTTTGATGTTCTAGCGTTTTTAAATTTATGTTCGTAGCAACTCCGACATTAGGTTTTGAGTAGATTATCGACGTCTGTTAACAGTCTCGAATTTATGTTTCTCCTCGGACTCAGATTTTTGGACAGTAGTATATTTTGTATTGTTAGTAATTGAGTTTGAGAATTTTTGTTTGATAAGGCATTGTTCGTTTTTAAAACATCATTCTTTTGTGTATTTACATTACCTCAATATCAGACTTATTTTTCTCTTTTTTTCCTATAGCTGGTGCCTTCTTTTTGTAAAAAAAAAGTCTTCTTTCGTTTTACATGCATCGATATCTTTTGAAGGTGAACAATTTATGTGACCCATGCGTGTTTTTAAATTACAAATTTCTGCTTTAAGTTAAAATTTTTGGTTCCCAAATTTAGAATTTTTGTTCTTAGTAAATTAAAAACCTCTTCCGTAATTTGGTTAGCAGACATATTTATTTTTAGATATTATGATATTTATTTCATGTGACCCGTTCACTCTTTGGCACTGTTTCTTGTTTCCTTCACTTGTTTGACCCTGCGAAGTCTGGTAGTTGTACTCTATTGCACTCTATTATTTAATTCCGCCTGATTCCCTCAAACAGTTAGTTGTTCTTCTGAAACATTAACACACACAACGTAATATGACACATCACATCATTTTGTACACGTCGTAATGTGAATTTTTTTTCTAACACGATTCACACTTCGATATATTTTCATATCACTCATTCTGTTCATATTCATTTTGGCTATTACAAAACAGTTCAGTTTTTCATTGTACTTATCTCGGCCTATATCGCGACTCCCGCGTCGTATTTGTCCACGACTCAAAATAACTTCCTCCTTTCTTAAAATATGAAATATTTGTAGCCATCAAGACCATCCAGAAGACCGTCCAAATTATATTTTTTCGTCATTAAGAAATTTTTTTTGGCCATCATCTATGCCAGTAAAAACGTGTGCTCTAAAATACTAGAGGGGTTATCTGTTAGTGCTTTTGGCCTTCTAGATTTAGAAAATTAAGTTATATTTAAGAAAAAATATGTATATATATATATATATATATATATATATATATATATATATATAATATTAGTTCAATTAACTCGACTACATACAAGTTATCAAAATTTCTATCCAACATTCTCGTTACTTCTTTTTCGGAGAGAACAAATTAGAACATAAAAGACACTTTTCAGTTTGTGAACGATGTTGAAGGTGTTGTTTTGCCGGTCGGTTTTGTTCTGGTTTCCTTGGGCGTGGTTTCAATATTTACTAATATACCATCACAACTGGTGATGCACATATTGACAACAGGGTGGGATTTGATCGCACCACATACTACACTATCACGAGAAACTTTGTTAACTTTATTAGAATTTATTTTCGACAACTCGTTTTTTAACTTCAATAAAAAATTCTACTTACAAGTGTTTGGCACACCAATGGGCTCGCCCATTAGTCCGGTCCTAGCGTTGATAGTTTTGGACCATTTTCTTGATTGCATTATCCCGACACTTCCTTATAAGTTGCCCTTTATTTTTAAACATGTTCATGACATTATATGCGCAGTACCTTCTGATAAAATTCAGAATACTTTGAGAATTTGTAACATGCTCAATTGTCATCTTCAGTTCACTCTAGAAACCGAGACGAACAGATCAATCCCATTTCTGGACACGAGGGTGATCAGAAAGGAGGACAAGGCCATTATCACTGATTGGTACAGGAAACCGACTGCGTCTGACAGATATATCCACTACCTTTCAAACCATCCTGTTAATCAAAAGCATAATACAGTGATAGCAGTAAAGAACAGGAGGGTCACACACATCAACAACAATCAGTTTCTTAAGAAGAATATCTTTGTGAGAAATGAGTATCCAAAACATATTTTAAAAATTCTCATATATAATATCAACTTTTATGATGGACCCAATGAGGATGTGAACCACCAGTTTGTTTATCGTTGGCTACCTTATGTACCGAGCCTCTTGGAAGACATTGTTAAATTATTTAGAGGATATAAATATTTAAAGATAGGGAAATACATCACCAATCTAAACACATTGTTCACACAAACAAAGGATAAAATCCCATTAATGATGAATATCAATACAATTTATAAGATCGATTGTTCGGATTGTGATGGTTCTTACATTGGTCAGTCCGCCCAGTGGTTGAAACAACGGGTAGCCCAACACAAAAGTGATTGCCGTACAGGTAAGATGTCATGTGCATTGGCTCATCATAGCATTAATTGTGGGCACTGGTTTGAATTTGCCCATGTTAAGATTTTGGAAACAGAAAGTAACTATAAAAGAAGGTTATTCTTAGAGATGTATCACATTGGCAAGCATGGTAATTGTATAAACTTCAAATAAGACGATAGATTACATATCATTTACTGCGACATTTTAATATAATGCGTTCTATTGATGGATAACGTATCGGTGATTGGATTTTTGACCGAACCCTGTTTGTTTTCAATTTAGTTGACCATAGTTTACGTTGTTTTACATTTTTGCATAGCACTTTTTATTGTATTTTTACTGTGTTTATTATAAAAAAAACATTTTGTTTTTCTCTGTCACGTTTTTTTCGACATGTGGTTGTTTTGTGATGTAGTTTTGCATTAGAACACAATTAAATTATTATTGTTTAGAGTCGCGATAAATTGATTTAATAGGTGTCAAGGTTAGATGAGACAACATATAATGTTCTTCGGTCGGTATATGTTGTGTATTGTTATGTCTAGTTAGTGTGTGGATTTGATAATTATGTAAGTATAATAGGTATTTTGTACCTGTTATAAGTCTTTCAGTTCACAGACCGAAATACCTACTAGTTCCTTGTTTATTATTTATATATATATATATATATATATATATATACTATATGACGGCTTTTGGTCAGATATTCTTCTAAGTTAACAAGTGATCAATTTTCATTAACCCAACTACGAACCAACCATTTATACACAATTTGAGCGTACAGTAATAAGAAAACAGAACGATGTGCATATATTATTTTCAAGAAAATTTTTTTTTAATATATAAAACAAATAATATTTCAATGTATACAGAGATTAAAGTTTATAATTTCAACAAAACTAAATGAAATACAGTAATTCCAATGTTACTGTAATGAAAAAAGTAAGGTAAATACTCTGCATATCACCGCAAAATTGAACTGACTATGTCCTAACCATTTTTGGCATTTCACAATTCCTTTAATATTTAACGTCATTCGTAGTTTTCGTTCTGAATATGGAAAACCGCGTAATTGTCGGTCATTGCGTTTGTATTGGTGTCTGATTCTTTGACTGAAAATTAATATTTTTTGCTTCCATATTACTCGCATTCATCTGATTTAGCTCGGTGTGATTACTTTTTATTTCTCATGTTCTTCTTGGCGATGAAAGAAAACCGTTTTACATTAGTTAAATAGAGTCTAATATGCAAATATTTCTGCTGAGGGAGAATACTCAGATTAAATAAAATGGGCAAGATTTGTTTTTTTGTTATTTCGAGTATTTTTTGGAAAAAGTGCGAATGTATGCACCGCTACAAAGTATCTGTAATAATAAATTATTTTCAATATCAGACAATGTACAAACAATCTGATTACCACTTTTCTTCGGTATTTTGAAATATTGGCTAACAATAATTTTAAATTTTGTTTTAATATCCTAATCTCATTTATTTCAAATTTGTTTATATTATCAACACTAAGTAAATGTTAGTATATAGAAATATGCATAGCCTTGTGCACAAGAAAACGATTTTAAAAATAATTCGTTTTATGTTGCCTTTTTTCTAATTACCTCCTTTTAATCATGCAGCTTCAAAAAAATAGAAACAGCAGGAAAACACCATACGATAATAAACACAGACATTGATTCGATTTACTACTAAAAGTTTATAACATACATAGCTCTACAATAACGACCTATTTCTGTTAAGATAATAATTAATACGTGCCTAATAAGAAAATATTACGAACGTTGTTTATATTGCCTAAATGCACTAAATAGGGTTAAACTTTCCACAACAGATTAGCATTTATAATTGATGTTTGAGTGAAGTTACATTAAAGTAGGAAATTATGCAGCATATTTCTAATGTAACGAAATAAACGTTTTTAGTCAAAATCGATATTTCGATATTTATGTATAATCGCTTCAAACGAAACTCGTATAGCCAAATAAAAAGATAATTATTGCCTTATAGTAGAAAAACCAAAACTATTTTAAACAAAGTTTTTGTTTGTTATTCAAACATTTTATAATTAATATAAAAACAAAACAAAATTTAAATTTCCATTTCAATTTCTTTTAGCTAAAGAAAGAACAAGAATTATATTTAGTATTCAACGCCAAATCTAAGCTTGTGCATTATATATAAAAACGTTTTATTTTTAAAAGTCCCTTTACCACATTGCTGTTTCTAACCTATTTGGCTTACTTTGAACCAGTTTTTCGCAAAAGTTTGGGTAAACTTTCTCCAATTCTTCCAAAAGAGCTTTCCTTAATTCGGCTTGTGAACTTGTGGTATGCTGACGAACTTTCTTATCAAGATAGCTTTATAAATTCTGAATGGGATTTACACGAGGGTAGCCGTTTATATTTCGGGCACTGGCAACACTGTTAATGTTACCTCCGATCTGATGATTGCATCGTGAAACTTGTCATTTTTGACAATATATTTACCTTTACAGTTTTATTATCCGGTCGCTATTTCTACTGTTGACAGTAACTTGAAAATTCTATGTCAGCGAAAAAATGAAATTTAACATTTTCGTGCAATTATTTTTCTTAATTTTGGGCGTGCATTATCTCAACAAGAATGCATCGACGAGCTGAATTGTTTATATGGTGATGAAGCACCATCGAAAACTACAGTATATCATTGGTATAGTGAATTCAAACTTGGCCGCCGTTCTTTGGACGATAAATTTCGTGAAGGTCGTCCCACAAATGTTGATGTGTCGGAAAACATTAATGAAGTGTCTGAATTGATAATACAAGAAGGTCATATGACATACCGTGAGATCGAGGCATATCTAGGTATTAGTAACACTAGTGTGTATAATATCCTGCATGAACATTTAGCCGTTAAGAAGCTATGTTCACGTTGGGTACCGCATAATTTGACAACCGCTCCAAAAAGGATTCGCGTCGATTTCTGCCAAGCAGTGCACAAAAAATACAATGGCGGTGCTTCAAAGAACATTTATAAAATCGTCACAGGTGACGAATCTTGGATTTATACGTATGAGCCCGATAGTAAACAGCAGTCGACTGTGTGGGTATTCCAAGATGAGCCAAAACCAACAAAAGTTCACGCGCTCGAAGCACATTAAAACAACCGATCGCCTGTTTTTTCGGAAAAACCGGTCACGTTGCAATCGTGCCTTTAGAGAGTTGTAGAACGGTAAATTCCAAATGGTACATATCTATTTGTTTGTCAAAAGTTTTTGAAGAAACAGAGAAAACAAACCGAAAGCGACAGATCATTCTTCACCATGACAATGCGAGCTCTCAGAGATCGGTACAAACAATTGAATATTTGACCGAGAAAAACATTTTATTCATGAGCCATCCGCCGTACAGCCCTGATCTAGTATTCTGTGATTTCTTTTTGTTCACACAGGTGAAGAACTAACTTCGTGGTCAACGGTTTTCTACTCTGGAAGAGGCAGTTGAGGCATTAAAGACTCATATTTTGGAGATACCGCCTTCACAGTGGCAGCAATGCTTTTCGGATTGGTTTAAGCGAATGCAAAAGTGCATTGATTTTCAAGGACAAACAAGAGCAATTAAACTATTATCGATAATAAAAAAAAATTGTTTGTTTGCTATTCCCGAAATATAAACGTCTACCCTCATATCTGGATTCTGAACTAACGTATCCATGACATGTGGGCAATTATACGACAGTCGTGATTGCACATTGTAGGCTTTATGATGAAAAGTTACACCCAGGCCAGGTTTTTCAATACATCGTGGAAATTCTCCTTTACAATGATTAGATAAATTGTCTGATTCCTATTCCCGTCACTGAAGTGCAATTTTCCAGACACAGACGCTGAAAATGAACCTCACGCCATCAGTGATCTCCCATTATGTTTAACTGCGGGTTTCATACTCTTGGAAAGAAGAACTTCGCTCGAGCTTCTCCATACATAAAGTATTCTATCTGAACCAATTATGTCGAATTTGTTTTTGTCGTTGAATAACACATTTCTCTCCCAAAAAGACATTTTTTACACGTTGTTCTCTAGCAAATCGCAGCCTTGCTTTTTGATGTCGCTTTTTAACCTTGTTGCTTTTGCCTCCCTCTTCTGCCATTTTGCATTGCAAGTTGACACATTTTCTCATTTTTTTTTCATATTGCAGTTAATAAAGTAAAGGATTCTATTTATTTATAACATTAATAAAATAATTTTTGCTTGGAATATGAGTTTCTGTTGTATCACTATATAGTAAATCTGTGTAAGTATACAGATATTTACAAAGGAACTTATTGGCTTTCAGACAAGAATATTTTCGTTCTGAACAAAACATATTCGACAGTATTTAACAATTATTCAATTTACCAACGAATGTAATTGTTTCAATTAAGTTATTCATTAGTTTCAATATCGACTGAACGTTTTATATTAAATGAATAGCAAAAAATATTTTTAACTAACATTAGATACATGTATGTATATGTAGAAACTAATATATGTATTTATTAAAATAAAATTTGTTTTGAAATTGATTATTTCATGTTAATGGCGTACGTTTACACATGTACATCTGTATATACGCATATGTACGGAAATATGTACTAGATACATTATACAATTCGCTTATTTACATTTTGTAATTTTTAAATGGGTTCTCTTTTTATTTTTATATATTTCATACTTATATATACACTTATCGCACGGGCAGTAAAGGCTGTTGATATTATTAATTATGGATATTTTTTCAAACAATTTTTGTGTCTTGCTGGGTAATATTTACAATTCTTTGCTCTTAATATTGCACCGGTCCATTTATAGCTATTTTGTGCTTATATCATCGTTGCCTTTTTAACTTTGTGGTCTTCCGTTAAATTTATTTCTGAATGTTGCCATTGACAAGATTATTCCAGGGAAACTTCCTTTTTTCACACAGTTTGTTAATTGTTCCAACTTTTAACATGTCCTCGGTCGTATTACAACTTTACTTCTTCTCCATTACTGCTCACAAATTTATGGACATTCGCATGAAGTTTTTTCTATGATAATTTTACTATTGCCTCTAAATTTTGTATTTAGTTAATGTAATAATTTATTCGTCAATATCATTCTACTATTATTCTCTCTATGCATGCCTACTTTTATTATTCGTTTTTGAGTTTCACATTTTTTGAGTTTTTAGTAATTAATTTAAATTTGATTTTCAATTTTTGTATACATTTGCATACATCTTTTGCATTATAGTATGTTCCTTTTAAAGGGTTTTCCAATAGGGACTTGACAACTTTTAATTCAATTTGTGAAGGCACCTTTTCACTAATCATCGACCTGTCATTGTCAATTTATGCAGTAAACTTAACATTTTCATCATGGTAGAGTACACGAACGAACAACGTCTGCAAATTATAAAAATTTACTACAGAAATGCGGAGTCGGTGACCGCTACTTTAAGAGCGTTAACTTCGATTTTCGGTCGTAATTCTCGCCCTAGTAGACAGGCAGTAACAAGTTTAGTGCAAAAATTTGAGTCTACATATTCGTTGTATGATGTTGCCGTGCCAGTAACACAACGGGTTGGTCGAAGTGTCGAAAACATCGCTGCCGTTGAAACGTCCTTAGCAAATGATCCAAATCAGTCAATTCCATGGCGTTCTCAAGAGTTGGGCATCGCCCAGACCACTTCATGGCGAATTTTGCGTAAGGATCTTGGTTTAGACCCATACAAGATCAAGCTGACTCAAGAATTGAAGCCGATGGACCATTTGAAGCGACGTACGTTCTCCAATTGGGCTCTGAAAAAGATGTGCCAAGATGATCAATTTCCTCGCAAAGTCATTTTCAGTGACGAAGCTCATTTTTGGCTCAATGGGTTCGTCAATAAGCAAAGTATGCGTTATTGGTCGGGTGAAAATCCACATGTGCTTCATGAAACACCACTTCATCTACAAAAAATAACTGTTTAGTGCGGTTTGCATGCCGGCGGCGTCATAGGGCCATATTTTTTCGTCGACGATAATGATCGTCACGTTACTGTGAATGGTAATCGTTATCGCTTTATGATTACCGATTATTTTTGGCCCGAATTGGAACATATGGACTTGGACAACATGTGGTTTCAGCAAGACGGTACCACAAGCCACACAGTACACGTTACAATCGATTTATTGAAGAGTAACTTTGATGAACGTGTTATCTCAAGAAATGGACCAGCCGATTGGCCGCCTCGTTCGTGCGATTTAACGCCTCTAGACTTTTTTCTTTGGGACTACGTCAAGTTATTGGTCTATGCCAACAAGCCGACAACGTTGGAAGAGCTCAGAGCCAACATTGAACGCGAAATAGCAGCCGTTTCGGCCGAATTGTGTGGTCGAGTCATCGAAAATTGGGTCCAGCGAATCGACCGCTGCAAACGTGCCCGCGGTGGCCATATGAATGAAGTCGGGTTCCATTCATAAATGTTTTGATTGTACTTCAACCCGATAATAAAATTTTTGAAATATCTCAAATGGTCCGCATTTTATTTTAAAAAAAAGTTCTCAAGTCCTTATTGGAAAACCCTTTAGTAGCTGCCAAAACGAAGTCATTCAGACATGTTAATTGGATCGTAATCCAATGTATTCATAACAATTTGGGATAAGCTTAATATCAATGATTTATTTAATGATTTACAGAATTGTAATAAATATGTACGTTATTCAAGAAAATTAATAGCAATATTTTTTATTTAAAAGCAGAACGACTCTATTTGGTCTAACTATATGTACTTGTGCTTTATTCAGCGAGCAAAAATAGTCCTTTTAGTGGAGTTGATAGGGCACCTAGTTTTATTTCTACTCTATCCAATTAGTATAAAGTACGTGAAGCTATTCTGTATGACAATATTTACTCTTCAGTAATGTATGTTTTATTTCCTGCTCAACACAATTTTGTTTCTAAACGATTACAAATTTGCTTCAGTCATTGTGTTTCTGGATACTTGGATAGAATAGCCTAACTCGATTGATCACTTTATATTACGTAATGAACTTTTAAAGGTCAACTTCTGTTTAACTATTACCTGAGAAATAGACAACAATACATTGAGTATCATGACAAAAAATCTAAAATATTTAGCCCGAGTCTGAAATTCAGGGTCTGAACAACTAATAACAGTGTACACTGTATTAAGAATCTATTATCTGTGAAGTGATAGGTCTCAAAATAATCAGTTACACCCAATCTATCGAATTATGACTTACAACTGAGAGTTAAATAATATTGGTCTCAACCACGTCATTGATGACATAATGCTGGAACGATGGAGCGTTATAGAAGACCTAGATATTCTGTTTGATAGGCTTCTTTTTGAACAGAATATTATTGATAATAATTGTTGGAGACAATTGTTTAATTCTTGTTTGGTTTTCAATTTACCAGACACATATTAACAATATCCAAAAAGTTCGGAGACGCTTTTTGAAATATACGGTGTTTATCACTAATGACATTTATCTTCCCAAAGATTACAATTACAATATAGTACTGAACAGATTTAATCTTACATCTTTTCAGTCTAGACACCATACTATTACTATTAATTTTTATTGTACTGTTTCTTTCATGTGCAATACCTTGCATCCCAGCTGCTATAGCTGTGATAGTCAATGCAATTCTCTTTCAGATATAGTTAGTAGTGATATTAAAACTTGTAATTGCTTTTCTATTATTTGTCTTTTTTTGTAATCATTCTCATATGTACCGACAATCATGGAATTTGAGTCTAATGAATGACGATGCATAAAATCACAATGCCTGGCAATAGTGTATCTCCAAACAACACAACTGTAACCATAACGCTGCATTGATCCATTGCAAATAACATCCCAATAGATAAACCCGTCCACAACCCACTTACACAAGTTTTGACATAACAACGAAAGTAGTAGCAGCAGTTAAACTCTGACTCTGTCCCATGCAAGGGAAAACGAAAGGTCGGCAACAGAAGTACGGAGGACATGGGTCCAACTCGGAAACCAAGATGAATTAACCATGGGCAATAATGGCTGAAATCTGCAAGCCAGATTGCACAAAGGAATTTAATTATGTAATTATGTATGATACATCAGTATATCTTCTCAAAATTAATAGACTTACACACATCGGAACAAATTTGAAATACGTAGAAAATATTTCAATAAAATCAGGTCCTATTTTCTGTTTCTATTGTTTGTCTTATTTATCTAGATTAATTTTAATAATAAATTTTGTTACCAGCACTTATTTCCATATTTAGTAGTTTGCCCAAGGATATAATTGTTTCAATTACATTATAAAAAATAATTTTTTAAAATAAATGTAATGTAATAATAATTTCTACTTAAGTATATTTCACTAATCATCTTTAGCCATAGAATAGATTAAATTTAATTCGGCAATATTTTTCCACATTTAGTATATCATTCAATGCATTATTGCTTTATCTGCTTTATAAAATTAAGTTTTCTAATTATATTCTTAAACCCCCTTCATAAGTGTTCTATTTTCGATTGGATGTGTTCAACTTTGCATATACGTATGTGATTTTCTAGCCTATGTTTGATAGTATTTTATGTAAATTGCTCTATAAAATATATATGCACATATTTATAAATACGTTTTGAAACTCGAGTAGCCTAATGCCATTCACCTCCAGACAATTCCATATCATTAAATTGCCACCATATTTAATAGTCTAATATAATTTAATCAGTAGCGTTTTAATATTCTTCACATTATGTTGGACCTTACTGTTTTCTTATAATTGTCTGAGTTAAAAACTCTGCATTAAAGACTTTTATAATGCAGAGTCCTATTAGATTTTCCTACTAAAAAATCTTTTCGCATACAGTATATTCAGTTTTATATGTTTTTATAATATTACAGAATTATGTTTTCTCATACTTCAAGCTATATTCTGTACACTATTACCCGGTTTGTATAGAATTACATGATTTGCTTGTACGGAAGTAATGTAGTTATTCTTGTAAACAGATGCTAACTCATATGAATCTTGGTGGAAAATATTTAGATTATATTTCAGGTTATGTTACAAAATGTACATTATTTAGATGTATTATCCATCTTTAGTTAACTTAAATCCAAAGATTCAGTACGATATGTATAGTGTTGTAGGTACAACAAACTCCCAAAGTTGCCAAATTAATTGAAAAATTGAATTAAATCGAGAACATTTTGCGGAATAATTCTTCATAATTTTTTTTAATAATAACCATTCGTTTGTCAACAGTACTGCGTGGTCAAAGGTTCCGGTCAAGCGAGTGGACCAACTGCTTCCAGAGTTGATTCGAGCACATGCAAAAGTGCATTAATCTTCGTGGAGAATACTTCGAAAAACAATGAAGTCTTTAAAAGCTCTCTACTGTTTTATTCCAGTCTTAAAAGACAACCCACGTATACATATGTATAATAATCTCCCCAAACATAAGATTGTTATTAAAAATATTTGGCAATTTTATTATTAATTCTGTGAATTTTTAACTAATGTAATCTTTATTTTACCATGTGAGGTTTGTGTGTATAAAACTGCCTTTGTTTTACTTTCATCTGAAAGTGAAACAACAGTTTTGTTAAAACTGCTTTCGATCAGCGTTTGAGAATTATTTAGATTTTATTTTATTGACCCTTTATATCCATAAGTATTCAGGTACAGTTATTGGTTATTTTGATAGCTTCAGTAAATATTGAACAAAAAATATGTAGAAAAGTATTCAACATCGTTTCACATAGATACGGTAAATGGAAAACGTTCAATATTATCTCTTATTGAAAATATTTAAATTTTATGAATACAGACGGAAAAGGAAATTGATAGCGGAAGTATATGTATACGTACGATAAAAAAAGCTACAGTGATTCGAACTTACAGAGAAAGTATGTATAAAAAGTTCGCATTTTATTTTTACACTGACATAGATGTACTAGAATTTTTCTCATAGATTTTAAACTTCACTTGAAAACTGTTTATTATACTTCAGGTGTAAATAATAGTGTACGATATCCAGTACACTTTGTTATTCCGGATGAAAGCACCGCTCTCTGCTTAATAACTTATTTGATCACTCACCTGTATTCATCGTTGGGTTGAATACATTAATTTCGCGTTTATCGTGTTCCATTTTTTGGAAGACTATTTTTCATTTAGTTCATTAGTTCATTCATTTATTCCAAATTTTGCAAATTTAGTGACTACAAATATTAGCAATTATAAAATGAATTTGTTTTAAATAATTTAATAATTAATTAAATAATAATTTAAACTGAAATGTGCAAAAGAAATTTATTTACACTCATTAGCGGTTCTCAATGGCTGCTTCTGAACTACGACTCTTTGATATAGTTCTTATTATTTTATAAATTAAATTAAGATTTACGCAATATTGCATTTTTGCTGTTTAGAAGCCAATATATGTTAATACAATTAATTTTGATAATTTTCTTATAACATATGAATACAAATATTGACAATCATAAAATGTGACTATATAATTATGATAGAAAATAGTTGTAACAATAGTTTCTATCACTGGGTGTAAGGCTGATGGAATTGAGTTTTATATTTTGTCTTCATCGTTTTCTAGGTTGGATTAAGATTCGTATTTTATGCCATGCCATTCCTTTCTATTCTACCTCTTCTCTCATTTTATCTATCCATCTTTTTCTTGGTGTTCCTCCCCTATTTTTCTCCGGCAGCCGTGTTTCGAACACTATTTTTATGAATCCATCGTCCTGCATTCGACACACATGTTCCAATTGTATTTGTAGCTTTTGGCAGAATGTCTCATTTTGTCTCTTCTGTTTTTATTTACTGTTCTCCTCAATAATCTCATTTTCACTGTGCTGACTCGCGATTCTTGTATTTTTGTTAAAATTCACCCTTCTTATTGCTTCAGTTTCATCTCTTTCGATAATTATTCTTTTTAGGAATGTCCTCATCATTGTAGTGGATATACTACCTGACTTTTCCATTTTTTAATTTATTTCCCATTTTACTTTCCCGTTCTATTCTATAATTGCACATAGGTATTTGAAATAGTCTACTTGTTAAATTTGTTTTCAGTCTAGCCTGATTTTGTGTGTTTTTCTAATATTTGATATTATCATAGTATTTGTCTTTGTATATTGATTTTCATGTTTATCTTCTCTAATACTTCCTCTATTACTCCCAGATTGTATTTTAAATTTTCTTCCGTATCAATTATCAGCACCATTCGTCTGCGTACATTAGTTCATTCAGTTGTATTATTCTCATTTGCCAGCAATCTGATGTCAATTTTTTCATATTTTCCTTGACTTTCTTCACTTCGTCATCCAGTACTGTTGAGAATAGAAATGGGCTCAAAACATATCCTTGTTTAGCCCGTTGCCTTGCTTTAAATTCTCCTGATTCTATTTGTTCTAACTATATTCGTATTTCCTTTATAAATATGCTTTGTTTCTTTTATAGTGCTTCTACTGTCTCTACTCTCTTATTTAGCACCAAATATACATATACCTTTTCTCTCCGCATTCTATCAAATGCTGTCTCCATGTCTATGAAACATATATGCACTTCCCGGTTCTTATTGATTATCTTTTCTCTTGTTTGTCTGATCGCAAAAATAAGGCTTTGTGTGCTCCTGTTCATCCTGAATGCGCATTGGGTGTCTTCTAGTGATGGCTTTATTTTATTTTTTATTCTTTGTTCTACTATTCTGGCGAATATCTTCCTCAGGAGTTTTCATAGCTTTCCATCATTTTGCGCCCAAATTCCTCCTATGATTTCATTTTTGCCTCCTCTATTGTCGTTTTTTCTTTTCTCTCTGGATAATTTGTAATCATTTCTTCTTGTAATTAGATGTTTCTTCCACGTATTTTTTTGCACTTGACTTTTCTTCGTGTGCCATCTCTCGACTATTGGGTTTTTCACACCTTATTGTATGACATTTTCTTTTTACCGCTACTACATTACGCTGCATGTAATATACTGTTCCTGAGAAGTTCCCACTTTTCCTCTGTGCATGTGATTTTCCTTCCATTTTTATTTTCTTGTATTCTTTTTGATACCGTCCTTCTCCAAGTTTGGTACCATTAATTTTTTCATTTACTTTGTTCCTTCTATCTACTTTATCTTCGTTCATTATTCTTAGTTTCAACATTAACAGATAATGATCAATTTCAATCTCCACTTTTTCTTGTATTTTGATGTCTTTTATTTTTGTATTCTAGTCCTGTAAGTTGATTGTTAATATATAAATTCTGTCTGGCAGTGCTCTTAATTTGTGCTTATACTTCGCTAATATTTGCTACACCATCTCGTAATTCAATTTAATTTTGCATACTGTTTCTCCTGTTTTCGTTGCCTCCCTTATCTCCAGTTTCGCAATTTCAATAAATCTATCCATAACTATTTTGAAATCCGTTTTGTTATCTGTGTTCATCTTCAACCCTTGTAATTCTAATTTCCTTACTCTCATTTCCATATCTCCCACTTTATTTCTAAATATTCTGTTTTCCTCTTTTAGTGATTCATTTGCCCTTCTCAGCTCTTTCAGTTCTTATTAATAGTTTTTCTGGTCTCGTTTGACCTCTTTTGCATTGCTTATTGGGTTTTTAATCATCTCGGTCAATCTTGTTCTCTTCTCTTTCTTTCTTACTAATAATAATACTGAAAATAGTAGTAATAATTCATGCATTCGCATCATTTAACAGCCTAACGTCAATATCAGGGAGAATTAGCAGGGTACGAGTTATTATTACGCTGACGTTCGTAGTGTGCTCTTTGGCTGTTAGCCTTTACATGAACGGGAATGAGAAACTATAAAAAAGCTTCAGGGGCAGCTGCCCGTTGTGATAAGCCAATCGTTTACCTTTGAATTATCAGCCAATTGTCAACGTTAAAAATCTCTAATAACAATGTGAAAGTTGTTTAATTCATACGAAATCACAAAAGTTTTCATACACATGACAAAAATAATTTTTATAAATTAAAAAAAATGTCTGCTAGTCTTCTAGGAATGAATTCAATTAAATTTTCTGTAAAATTTACAGATATTTAGACATTCACCCATTAATACTTCTTCCAATAATTTCTTATTAGTTATATTGTGGTTACCAATTATTCTTTCAAGATACTTCCGTACGTGTCCAATCGGATTTAAATCCAATGACTTAGGCGGTGAGCGTATATTGTAAAATAATCATTTTTGTGCAACCCCCTATATGTTTCAACTTGATCCTCCTGGAAAGTTTATTCATCTCCTTACGTCGATTTTTTAAATTTCTATACAAATATTGTTTCAGGAAATCTAAGTCATCATCGATTAGTCTGTTCAATAAATACTAAACCAATGGTTAATGGAAGGTTTTGTACATGAAATTCTTCCGTTATATCTGGCATTTCTTTAAATCCTCCTTATTGTTGCTAAGTCAACTCTTTCCAGAATCTAATTATATCTGTACAACTATTTTCGACGCAATTATCCTTGACTGCAATTATCCATGATTTAAAGAGTTGCCTCATTTTGAATCCTTGAATTGTCGAAATACGTATACAGAATACAAACATTGATATGATAAGGGATTTTATTTACCTTTTTTGATTAAGTCAGTATACCACAACCTCCATTCAAATTTACCACCAAGTAGTTTGTTAATGAAAGTTGCAACTTACTTCAGTAGACTTAGCAATTTGCCAGAGAGAATAATAAATAATAAGCCACATAATTAGACATATTTAAAGGGAAATCTTTCCATTTTAACAAAGAAGTAAAATAATTATTTAAAAATACTTTAGAAAAATTTGGGAAAGATATCAATTCATTTGAAAATAAAAATGTTCTACTAATGCAACAACGCAAACAGTATACAAAAATATCTTTAGAGGTGACACTTTAAAAAAATTCCAGAAATTTTACGAAAATATTTTGGAAACATAAATTCTTTTGTTTAACAACCGCAACTTTGCTAATAAATACATCAACTCGAAAGTATTTCAGAGGTAGAATGAAATAAATAATTATCTTATTATTAATTTTCATCAATTTGAATATAAAAAACAAATATCTAGTAAAAATAAGTTTGAATCTTGCCAAAATAAATTGATACATAGTTTATGTTCTTTTACATAAATTCGTTCTTGAAAAGACATTTTCAGTATTTAAATATAATTTTTCAGAATTCACTTTTCAGTGCATATTTAAGAAAAGTTCTATTAAAACAAACTATTAATACAAATAATTCGCTTTTGTTATAATGTGATCCTATCGTGTGTTCAACATTAGGACCTCGTAAACATTAGGAGATAGTTGATTAAATGGAAAAATGTGCATAACATCAGTTTCGTTTAAGGGCAAAAGCTTAAAAAAAACTGAACGAAACGTGCTCTATCAGAGAAAAACTAAAAAATCGACAATCTAAATTTTGTCGTTTAGTTTACTTCGCGTAAAAAATACTGAAATGGCATTTTGATATTATGAAGGCACATTTTAAGGCAAAATTCAATAAATATGGTATTGAAAACCTCTGTAACTTTCACGTGTTACGAAATTTTTATACAATCTCTTTTATTTTACATAGGCGATTTTAACTGTATTAAAAATAGCTGATTTCAATTATGTATATGTAATTGGATTTAGTTGCAGAAATTGCAAAGGTATTAGTATAATTCCGATATTTTTTATTTTATATCTACCAACAACCTGCAATAGTGAGCGCATTATCTGAAACACCCGTATATACTTATCAACGTATTTACATTAATAGCAGTCAGGGTTGTTTATTCCACATTAATTTCACCCAAAATAAGGATTATTTATTTCGCTTTGTAAAACTCATATTTTGATGACGGTGTGTTAAAACATTCGCCAACCAAATATTAAAATAGGTGCGTACAATCATTTGATCCTTTACAAAGCAGCATTACGTGTCTGGTCCGCTTATATCTTGTCACTTTTATTCGACAACAAATAGTTACATACGTGTTTTTTTGTTGCTTCCCTACAATATAAATCTAGTATTTTTCTTAGTATTCTTTTTTTAAGTATTCCAACATTGTTCATTCCTGTTTAATAATTTTTTTAGATGTCGTGGGAATTAAATATTCTTAAAAACTTGATTGTTATTCTTAATAATAGAACGCTACTATTTATGGAATTAAGATAATAAGGAATATTTCTAAATGTTTTATCGCGAAATTTTGTTTTTTTCGAGAATATATTCATTTGTTCCCTATATTAACTGTACCATATTTTCCCAATATATAGACATGTATGTCAACATATTTAAATTAAATACTATTTCTTAAAAATAAAATTTAATTTAATTTTAATTTATTAAAAATTTTAATTTGAAGTTCGGAAATCGAAACAGATATAATATTTTTCAGACTAAATATCTCGTTGATTATTCCATTCATTCTATATAAAGTCAAACTACTTCATCCTATAAAATTCATAACTTTACAGAGAAAGGGAACAAATCAACGATTAATAAAGAATTTCTACGCGATATACATATTTAATATCTGATATATTATTCTATGAATAATAACCGCAAGACAGTGAGAAATTTTACGCCGAAATATTGGATCGGGTGATTCGTGATTGAAAATCTTATCATCCTTAGAGACAGATATTGCTTCCAATTTTGACCTCATAAAATTAAATTCCAGTTCGTGGAAGGTCTTTAAAAAGTAGTGAATCGAAAAGCATATTATTATATGGTATATCAACATTAATTACTATGTATTTAATATTGAAAATATTAATTATAGTAACTCTATAACTAATGTTTACAATATGTTATATACTTAATTATTTTGTTTCTCATATAACGAAGCCCAAAGAAACAAAGAAGCTTTCGTGTAAGATGATTTACGTACTTTTTCTATCTGCAGTTTGGATTACTTCTTCAATTCCACCAAAACTGATATTAAAATGGCGCATTGGTATTAATTACCCTTTTTCTACACTCACTCATTCAATCATTACATTGCATTAGATTACTTGAAATGGTTATAGAACCTATTCCACTGTCACCTTTACAGATCTGTTGTCCTCAGGTCACTAGTGGATTCGTTTTAACACTGGCAGACTTTCTGTATCTATTTAGTGAGTTTATTGTACATTCGGACGACTATTCTCAAAGAAACAGTTTTCCCTATCTTTCACTTACGGAGTTCTTGCATCTTTCTGGAGATCTATTCTCAGCCCACTCTTTAATAACTATTTGGATATTTTGTTTTTGCCATACCGTAGGGCGGCTAGATCCTATGAAAGCCACAGACGATACTTATCGAGACATTTTGTCTGCCTTTTCATCATTCTTATGCCTTCGAATCCCGCAACCCAACTTATTTTCACCTTTTTGCGACGATTGAGTTCATTCAAGGCGCGCCCACAAATCCACACAAGTTTCCTTGCATAAAATCTAGTGTTTTTAAACATTCTTAGCTGTTGTATAAAATAACAACTGTGCGACTTGTACCACCCTGTCTACTAATTTCTTTATCATAGTGGTGTACTGCGCTTGAAATGCATACTGTCTTTATTTGTTCTGAGCTGGATCAGCGTTCTTTCTGTGAGTTCATAAATTCTTTTCGCCAGCTTCATGTTCTATACAAAGTAGGAAGTTTTGTATTTATTTGGGCAAACATTCTTTTCATTTTTCCCTATATGTTATAATTATTTTATAGTTTTTATGAAAGTTTAATTTCCGAACGATCCCACGAGTTCTTTTATTTACTTATGATGATCAGTTCCGTTGACTTCTATTCGTCTTCCTTCTCATAGTTACCGTTGTATTTTTTAATAGTTTATAGGACTGATTTTTATTTAGGTTTAATATTCAAGAGTTATTTTTTCCACACTCTGTAGAATGCAAAGTGTTTAGGGATCCTGGCTTCATAAGAGCGCTTTTCATTACGCAGGATGCTACTTGCACTAAAATAGATTTTGTTAAATAGCAATGTTCAGTCGATATTGATATTTTAGAGCATGAGTATTTCATATTAAATATGTATCAAACTCTTACGAAGCCTTACAAAACTAAATTTAAATAACACAAATCCATAAAAGAGATTTCATTTAAGGTAACTTTCTTGAGCAAAGTAAATCGTACACAGTTAAAAGTGTCTGATATCGTTGCGGGTCTCTATAGATCCATACACTACAGTTATTGTGTGAAATTTTCTATTTCAGAACGTAGATATGTTTCGCATTTAACGAATTTCTTGTAATTTAGTGGTTTTAACAAAACATGTATGTAATTGTATAATTCACACTACCTACGAGGGAGCGTTTTTATATTCGCGGAATGAGCGGGTTGTAGAGGGGTGAGTAGGCGCATTGGGGGCGTGGCCTGTGCAGCGACTCATTATTAGTATAAATACGAAGTTTCATTGCTATTAGACAGTTAGTCTTTGAGCTATCGTCAACCAAGTAACATAATCAGGAGTGAAAAGTGAAATATGGAAAAAATCGAATATCGTGCCGTTATAAAGTTCCTTACCAGGCAAGGAAAATCAGTTGCGACCATAATGAATGAGATGTCATTGGTTTACGGCGACTCTTGTCCAGGAAAAACCATGGTGTACAAGTGGCATAGTTTATTTAAACAAGGAAGGGAATCCCTTGAAGACGACCCGAGGCCAGGCAGGAGCATTGAGGTGACCACGCCAGCACTTATCCAAAAAGTTGAACAAATTTTACTCGAAGATGCTCGACTAAAGAAGAAACAACTCGCAGAAATGGTTGGAGTATCCGATACAACAATTTTTAAAATCCTACACGATCATCTCGGCATGTCTAAGGTCAGCGCAAAATGGGTGCCGAGAATGCTCACGCCGCCGCAAAAACAACAGCGCGTAGAGTGTTCGCGTGCATTTTTGGACCTCTGTAATGAAGACAAGGATGGTGTATTGAGTGGAATTGTTACTGGAGACGAAACTTGGGTTCATCATTATGAACCTGAGTCCAAACAAGACTCCATGCAGTGGCATAAATAGGGCGCAGCACCTCCCAAGAAATTTAAAGTGTCACAATCAGCTGGGAAACTCATGGCAACGGTATTTTGGGACTCGGAAGGAATATTGTTGATTGATTATAAAGATAAAGGTGTTTCTATAACCGGAGAATATTACGCTGCAATATTAAAGCGACTAAAAGAAGCCATTAAAGAGAAAAGACGGGGCAAATTGACAAAAGGTGTTCTGCTTTTGCACGACAACGCGCCCGTCCACAAGAGCCACGTTGCGTTAGCTGCCCTGCATAAGGTGGGCTTCGAAATTGTGAATCACCCACCCTACAGCCCAGACCTGGCCCCGAGTGATTATTATCTGTTTCCGAAAATGAAAAAAGAGCTGCGGGGTAAAAAATTTACTGCCGATGATGAAGTCAAGGAGGCAGCTTCGGCGTATTTTGCAGATAAAGAGAAATCATTTTTTTATGAGGGTATAAATAAATTAATTGAAAGATGTGAAAAATGTATCCGTCTTGCGGGTGAATATATTGAAAAAGACAAATAATTTGGTTTTTTTATTTCCACCCCTTGTCCCCCATTCCGCGAATATAAAAACGCTCCCTCGTAGTGCTACATATTTTGGTGCACTTGTACATAAAATTTTTCATCGTGTATTCTATACTACAAACCATTTTTATGTAAATTCGATGTTTTTAATGAGAACGAAGTGAATTTAAATTATGTAAATGTAATATATAAGTTTCACATGTGCCTGCAATCATCTCATTAATGCATAACAAATCTAATAACATTTGGTAACATGCCTACTATTACATGGCCAAGCTACAATTGCTAACTCTCTTGAATATTATATCATACCATTTTTGTTAGTATTTAAGTAAAAGTGACTATGGTTATACAAAGAATTAATGGCAGAAAGATACCTTGTTAGAGTAGACAGTCTTCTACAATTTCCGCTAATAATAATAATAAGAAGGAACAAGAATCAAACATGCACAATCAACAAGTACTGAGAAGCATTTAGTCGATATATACTTTCGACAACTAAATCTAATAGAGGTTAATTACTAACTGTAAAAATCATGCAATTGAAAACTGAAGATACTGTGTTTTATTAGACTCTCCAATAAACTTATGCAACAATGCGTAATGATTATGTTTACCAATCAGTCTTAAAAATCAGTATCACTTCCAATTTTTCTCAAATATCTAATAGGATGCTGCCTAAAATTTATCAAATTAGAAAATAGACAATTTGCAATTATGAAGACTTATAAAGTTCACGTTAGTATTCTATTAACATATGAATGAATATATTTTCATTAAATATTGCTTCTATAGTTTTCATAAAATTACAGAATATGTTTACGGACCAAATTTCAGAAAATATACAACAAGATTAAAAAATAATGAACATGTTTCAGTAAAAAGAAGCTAGTCAAATAAGCAGTTGTTTCCTATATTTCTTTAAGCATAAATATGAGTTCATACTTAGAAATACTATTACTGCTTTAAATTTAAGCACGTATTAACTAAAGCTAAAACTTGACTTCAATTGATTGCAATAATAATTATTTGTATGGTATAAACGTTCGACGGACTATTGAACTCCCTTGACAATACCATGTGTAGATCGTCTTGGTGTCTTTATATGAGGACGGCATTATTCGTAATGTGAACAAGCAATTCGTTTTGTGTACTTATTTTCTCTTTGTAGACGTCGCCTTAAAGGGGGAAGATTTGGGAACCCTGGCGGACAATAAATTTAACCATTTTGGCCGATCCATCTTCCAGGGAATATTAAATGTAAACGATGTGTAACCTGAAGCCTTTACTGTTCATGAGCTCTATCATACTGAAAGAACATGCCACTATTGCGGCCAAAAGAACTTCCCCCAATAATAGTGGAAGCTCGTATTTAAAAGTCTAGATGAATAGGTCATGTAAGACGATGCAGTAACACAACAGACACAATCAACTGACTGTCCATTATATAGCATCACACATTTCAATTAGAAATTGAAAAATCTTTTAGATCTTATTGTAACGCGAAGCAGTAATAATTTTATTTTTAAAATATACAGGAAGCTCATATACGCGGATTCTACTATGCCCATCAATTCGTATCATGCACTATTTCAAAAACTATGTATATTTTGCCTCTACCCTTTTCTTATAATTGAATTTAATTATTGCTTTTCGTTTTCCTATATAAAGGCGATTGTAACCTGTATTGTACTTGTTCGATAATGTCCCAACAAACGGAACTAGTCGCAGTTAATATATGTAAATATAATAGTGTGAAATTTAGACAAAGCGTTTTATTTATTCCTTATCGTTGTATTTATTCCTTAGTGTAATAGAATTTCACAAAGTAACGACCTCAACAATTAACTAGTTCAATCATGTACTAAAAATATTTAGGGTGATGTAGTTTAGTCAGCCAATTAATGAATATTTCATTTCTTTAATATTATTTCTAATATTTTTTATTAAATACACAAATTTGATTCATGCAATTTATGTATACATAGAAATTAACTTTGAGATACTGCGAACGATATTTCCTTTATCAAATTAGGTCTTAAATGTAGAGTAGGTCGACGATTTTAGTTTCTAAATTAGTTTGCAAGGTTTATAAATAGCGCGTCGCTGTATATTGACTACTTCGTGACAGATGACAAGACAGTTATCTGCAGAAATTTAAGAGAGACGTAGGTAATTGTAGTTAATGGGTATAAACTCTGTACCTGCGATCAAGAAGGTTAAACAAAATAAATAAACTAGACATATGGTATGTACATATGTGTATATGTATTTTATTGTTTATACAGAAACTTGAAGTCTATTTTACTAATTATATTTACTAACTTTCAATGAACTTGTTCTTTTACATACATATATAATAAGGCTACAATAGGAATACTCTAAAAGAATATTGATCAGAAAATTTATCTAAATAAAAATTATTTTCATATAAACTTCTATACATTTTTGAATTAAAATATTTTCTTTTCAATTATTTTTGTATTTGAGGCAAAAGTATCTACTTAACCAAAAGCCTTTTTTTTTTGTTAAATTAACTCTATATTTTGTTATGAAACGACGATAAAGTACTTAATATACAGTGTGTTACATAGCAGATACCTCGGTTATTGTAAGACTTTCAAACAAATATCATATACGAAAGTTGTTAGACAGTTTATTTTCATCATTTGCTTGTGTCGTACAAAGAATAGAATATATGTTAGAATTTTATATCTTTAATCAATAAAACAGTACGATAATGAAATCTATGTGAGGATCCTATTAGGTATGCAATAAAATTAGGACCCGGGGAATTCTACTCGGTGTAATAAAATAAAGGATTCATCCAAATCACTTATAATATCTGTAGGCTAGGTGTTCTTACGTATACATAAGTATATATATAAAAGAATATACACATATTTAGTTAGGATAAGTTTCTTTATACACATTTTTATTTTCAGTCTTGTGTAGTTCACCTTTATAAGTAGATTAAGTCCATCTTCTTAGTTTTTAAATAATAGATAAAAATAAATAATTAAAAGAGAATATCAAAGTGTATTAATTAAACTATGATAAAACCTTCCGTAATCTATGGTAAGTCCGACCACATCAAATGATTACTACGTTCTAAACAGAATGTACGCTTTACAATAAATATTCTGAAAGTGCATGAAATTGCCTTTGTAAGGATATGTCACATATCACAGTTTTCTAAACAATCCAAAGCACAAATTGACAATGAAGTGATATCTGAACACTTCCAATTGTTTCTTTCGAACAAGTAGGCAGGGAAAATAATTGGCAATTGTTTTAGCAACTAAATTACTTTGATGTTAAAACCATTGCCAGTTTGTGTGTAATACATATTGTTGGGTTAAGCAATGAACATATTGTCATTTTCATTTAATAGTACAATTTATTATTTATTTTATTTTTATGTGCATCACGATTATTTCAATTTAATATGCAAACAAGAGGTTAATGTAAATTCCTGAACTAGGCAATGTTTAATAGAGATTATGATCAGTCTGTGACATACTACTGCCGGAAAAATCCTATACAACTAAAGCTCTGCATTTACAAAAATATTAATTCTCAGAATTTCAATTTTACAATGGCTGTAGTTCATTTATTCATTTGAGTTTATAAGTTTGAGTTACTACTATTTATTAAAACTGGAATTTCTGCACATTGTCAAATATGTCCAATTCTACATTAGTTAAGGGAATATTTGTCGTCTTAAGACAAAGCATTTAATTTTGTGCCTTACAACTGGTGAGCTGTTTCTTCTCGTTACTGGGTGCAATAACGAGAAGAAATTTTTTTTAAAATGGTTAATTTAGCAACGTAAGAGAAAATATTATATTAAAGGAGAGTCTCTATTTATTAGACTTTGCACCAACATCTAGTGAATAATGATTTTGACAGAAGAACTTCATTTTGTAATTGAATTATTAAGATTCAAGATTCACTGAACTTAGTCATTTGTAGCGATGATTCTAATTTTAACAATAATACAATTTCTAACATGTTACCAGAAGTTACCACTAAAATATTCGACTTGGTGTATTGGGTATATTAAGTCTTTATTTCTACATAGGTTCATTTTATGCGGAACCATACACTATTTTTTGATAACAAAATTTAGACGTTTTGACGATAAAGTCTACACAAGGCAAAACACACAGGGATATTATAAGAAGATTTGGTGAGAAATGGATAGGAAATGGTGACCCGCACATTGGCCAATTAGATCACAAGAACTCTCTATGATTTATTTTGGTATATGGAGATTTCAGAAACGTGTTTACGTTATTCGTGTACAAGATCTAGACGATCTTAAAAATGTTGAAGTCTTGGAGCATCTTGTAAAATAACTCAATAATATCTACGTTACAAAAACTGAGAACAAATTTAAACGAAGAAGTTGGATGTGTATTGCAAATAATAGACATTAATTTACAAATACTCATATCTAATTTGTCTTTGTTATTTCTCATTTTGCTTATGTTATTAAAGTCTTATGAAATATACGTAACAACATGATTTATGAAAGTGTTCATTATTTTCGCCATTTACTTGTTCGAATGAAATAATTTGAATTTATGTGTGGTTATTACTCACATGATTCTAATTGTTTAGAAAAGTGTGATACATGATATTTATTACGAGGATAGCCGTTTATATTTCGGGAACTGGCAATACTGTCAGTGTTGCCTCCGATCTGATGATTGCACCGAGTCATTTTTGACAATATATTTACCTTGACAGTTTTACTATCCGGTCGCTATTTCTATTGTTGACAGTAACTTGAAAATTTTATGTCAGCGAAAACATGGACTTTACTAACGAATATTTTCGTGAAATTATTTTTCGCAACATTCGGCATGGATTATCTCAACAAGATTGCATCAACGAGTTGAATTCTTTATATAGTGATGAAGCACCATCTAAATCTACAGTACATCGTTAGTATAGTGAATTCAAACTTGGATGGCGTTCTTTGGATGATGAATTTCATGAAGGTCGTCCCACAAATGTTGCTGTATCGGCAAACATTAATGCAGTGCCTGAATTGTTAATGCAAGACCGTCATGTGACACACCGTGAGATCGAGGCATCTCTAGGTATTAGTTACAGTAGCGTGCATAAGATCCTGCATGAACATTTAGCCGTTAGACAGCTATGTTCACGTTGGGTACCACATAATTTGACAACCGCTCAAAAAAGACTCGCATCGATTGGTGTCAAGAAATGTACAAAAATACAATGACGGAGCTTCAAAGAACATTTATAAGGCCGTCACATGTGATGAATCTTCGATCTACACGTATGAGCCCGATAGTAAACAGCAGTCGACTATGTGTGTATTCCAAGATGAGCCAAAACCAACAAAAGTTGTTCGCGCTCGAAGCATATAAAAAAAACAAATGGTTGCCTGTTTTTTCGGAAAAACCGGTCACGTTGCAACCGCGCCTTTATAGGGTTGTAGAACGGACAATTCCGAATGGTACACATCTATTTGTTTGCCAAAAGTTTTTGAAGAAATAAGGCAAACAAACCAAAAACCACATACCATTCTCCACCATGACAACGCAAGCTCTCACAGGTCGGTTCAAACAATTGAATATTTGACCTAGCAAAACATTGAATTGATAAGCCATCCGCCGTACAGCCCTGATCTAGCACACTGTGATTTCTTTTTGTTCCTACACGTAAAGAATAAACTTCGCGGTCAACGGTTTCCTACGTCGGAAGAGGCAATTTAGGCATTCAAAACTCATATTTTGGAGATACAGCCTTCAGAGTGGCAGAAATGCTTTTCAGTCTGGTTTAAACGAATGTACAAGTGCATTGATTTTTAACGAGAATATTTTGAAAAGCAATAAAACTATTATCGATAATAAAATTTTTTTTGTTTGCTATTCCCGAAATATAAACGGCTACCCTCGTATAAAGGCAAGTTCACGCACTTTCAGAATATTTAATAAAAAAAAGATTTAAGATTTGTAATGTATTAGGTAAGACTTAAAATTTGATGTTCAATTGTTTTTGCTGTACTAGCAAGTGATTGAAAATAAAATGTTTAGCAAATTTTTATATGACATTTATTTAAAAATATTATATATATATATTATATATATATATATAATATAATATAACCCGAGGTATTTACTACGACATAATAAATCAGACACTGTATAGCAAGGTTCTAGTTACGAACTTCGCCAACTAATTTAATATCTAAAATCGTCGACCTACTGTATATTTAGAATCCAATCTTTGGAAGTTGATATTGTTCACAGTATCATAAAAATTAATTTATATGTATTTATGTAAACTCTATAAATCGTACTTATGAATCAAATTTATATATCTAATAAAAATAACGAGTCTTCCAATAGGGAGTTTGACAGTTGATAGCGGTCATATTCTTCGAGCAACATCTGTTGAATTGACTGTCATTGATTCAGTCTGTTTTGCTAAATCACCATGAACAGATATAGTGTTCAACAACATGTGCAAATGATAAAATTGTTTTATCAAAATGGGGGTTCTGTTCGAGTAACATTCCGCGCGCTTCGCCTATTTTACGGTCGCCATAATCGTCCTACCGAGAGGACTATTCGCAGTGTGGTGGATAAATTTAAGTTCATTGGTTCAGTAAACAATGAATCTACATCCGTACGACGACGAAGCGCAAGATCTGCCGAAAACAACGCCGCCGTCCGTTAGAATGTACAGGAGAATCCGAGGCAGTCGATTTCGCGTCGCTCACAAGAACTCGGCCTTTCGCAAACCACAACTTGGCGAATTTTGCATCGTGACTTTGGCCTAGACCCGTACAAAATTCAACTGATCCAGGAGTTGAAAGTAAATGACCATAGACAACGACGTGTGTTCGTTGAATGGGCCCTGGAGCAGTTGGAAAATGACCCTAAATTTCATCAAAAAATCATCTTCGGCGACGAAACCCCTTTCTAGATGAATAGCTACGTCAAGAAACAAAATTGTCAAATTTAGGACGATACAAATCCACATGAGATCCAAGAGCGTGAAATCCATCCCAAAAAGTCACTGTTTGCTGTGGATTTTGGGCTGGCGGCGTCATCGGTCCATATTCTTTTGAGAATGACATTGGCCAGGCCATCACCGTCAACGGTGAGCACTATAGGTCGATGATTACCGACTTCTTTTGGCCTGGATTGGATGATATGGACACCAACGATATGTGGTTTCTACAGGGTGGCGCTACGTGCTACACAACTCATGCCACATTGGACATTCTGCACGAGCGATTTGAGGGCATGGTCATTCCACGTGGGGGTGATGTAAACTGACCACCGAAATCGTGCAATTTGACCCCGTCAGACTTTTTCTTGTGGGGTTTTCTTAAGTCGCAGGTCTATGCGAATAAGCTACAAACCACAGATTCCTTAAAGCCAACATAATCCATGCAATCGGTCAAATTCAGCTTCATTTATACGCCAAAGGAATAGAAAATTGGACACTTCGAATGCGCGCCACCCAGCGAAGCCGCGATGGGCATATGCACGATGTTATATTCCATACATAATGGCATTGATAGGCCTTTCAAAGGAATAAATAATTTCAATGATATCTCACACACACTTTGTTTTATTGAAATTTAAAGATAGGAAGCGCATAATGAAAGATCCTTATTACAGAATATGTTAAAGTAAGGAAATATTTATTTAAAACAGGTACAAATCACTGGGTACAAAGTCTGGTCTGAAAGATGTGCAGAAACATGCGACCTTGCACTGTCATGGAGCCACATCACACCGGAAGACAGTTGGTCGCGCCACTTACTTTGTATTGCACAGCAAAGTTTTCTCAGGGTTACTTAAACTCACATTACTCATGGTTACACAATACGTATCAAAATTTATTGTGCCTCTCGCAATAAAAACTACTAACAAAATCCCTTTCCTGTCTCAAAAGACAGTTGCCACGATTTTTCGTTCTAAAATGGTCTGCTTGGTTTTCACTCTGATTGTCGACGATGTGTGTTGCCATTCCATTGACTATCGCTTGGATTCAGGAATCACGCGAAACACCCAAATCTCTTCTCTTGTAGCGATGTCGTCCGCAATTCGTCACCTTGCTAATCGTATCGAGCCAAAAACGATAAAGCACAGCCCAATCTTCTTGTTTTGTGAATGTCAGAAAGTAATCTCGAAACCCACAGACAACACAATTTTCGATGTTCCAGTTTTTCCTAAACAATGGTGCAGAAATATGACCTCGAAGCCCGTGGAAAATGAATTTCAATTATGAAATCATGAATTGTCGATACTCTCGAATTTTATTGTTCACATCACGAACCAAATCTTTACAAATCACATGCGTATTAATTCGACCGTCCTTGAACATTCTCACCTTCTTTCGAACTTTACTATCACAAATAGCATAAACACCGTACACTCCACAAGTCTGTCGGAAAATTTCCGCTACTGCCAAGTTTCTTGTACTCAAAAATTGAATTACAGGTCGTAGGTCACAGTCGGCGGGCAAATTAATTTTCTTAAACATTATTACCTACAGCTCATTGTCAGACAAACGATGCGGCTGCAAATGGAGTCCAAATGCACGAAAAGCATGGTGGGAAGAGATTGCGGCGATCGCATGTCATTCTCCCTCGTACATATATAGTTTAAAATTGAATTCACATCATGACGAATATTTTAATATTCCATTGAACGTATGCATATATAAAGTATAAATTTGGCACATTTACAAAATAGAAAATATGTATTTTTTTAAGATATTTCTTAATGCTTGTTTTATAAAATATAAAAGTGCACAAGTTGGCCTAGAAATATAGTTTAATATACAAATTATTTATATATAGATGGATGTCGATTTTGTTATTTGATAGGGATCACATACAATTTTTATTATCAGTGCAATTAGATTCCCAAGTTCTTGCAATTGTCCATAATACAGGCTGTTTCAAAAAGAATATACGTATTTCGTATGCATATACTTATTAAACTATAAGACATACGAATATGAAACTTTACACACATATTTACGAACCTCTGAAGTTCAGACTACAGATGTCCAATATGTCCTCCATCAGCGACACGAACAATATCACATCGATGTTCAAATTCTTCCTATACTCGGGCAAGCATGTCCTTCGTCACTGAAGTTATGGCAGTACGGATCCGGTTCTTCAACTCTTCCAAGTTCTGTGGGAGTGGTGATACATAAACGTTGTCTTCAACGAAACCCCACAGGAAGAAGTCACAGGGTGTCAAATCCGGTAACCGTGGAGCCCAGCTGAGACATGTTAACTCGCCAGCTCCTTGACGACCTATCCAACGGTTCGGTAGAGTTTCGTTCAGATATTCACGTACTTGGCGACTCCAATAAGGGGGCACCCCGTCTTGTTGATAAATGAAGTTGTCTTCGTGCAGCCTCAGAAACAATCAGTTTTGTAACATAGCGAGATACTGCTGACCGTTAACCATGTTTCCATCAAAGAAGAATGGGCCGTAAACAGATGATCAGGATATCGAACAAAACACATTGATTTTATGCGAATCTCGTACATGTTCAATGGCTGCATGTGGGTCCCGTAGACCCCAAATTCGAACATTGTGTTTGTTTACCAAACTACTAACACGAAAAATCGAAAGTGTTGTCATTGTCAATAGCATTATGAATCTCGTTACAAAATGCCACACGTTTCCGTTTGTCATCAGGACGCAGAGTTTGTAACTGGTACGGCTTCATAACCAACCGACGTCTCAAAACACGCCAAATTGTTGTTGTAGGCAGTCGTAACTCCCGACTGGCACGACGAGTTGATTTTGAAGGATTACGTTGGAAAGCAGTTAGAATTCGTGCAACATTTTCTTCAGCTCACGAGGGCGGCCAGGACTCTTTCCTTTACATTCACATCCTGTATCTGCAAACTATCGATACCATCTGCGAATGTTCCACCCATTCGGAGGATCAATTTGGTAGCTCAACCTAAAACGTCTTTGCACTGTAATCACGGAATTGCACTTCGCAAACTCGAGAACACAAAACGATTTCTGCTGCGGAGTAGTCATTTTAAACATATGACAGTTACCAAGAAAAACAGAAGACAACTGATACCTAGCGGCTATTAAAAATTAGAGTATGTATTCGTTTTTCCAATAGCCGAGCCGAGGCAATATGTATATTCTTTTTGAAACGCGCTGTATATTGATTGTTAAAAAAATTGCAGTTTCTGTAAAAAATTCATTTTAGAAAATTGAATTTCGAATTCTGTGGAAAACAAGTTGACGTCGACAGGCTTATTGTAACGTACAAGTATTCATTTGTCCTTCACAATAACCACAGCATCTAGGTCTGACAAAATTTTTTTCTGTAACTAAATCAACAAATAATAAGGGAAAAATTTGTAAATAGATCATTAGACGTCATGCAACTCAACAGACTTGGAACACTAGGGAGTTTCTAATAATTTAAATTTTATTTAAATTTATAAAATACGTTCACCCTAACTTAGTCGATAACGATATACTCGACGATAAAACACATACCTAGAGGATCCAGGCATGTATTAAGTAGAAGCAAATCCTCGCACAAAATTATCTACACCACTTAGTTTGAAAATAACTATGTCTTTATGGTAAAAGTATATATTGGTGATTAATAATTATTATAATATATTAAAAAACAACAGAAAATATATTTTATAACAAAATATCGATTCAATTTTCAAACAAAAATAATCTGAATAATAATAATTAGAATACAAAGATAGTATACATTACATATTAAATAATTCTTTAATGTACAATAAATATATACATAGCTGGTTAAATAATTATATTTTTATAGGGATGATTTTCTTAATAAATGTTATTCTTTTAATTAAAAGAATTCGTTTTTTTCTGTGTAACAATTTTTTTCTGTTATTGTCATTCAATACAGCTCTGAAGAAACCAAAACCCAAAAGCGAAAATATGGTTTATAGTAAAAAACAAACTAAAATTTATTCGACAATTTTTCTATCTTTTGCCCAAAAGGATTATAGTTAAAATAAGTGTTAATCATTAAGTTTTAATTTAAATAGAATAGAAAGTATGGCCAAAAGTCCTTAGATTACTTTCTTCTTAATTAATTTACAAGTAGCAATATCTATCGCGCAACCACCCTTTCCTAGTCGCCGGACTTAGCACCTAAAGGTTACTGTTCTCTTTCAAAAAAAAGGACAAGTAATATATTCGAGCATGTCATTGCAGAAAATTAAGCGAGTGTGTATTAATATATGGAGTAAAATGTATTTAATACTATAATTAAACAGAAAATGGGCTTCTGGGTTTTAAGCGTAAGTGTGTATTTACTACTGTTTATAAAAAGGCGATGGAGTAAAATGTATTTAATACTACTAATTAAACACCACAATATCGATTAAATGACAACTAAGGCTTCTTTGAATTTCTTACTTCATCTATATCTCATTGAGTATAACATACAAATAATTTGGTAGAGCATCATAGTATGAAAGAGTTGATGTTTTTGATGTTTTTTTTTTATAAAATGACTGGACTTGGAAATTTTTCCGTCAATAGATTCACAACTTATTCAGTATGGAATGCTATTTACTATTTTATTGTGAAACTTATTAAGTTCTATATCAAGTACATGAATTGTTCATTTTTGGAGGAATAAAAAGTAATACTTCATACGAGTTTAAAAAATTATTAGTCGCATTTTGTGATAAAAATTTTCGCTGCTGTAGTTTACAATTGAAATTCATAGTGCATTTTTTGTCGTTAAACTATTAAATTTAATAGCTATAGCCGTTTCAAATATTTAAATATTTTTTAATATTTATCTCATAAATTTGTGTTTTAGATTTTAAAATTCTATTGAATCTGTAAAATTTAATTCAGTTTTTCGGATGTTAGAGAATATTGCCGCATTCGATAATTTTTCATTATATTCTCCGATGTATTCTTACAAATATTTTCAAATTTCTAAAAATTATCTAAATATAATCTTTATCTAGTAGAGATTGTATATATGAACACTATACATAATTATAAATTAAAATAGTCTTAATTGGACGACCTTAAAGATGTCAGCGGAAGAAAGAAAATTGTGATTTGTTTTTGTTATTGTTCTGTATCTCCTTTTATCTTTTCCTGTGATGACGTGCTGATGTACTTGTGTGCTTTTTCATTAGCGACCTCACGAAGTAATTACTAATTTAACGTAGAATTCTAATTAATTGCTTTTTTGACTTTAGAAAAATTACAAATTTTCAGATGAATTCAGTAGCATTATTTTCTGTTTTTATTAAACAATAAGTGAGTGACTTTTGTTTAATGAAAAAAATTAGTTTATTAAGCAAATTAAATAAAATCTTGTAGTGAAAATTTATCACTCCTTAGCAGGGTTTACAACATTTTCTTGTCGACAATTAGCCCTTCCCTTTTGGAATTTATCTATTCATTACCGTGGTTGAAATATTTGCAAAATTTTCTAATTTTCTAAATTCGTTTAACAAATCAGTTTGTTACAATTACAACATTTTCTAGAACTCGATGCTTCTAAAACTTATTAAATAATTAAACGTTTTTCGAGTATGTACTTTCCCGAATTTTGTTTGCCTATATTTCACATCCTAATTAAGTACAGTATATACGTATATATGTACATATACTTATAATAATCTTATTTCAGTATACACAGATTGAATATATTCGAAATATTTGATTTATATTTTCGCTAATAAAAAAAATATTTTTCCCCATAAAACTCGAACCCTAGTCACAATGAAATAAGATAGGAAAAAGAACAAAAGGATGAACAGTTTACTCCAAGCAACTGTAAGCTAATGATAAATATCTAAGAAAATATCAAGAGGCTTGAAATGAGAGTCTGAAACAGCTTAAAAGTTCGTATCTTTAATGCTTAAAATAAAAAAAATTATAATAGATACGAGGAAATATTACAATTTTTATAGTTTTGTATTATATTATGCCTGAATTTATCTTTTTGCGAACCAATAATTACTTTAGTTATATTTTTAAAGCTTTTAATATTTAGTTTAAGAAAATACTCTACGATTTTCGCTAATTACTCACATTCTGTATATATCTTGTTTATTCAATATTTTAATAAATTATTAGGTGAACCAGTAATTTATTGGCTGTACATGCATTATTAACACAAGTTTCTTTATTATAGACATGACAATAATCGGAAGCTTAGATATTTCTTTTGGCGAAAGTTAAAGCCTGAAAAAGCTATCTCTTATATCTATAAATGCAACTAAGAAGAGTAGCATATTTAATAACAATGTATATACATATACAAATGGTACTAGGAAAGTTTTGCAATATGACGCAACAATGAATCGTGGGAAGCTGCTTTTTACTGCATGCTGAGACATGTTCATACGTGCATAGTAGCCGCCGCGCCATGTCGATGGCCTCAGTTATTCATTAGAAGTGAGAGTGTAAATTGCTTGCGACGGCATCGTGGTCACAAAATGAGATAAGTGCATAATTTCGTGCGTAGTTTAAACATAGACCAGTGCTGCGAAGAAATGACTCTTACACCAGGACATGTTTGTCCACATCGCACAAGGATATTCAGGTGGTATAGAGAATTTCAAAAGGGAAATTTAACTGTGTAGGATGCTGAGAAGCCTGAAAGCCACGAACGTCAGTTACGGAGAAAAACGTTACTACTGTGAGGAAAATGCCTGGCGAGGGCAGGCGAGTGACCTACCAACAGATAAAGGCTACTTCAGGCCTAAATGCATCAGCAATTCGTTCGATTATGCATGATCATTTGCATGTGAAGAAACTTTGTTCTCTCTGGGGGCCGCATCGATTGACTGAAGACCAGACGACAGGACGTGTGACTTGGTGCAGGGAGATGCTAAAAAAGTTTAATAAGGGACAATCTCGATATGTGAACAACATCGTGACAGGTGACGAGACTTGGTTGTACTATTACGATGTGCCGACTAAAGCTCAAAACAAAGTTTGGGTCTTTGATGATGAGGACACACCCGTAGTTGTCAGAAAATCCCGATCTGTAAAGAAGAAAATGATAGCTGTATTTTTCAAATCGAGTGGAATTGTGGAACGCGTCGTTTTGGACACACAGAAGAGAGTCACGTCTAAGTGATATACTGAATAGTGCCTGTTTAAAGTCATTGGATCTATGAAGAACCTGCGGCTAAGGTCAAGAATGGACACCAGGTTCCTCCATCACGATAATGCTCCAGCTCACCACGCCAAAGCCTGCATCGAATATTTGACCACAACAGGACTGAAACTTCTCGAGCACTCTCCTTGCAGTCCAGATCTTGCTCCCTGCGACTTTGCACTGTTCCCACATGTGAAAATGAAGTTTAAAGGGAGGCGGTTTTTCAGTGATGAGGACCTTCTGTGGGCTTGGGACAACAAGTGTGCTTCATTCCCTAGTGGAACTGGTTTAAAGATTAGTTTCGGAGGATAGAGAGGTGTATTGAGTGTAGAGGAAATTACTTTGAAAGAATTAAATAAACGAAGCTGTATTGCAAAACTTTCCTAGTACCCTTTGTACATGTCTGTATGTATATATGCAGATAGCATACAGTGCATGTATCTAAATGGCGATAATTAAAAGAAAATAGACATTTATAATCTCCTTCGGGGAACTACTGGATATACCATACATACATACATATCTATATTTTTAGTAAAAGATCTACCTACGTACATCGAAGGTAATCACGCAGATGGAATTGAATACTGACTAGAAAGAGCATTCAGAAAACAAAGAGAATTTTTAGATAAGTCGAATATAGCGGAAAAGCACCACATATGTGTCACACTGTAAAGCATTGAGGCGGATCAATAATTGTGTAAAGATCTATGTTGGCTACTGCATTGAGTAGTTTAGTATTTGGTGAGTAGACTACGAATCGATGATTATACTATACCCAAAAACTTTTGAAGGAGACCAATAGACGTCCAGTAGAATCAGCATTAAAGACATACAGCAGGTTATAGAAAAATGGTTACTGTATACTATACGCTCACCACCTTTGTCGCTGGATTTAAATCCAGTTGAACATGTGTGGAAATATCTCGCAAGAAAAATCAGAAATCACAACACAACTAAAAAGAAATCTTTGAAGAAGCATTAATGGAAGCATAGAAAAATACCTGTGCTAATTTTACAAGAAAATTAGTTAACATGATTTCCAAAAGATTAGTTGTTGATGGACGTTTAACTAAGTATTAAACACTTTTTATTTAATGTCAAAAATCATCTTTGTCATGTGACGTTCGATATTAGAATACTTACTAAAATTTCTTGTCTTTAATAACAAATTTCAAATTGTTAAAGTCCAATTTAACATTTATAAATAGCAATAAATATACTCTATTCTAACTGGTTGTTTACATTTGATGATTTTCTTGGAGTATACGAAAGTTTTTGTGCTTGTCCGTTATGCATGTACGTAATACGTAATACACAATATGAAGGCATTACCATTTCCTGTGTTACTACATTTTACACGAAATTGTACTTATCCTTGTAAAATGTAGAGATCCTTTTTCTAATGGTGAGGTTATTATACACTTTTTTCGCTTCTTATGCTTTTTCATATACCTACCATTTATAAAAACCTTCAAGAATTATTTTTGTTCCCTTTAGAAATACGTATTAGACTTTATATCTTATATTTTTAAGAACTAATATTAGAATTTTTAGTATTCCCTCTCTTAGATTTTCTAAAAGTAATGGAACATTGCTTTTGCTTAGTGTATCAGTACGAGTGGTAGAATTAATTTTTTGACTGCAGTATTGCAGTTATCGAAAATAGTTACATAGATAGTTGGTTTTACAGATAGTTACATAGATTTAGGAGTTGTAGAAAATATTATCGTTAAGCTTAATAAAATTTCGCCAGCTGCCTGATTATAATTTTTTGAATAGATGAAGAAGCAAAAGTATTTATAAGTTCAGAAGTTATCCATATGCAGCAAAGCTTCATGTTTCCTTAAAGACGTATGCAGATGTTATTATGTTCTCTCTATTAGTCAAGACATTGCAGAAATACTGTTGTAATTAATAGGTCTAGTTGAATATATTTGTATGTTGTAATTTCTGAAATAAAGCAAATATACATATGTATAATAAGAAAGCAATATAATCTCTTCAATAATTTCACAGCCTTTTCGATTGTTGATTGAAGTAAATGTGCAAATTGTCCTCTGTTGAAAAAAATACTTGATACTGAAGCAATAAAAAATCTCGTATATAACACATACATGTGTTATAGAATTTTTTCGACTTAAAATCCCACGACACGTATATGTCATACGAAATAGTCACGTCTTGCACTAAATACAAGCTAATTAATAAACAAACTTTTTGGTAAAAGCTTTTGATTTAATTATTTTACTTTTCAGCGTGTTTCCCTTATAATTACATATTTACATAATTAAATCTCTTCAGTCCTTCAGAAAAGTAACCTTTACTAAACTGTTCGAACTATGCGTTAGTTTCAGTGATCATCTCTCCCAACTCTTGTCACCGAGCTATGACTTTGGTTTGAGAAACATGAAAAAGCTTGGGGCGGCCAAATTTAGCAAATAAATTGGATGCAGAAGCAGTTAAAATTCATGAATTTTAGAATTGGAGCAGTCGAAGTGTGAATACATGCTTTATCCTGATTAAAAAATACAAACTCTTTAAATAGGATTTTTCACGTTGTATTTCATCGTGCAGTTGATTTAAAAGAAATGTATAGTATTTGTATGAGCCTGTTATAATTTTATCTTAGTCCATTATTTCAACTGTTGCTTATTTTCGAGTGTATAATGGAGTGTATATTCGGATTTCACAACCGTTGTTATTCGGCACCAAGTCTTCCAGATTATATCTTAACTTCGCTAAATTGAGGGTTAAAACGCATTCTTGTTCGCGCCAAAAATATAGAAAAAGACAAACAGCTGTGGTTATACGTTGACTAGGCGACAGATCGTAAAAAAGTTCTAATGAAAATAGTACATGTACAGGAACTCCTTAATTTCCAATTTTATTAGCTAACAGAAAGTTAAAAAAGCGATTATGAGAATAATCTGGATACGCTACAAAATTTGAACTTTCAACTAATCAACTATTGATGTTTGTGAATGATGATGGTATGACAATCTCTTAAAGAAGACTGTGAGAGTCATTTACATATAACGTGTAAGGTTAATGCTTACATTTGGTGGCACAAAATATTCGAGAATGATGGTGACTCCGTATCCCCGAACAACCACAATCAATTTTTACATTAGAGAACATGGTCAAAGCGGGCTTCTAATTATTGTGAGTATTTCTAACAAATTAAATTTATGATTCTACAGTTTAATTCTGACGAAATTGCAGTTATTAAGTAAAGTCAGATATTAAAAAAGATTTTGATTTTACTAGATTAAGACAAATTTGCGATGGCGCTTCTATAGATCCGTTACCTATTTATAAAGATTGTTTTAATTATACGTGTCTTTCATCAGTAGATGTTGAACGGTCTTTTTCAAGATATAAGGACATTTTTTCATTACATCGAACATAGTTAACCGAAAGAAATGTGGAAACACACCTAATGGTGCAGAATTTTCACCAAAGTTATCCACTTTACGGTACATAATAATAGCAATAAAAAAGGAAAGTGTGTCATAAATTTTTAAAATTATTTATTTTTCTTTATTTTAAGCATTACATACGTATGTACTTACAACAACCGATCCTGACCTGTCGCGCCAGGAGAAAATGACAAGCCCACTAATTAATGACCAGCTCTTGCGTCCAAATGTATAAATACAAGAATGGTGCAAAAATTTTGTAAATATTCCAACTTCTTGATTTGCTATAATTATAATGAAATAAGTAACGAGCATAATATGTTTCTGTTATTATAGGACAGAGAGTATTTTACTTACTAATGTGCAGCATTATTGTCATTATAAGAATATTCTATTTCATTACTTTTCATATTTCTTTCGCAGGTGAAGATAATATTTCAGCTAATCTTTGTTCCGAAATCATTTTATTTTTATCTTACTTATGGCAAGCACTCATATATCTTAATTATTTTTCAATTAAAGTACTTTCGCGAACTTTTTATACAATTCTTTTGCCATCTTGACCTCAGTTTATTGTTAGTTAAATTTTATATCCTAATTATGCCGCAAGAGAATTTTCGTTGAGCTTTTTGTAGACTATTTGAGTTTATATATTATAGTTGTAATACAAAGTTGACATAATTCTATCAGTTTATGAAAGATTTATTTATTTCTTAGCCACGAAATTTTTTTATATCACAATTATCAGTGGAAAAAAGAACTGTTAAATTACTTCCATCGATTTTTATTTTGTATTTGTAAAAGTATATTACAACCTACAACGAAATTTGATTAAAATATGTTTTAGTATTTATAATACCAAATCTCGAGTTTGTACGTATTATAAATAAATATATGAAACAAATTGAGAAATATACAAGGTGTTAAAAGAATGTTAGAACTTTTATCCATATATATAGTACTCATCAAAAGAAGAAATTAAAATTTTAAAGATAGAGATGACGTTATTATGAACAAAACTAACATCAAATTATTATTATTTAAAATGTATACTGAAAAAAACTTAAAGAAAATTTTCTACACGTCTGACTCGCATTTGTAAACGAGCTTAAAATATTCCTGCACTTTTCCGAATTGTTTGGCACACTCTTTCTGTTCGTTCCTGCAGCTCATCTAGATTACTAATGGATCTTGAATAAATCAATAATTTTAAATATCGCGAAATGCAAAAGTCGATTGGGCTCATATCAGGGCTGGTAATGGCACTGGATCCACCTATACAATCCAGTTTTATTGTAAGTTGCATTTAAAAAACTTTTTACCTCTATAACGAAATAAGGATGAGCCCATCGTCCAAAAACTAAAATAGTTACTTCTGACATTATCACAACGTTTGAACCAAATCTTTTTCAGGCAGCGATTATTTTAAATTAGTAAACTAGAAGTCACTAAGCCTCTATAAGATATGTATGCGAGTAATTTGGAATGTACCTATAATAAATGAAACATTCTTGTTTGAGCAATTAATGATGAATAAGTTGGTATTGTAATGAAATAGAAATGTCTTTTTTGCTAAATGTGGTTGTTCGCTTGTTATTTGAGCATTTAATTTGTTCAGTGATACTCCTGTCTGATGATTCTCCTTTTTTTAAGATACCCGACAACTATTGCACCACATTGATTGCAAAAATAATAACCATGGAACTTTTTTTATCGTTTTCGAGTTTTAATTAGTTACCTTGATAGTTGTTTTGTCTCGCGAGTGATAGATACAGATCTTATCAACACAATAATACGCAGGGATGGTGTTAAAAAGTTTTAAGTTTTATTTGGATATATTCAATCTTTGACTTCTTAATCCATTAGTAATCAGAGCGCTCCTGTACTTGAGAAATCTTTCACATGCAGATGCTCATATAAGCTGTATTTTGGCCGTTAATGAGAAATTATTTCAGTTGGTATTAAATGATTTAAAACGACCTCTAATATTTAAATACTATCCGTTACCCAGTTTTTATATTTTAACAAATATACACAATGTGTTTACTTCAAATGTTTGTTAAACAGCGTTAATGCATGGCATTTCGCAGATTGTATGGATATTATATTTTCAGAGAATAAAGACTGTTTAAAAAATGCCGGAGATTTTATCCTTAAATTCTAATATTTGACAGCCAGCTTTGTCAGTGGGAGTATATTATATACATATTATATACAATACAAAAGAATATATATACAATATCTATGAAATAATTTTTTTCAATAACAGAAATTAATTACTCATTACAGAAAATAAGTGCACACTTTTATTGGAAATGAAGAAGGAGCTGCCGTTACGGTGAATGGCGAACGCTATCGAGCCATGCTGAATTTTTGTTTCCAAAAGTTAATCAGCTAAACATCGACGACATTTGGTTCCAACAAGACGGTGCAAATTGCCATACTTAACGATCGATTTATTGTAAAATCAATTTGGTGACAACTTTATTTCCGGAAGTGGTCCTGTTCACTGGCCCTCTCCTTCGTGCGATTTAATACCTCTAGATCACTTTTTATAGGGCTATATTAAGTCATTGGTTTATGCCGACTAACCAGCAACTCTTGAAGCATTGGAAGCCAATAGTCAAGCCACCATTGACGCCATACGGCCAGATTTATTGGAAAAAGTAGTTAAAAATTAGACTGATCGAATGGACCATGTAACTCGTGCCCGCGGCGGACATATGCCGGAAATCACATTTAAAAAATAAATGAAATGATCTACCCGATTATAATAAAAAAAATTTCATTCCAAAAATATTTCTGTCTTGCATTATCATTTTAAGTTATCAAGCTCTTAAAAGAACACCCGATAAAATGTTGTCTACAACGTATTTGTTGATTACTTTCCTATGCTTTGTACCAAACTGATACTTCTAAGTATTAGAACGGAAATCATTATTTGAATATAATTATAAGCTTTTTAAGTGATTGAAACTCTTGCTAGCTGAACTCACTCCTGATGTTATGCAAAGAAAACCTTCCATGTGAACAAAAGTTTTAAAGGTTTTAAAATTCAAATTCAAATAGGTATATTTTCAAAACTAGAATATTTTTGGATATGTGACTTTTATTAAACTTACAAAAAATATAATTAAAGTACTACAATAGCATTGTTATCAATAAATTACTAATTAATCAATTACACTGAATAACAAATAAACATTTACCTAATTGAATATGATCAATTACTTAATTGTACAGTACATATACACGCATAAGCATTTTTTGTAATAGATGGTGGTATTTTAGAAAGACTATTGCGTACTTATAAAGCAACATTCATTTCAAACAATGTTAATTTTTAATATTACGGGAATCGCGAAATTACAAACAAGTGTTCGAATGAATACCAAGTTTTAATATCATTAGAGACAATTAAGAATTCATTATCTTTCCAATTAAACTCGTGGAAATTGTATTATGTGTGCAATGTTATGTATGTACATGAAATTTAAAAAGCTAATATTTTCAAGGGAATTAATGGTGTTACGCATTCCAGAAAGTACTTTATTTGAGCAAAAAACAAGTTAAAATACTTTTTTAAAATATATACACACGAAAATGACTAAAATATTTTAATTTAAACTAAAAACTACCCCTGAATGACGCAGTATTTGTAGAGAAGAAACCATTTACAAGATCTATTTTCCACTTTGAACATTTTTTAATATTTTTAGAAGCATTTTGGGAAAGAAAATTAACTACCAGTATTTGAGGAAATAAAACTGAGTATCCTAATAGTAACAGACATATACCGTGAATATTTTTTATAATGCAACATGCACATACACTAGTTGCTAGAGTAACGTAATAATGAAATGACAGCAATGTATTTTAGCGTGTATTTTATTTTGCAACATAGGATGTGAAATACAGTAGTTGAACAAAATTTAAAAACTAATTTAACAAATTTTCAAAAATGTCACCATTGACGGCCAGACAGTATCCTAAGCGATTGTAGAATTCATTTATTGTATTTTGTATCTGCTCTGGAGTTATTTCTCTTGCAGCAACTCGTATTCTATTTTTTAATTGGTCAATATTGTTTAGAGGTTCTCCATGAAAAACTTTATTTCTGATACATGACCAAAGAAAGAAATCGTTTGGGGACAGGTCTGGTGACCTTGCGGACCATTCTACTTCTCCTCCACGGCCTATCCAACGGTTTGGAAATCTTTGGTTGAAAAATGTTTTAACCATATAAGAATTATGTGCCGGCGCGCCATCATGCTGGTACCAAATCTCACCATCAATATTTAAAGCGTGGAGGGCTGGCATAACTCTGTACTCAAGCAATTCTAAATATTTTTCTCCTGTAAGAGTACCCTCAATAAAAAACGGTCCTACAATATGGTGTCCAAACAACCCAGTCCAAACATTGACTTTCTGTGGCCGCTGAGTCCTTGTGATATGATATCTATGCAAATTTTGTCTACTCCAGTAGCGGCAGTTCTGTGAATTTACTTCACCATTTACATAAAATGTTGCTTCATCTGTAAAGCAAATTCTGCGTAGTAAAGTATCATCATTATGAAGCTTATCCAACATGATTTCACAAAAGTTACTTCTTCTTTCTGCATCATTCGCAATTAGTTCCTGATGGTTCTGAAAATGATACGACTTAAAATGTTCTCGTTTTAGTAGTTTATGCACGGAAGATTTGCTTACATTTGTAGTTTGTGCTAAAGCTCTTGTAGAGAGCATATTATTATTTTCGATTGTTTGTACAATTTCATCTCTTTTGGCGTCAGTAATAACATATCTTGGTCTATTCTTTTTTTTATGATTAGGAACGATGCATCCATTATTTTTATACTTCTGTACTAACCTACTTATTGTAGTTGGACTCGGTCTTGGACGGTCAGGATATGTAATTTGAAACAAATCTGCTACTCTCCTCAAACTCATATTCGAGTTATACCAGTTCACTAATAACAGTTTTTCTTCTACACTATACATACCTCAAAAATAGAGTAACTTATTTTGACATCCTATGTTGCAAAATAAAATACACGCTAAAATACATTGCTGTCATTTCATTATTACGTTACTCTAGCAACTAGTGTATGTATGTGCATGTTGCATTATAAAATATATTCACGGTATAAACAATGAAACATAGAGAAATAATGAAAATTAGCATGTACTTAATAATACAGTGGAATAGACAATAAGAAAACGAATGTATAATCCACGAGAAATTAGAAATTTCTTGTTGATTATACTAGTAGAAATTTAATATCCGGGAAGAGTTTGAGAAGTAACAAGGATGGATAAAGTGAGAAATACCTAATTGCAAGAAGGTCTGAAAATACAATATAGTACAGAAGCAATTGTGTTTATGTGGTAGCCAAAATATAACGCAATAGCAAGAAGGGAGAGCCAGACAAAGATAATATAACAACGCAATTATTAACAAGGAAAAAGGTTTAGACAAATGCAAGGAGTAGAAGGGCTGGAAGTAGTTATGAAGAATAATGGCTATTACTTGTTTAAAATATAACGAATATGTAAATTTGTTTTTTGATTATATTAAATAAATTGGAAATGTGTAATCATGGCTCGTTCCATGCATATACAATATGTCTAATTGAATTCCGAAGCAAAAATCAAATTATTGTTTACATGTGTAGGAATACTTGCCAGAAGATGCTCTTGCAGAAAATGTAATTTGAAATTTTGTGAAAAGTTGTTCTTTATTTATTTTGTTCGAGATAAATATCGTAAAAGTAATAATATTGAAAGCATTAATACTGAAATATTTAAATGCTGTAGAATGAAAAACAGGCATGTGCCGCGATTTTGTAAACAAACTGGTTCGAAATAATTAACATTTGCAAATACACGAAAAAAACGTTTTGAACCAATTAGGATCTTTTGTAAATTTTAAAACATTGTTTATTTCCAAGAATTTACATTCAGGTAATGGTACTAATAAATAATCAAATCGATAAACAAATTTTCTTCATGAAATGAAAAGTACGACGTCGAAATTCAGTAATGAAAATTATTTTGCTGAATTTAATACTTTACCGTAACTCATAACAATTGTTTCTTCTTCATCCTTCGTTCCTGACTTTTATAAGTACTTATACCACATTCATTCATTCTATGTTCATTATACCTTATATTGTGTTTCATTTCATCTCGTGGATTAGATAGACTATTATTGAATGCTATCTCTGCACAAGTGCCTTCTTTCTGGTATCGAAAAAAATGTATAATTTTACAAATAACGGCTGGAACGAAAGTTGAGAGAAAAACTTTTTATCAGTTGTGTATTCGAGAGGCAATTTTGAAGAGGGAATTATGTTAACGCAAGTTATTATGCTTATTTATGGACGAAATATTTGAGCTACTATATACTGAACAATTTGAGAATGTGAGTAAGCTATGCTTTATCAAAGTGTATCTAAAAATGGTCGGTCGCAACAGTTCAGCTACAGCCACGTTTTTGCTGAAAATTGTTGGAACCTGAACTCGTAGTCAAATTTGTATATTGTTTTCACGTTCCTCACTTTCTCAACTTAAACAAGTGTCCAAAATATTTCCAAGTTTAACTTTAGAGAAGTCGTCGATGTTGCCGATTTTTGAGATATTCATTATTGGAAACAAAATTATTATATATTATGGATGATGAAAAATATTTTCCATTTTTCCATAAGAAAATTCCTGGAAAATACTGCTTTTCACACAACGAATGTTAATGAGACCCCTAGCGAAATAAACAAAAGCTAAAAGCTGAGAGAAAGTATTAGTCTAGTGCCCTATTGAGGAGCAAGATGTTTCTAATCTAATTCTACATAGGCACGTGAGAAGAGAAGTGATAACCGCCAAGCGCACAGGATACATTTTGTTAAATGGTTAACTGGGTTGAAAAAATTGATTCGTAGTAAAATAAAGAAAACACTGATCTATAGAAAATATATTTATTTTTTGTAAATTACTAAAAGTGAAATATATATTTGATACAAACAAGATATTAACACATTACTTCATAATTAATTTAAATAAAATTTTATTACACAATACATGTTTTTATTAAATATATAAAATTTTTTAAGCACCACTATTACTGTAGTGCATCAAATTAGAATTCATCGTACTAAAATTTTTACAAAATTAATTTTTTTAAAATTAGTTATCACTGTTATTTTAGGCTAGCATATTAGTTGAATTGAAGGCACCATATTTGTGGTACTAGTATCACCATTTATGATGTGATTTGTCCCCTAATCTTGAATTTCATCTACCTACCACATTTCTTTATGTAATACAGCAGTAACAAATAAAAATATTAATAGAGAATATACTTTCCTTTTTAGACGGTTACAATAATTAGTCTATTTTCGCTTTCAACTTGACCATATTCTTTGTTTAGTAAAGCCAGCATACCGAACACTACAAGTGGTATTATTTTCTCTAATATATTTCATTAGTTCAGATTATATTTTTATGATATACCCAACCCAACCTACTAACATGGAAAGTCGCTTCATCGCCGAACACGATGCGTTGTGCGAAAGCGTTACCATTGTCAATAGCATAATGAATCTCGTTACAAAATGCCACACGTGTCCATTTGTCATCAGGACGCAGAGCTTGTAACAACTGTAACTTGTACGGCCTCATAACCAACCGACGTCTCAAAACACGCCAAATTGTTGTTGTAGGCAGTTGTAACTGCCGACTGGCACGACGAGTTGATTTTGAAGGATTACGTTTGGAAAGCAGTTTGAATTCGTGCAATATTTTCTTCGGAAACACGAGGGCGGCTAGGACTCTTTCCTTCACATACACATTCTGTATCTACGAACTGTCGGTACCATCTGCGAATGTTCCACCCATTCGGAGGATAAATTTGATAGCTCAACCTGAAACGTCTTTGCACTGTAATCACAGGAATTTCACTTCGCAAACTCGAGAACACAAAATGATTTCTGTTGCGGAGTAGCCATTTTAAACATATGACGGTTACCAAGAAAAGCAGAAGACAACTGACATCTAGCGGCTATTAAATAAACTAGACTATGTATCCGTTTCTCCAATAGCCGAGCTGAGGCGCAGCGACCGAGAATTAGGACATAATAATACTTTGTAACACGTATATTCTTTTTGAAACACGCTGTATATGTTATATATCAGTTTCTCGCTTTTAAGTGCCATTATTAGCTTGTATTGTGCTACGGCTATTACAAAAACTATTTTCTTTTTTAAGAACAAAAATTACTACTAAATGGCAGCGCAGTTGCAATTTCGAAATAATTTTCTTCTATTCTTATTTGATTTATAAGCTAAATCAGGAATTTACATGTATATGTGTATATATAAAATATATACTTGGTTTCTTTATTTCTATTATATATATATATATATATATATATATATATATATATATATATATAATATATATTACAGATATGTTTTTACTTTATAAAGTAAGTTTCTTGTTATCTAAAATTCTTCAGATTGTCGCTATTGTCAACACCTTTAGAATTCTATTTTAAATACATATATTCCTTTATTTCTTTAAATTGTTTTTTTCAAGTTTTTTATTTTACTGCAACATTCCATTAGTAGAGGTGCAAAATTATCAATTGCTAGAAACGTTACTTGGGAAATAAGCGCAAACGATTTAGAAACATCTGATACCTTCTGCAAAAAGTGTTAAATATTGTTATTACTATTTTTCTTGATTTGTAAATTAAAATATTTATTTGAGTCTTTTATACGTGGAAAAATTTCTTTATCACAAATGTCAGATTACTGTTAAAAATTGTAATTAATTGTTTCAAGTGCTTGGATATTAACAATTAACTTCCTTTACTTCGAATTTTTCCTTTAAATAGTTTCCAAATGTACTTGACTCTGCTTTCGTTATAGAAAAAGTAAACAATCATATCCTCTAGAAAAAGCAAATTCTTTTTTAATTTGTTGAAGATGTCAGTTATTTTACTTCAATTCTATATTTTAAAATACAATTTTCTTTCTTTGTATTTTGATGTTTTCTTAATCTGATTAATTTGGTTATTATAACACAAACTTTATTAGACAGTGTTAATGTTCTGTACTAATATATTAATGTCAGTTATGTTATTCCGATTAAAAATTTCTACCTCATTACAAAAGTTACAATTCTTTTTAATATAGCAAACGGGCTTGTCTAACAATCATGTTTTTTATATAAATAGTTCTTTCCTTATTTATTCGTTTATTTAAAAGTCAGTAGTTTCTATCTTTGGCGGTCAATGGCACTGATATTTTCACATTGATTTTTTTTCTTCCATAAACGATCGTAAAACTAGTTCACAGTAATCCCTTTGAATACTAATCGTATATCATTCCCCAAAATATATATTTGTTGATGTTTACGGTTATGGGGAGAATATTCACCCTCCAGTTTAATTTCCTGGCGTATAATTTTCTGGTACATCATGTTGATAGGTTATATAAAATGTATTGGATTTAATAACATGTATATTATGTTATAATTAATACATACTTAGTTTTAGAAAGTGAATAAAGACATTTTTTTACTTATTATGCCGATAATGCAATTTAGGTCAAAGTACTGTGCAATTGATTTTTAGTCCATTAAAGCAAAATGTTTGTCATTAGCTGCTAGCAATGATTACGTGCCCATTAAAGCACTAAAGTACATAAATTTCCTGTAAAATAGTTACGGATATTTGCCTACTATTTAGGAATTTTTTAATTTGGCATTTTAATTGTTAGTTACATAAACGGAACGTAGAATTTTTAGGTCTATTTAAAGAAGTCTTAATTAATTGAAGTTAAAATGTAAGATACAAAATACATAATAACATACAAAAAGGAAATATAATATGCTTACTTTAAGTATTGAAATGTGTTATTTGAATAGTTTTAGATACAGTTAATTTAATACAATATTTTGTAATCATTTAAATAATACACGAGGGATTTTCAGCAAAGACTAAAGCTGAATGTATTACGGTCCTGGAATAAGCTACGAAATATTAAAAAGAGTAAAATATTATCCAAGTAGGTCTCTTTTATTTTGGAAAATTACAAATTGCTATGAATAATTTCTTTGCGTTTGATTTAGCTAGATGACTGCGGTATTATAATGGAGCTTCTAAAAATTGTATGGATGAAATATTTGTCGAGGAAAATCTATCAAAGGAATTTTTTTACGATTGAAGTTTTTTAGGAAATCGTCTATGGAAAGGTCTGCTTGTCTTTAATGGCGTAAAGAGTTTAAAGAAATGCTGCGAGTTGTAAGGCGATTCGGGTGCTCCAAAAAGTATACCAATTGAGAGAACAGTCTCTATTAGTGAGGTAATCATTTGCATAAATCAATGTTTAGCTATTTCGCAACATTTTTAAGATATACCTTGTAAGTGTTTTTTTCCTCTCTGGAGTTTGTATTCGCTGATTTTTGCATTTATATAGAGTAGCAACTTGTGACTGCAAACAGTGCATTGAAGACAAGTTAAAGTAATACAAGATTAATATTACAGTGGATAAAGTTTAGGTGTATTGTTATAAACCGAAAATGAAACAACAGAACGCGTAATGGATCTAAAACGGAGGACCACAAACAAAAAATAACGTTCGTAAAAATCTGCTGTTAAAACTATACCTCCAAAATTTTTTTTACAAGGGGTTTTATGTATATATGTACGATATGCAGTAAAAACTAATATTAATAAATACACAGATCATTAAAATTTTCACTTTATTAATTGTTATACATAACTAACTATATCCTCAAGGGTATAGTTAGAAATTGCTAACAATAAGGACGGCAGTTTCAAACAGAAATTGATGTAAGATTTTAGAGATTTCAAAAAAGTTCTGAAAGAATAACTTATGTCTTTGAAGCACCGTTACGATAAGGCTATTCCACTGCAAGAAGACTATACGGAACGTGATAAAGATGCCGTTGTTGAAAATTAATAAAATTCTAGAAATACTAGAAGTGCTGCCAGTTTTTACAATTGTTGAAATCTGTGCTACGTAGTTACATTTGACATACTTTTGTTGCAATGTCGAGTTGTTCCTCCAATTTTTTAAAAAATTTACTTCTTCTACTGGCAAAGTAACATAAAACAAGAATGAATGAAAATGATATTTACACATTTTTGATGTTACATGCTACTTGGTACTAGATTATGCTGACCGCATAATCTAGTACCATAATATAATATATATATACACTCCGCGCAACATGAATAGGACCACCCGACTTGTTGCAAGCTTTTGGTGGTTTGAAAAACAATTCATTTACTAAAAATACAATGCAAATTTGTAATGGTATGATATGGCAAATAATACGCATTATTGCGCAATAGTGCCTAACGTTATGCATTGGGTGACGTAAGTACCACATATATATAAAATGCACCGCGCCGGTTGGATACGACCAGTATTTAATAGTAAGCTACCGGATGAGTGTCGAGTTACAACGTGTATCCGGATAAACAAACATCTGTAATTAAGGGTATTGTGCAACGATTGGACGACAGAAGTGCTTAAGTATGGAAGAAATTGGAAAAATTAAAGCGTTCCATCAAGAAGGGTATTCCTCAAGGGCTACTGCAAAGAAAATAAGTCGATCACACCAGGTTGTGAACAATTTTATTAGGGATCCCGAGAATTATGGAAAACGTTTTAAAGGGCGAACAACATTCGTTACAACTAAGAGAGAACGTCGAGCCATATTACGCGAAGCATCGAATTCGGCATTAACGGCAAGACAAATCGCGAATAACGTTGGAACGAATGCATCGGTAAGAACTGTACAGAAGTTACTGAAGACCTGTCCGCATTTAAAACGTTTGAAAATTAAACGACGGCCTCCTTTAAGGGAATTTCAGCGCACTGCACGTCTTCAGTTTGCTCGAGCAAAAATGGGGTGGACAAGAGAATGGCAAACTGTTATTTTCAGTGACGAGAAGAAGTTTAATTTAGATGGCCCGGATGGGTTTTCTTATTATTTCCATGATTTACGTAAAGATGAAGTGATTCAGTCACGAAGGCGAGCCGATGTTGGTTCAGTCATGGTATGGGGAGCTGTTTCCTATAACGGACCTGTTGATTTAGTAATAGTGAAGGGCAGACAGAATTCGGAAAAGTACGTCCAGCTGCTGCAACAGGTGAAAGACAAATTTTCCAACGTTATGGCAGGTGGGCCATTTATTTTCCAACAGGATAATGCCAGTATTCACACCGCGCGGATTGTTCGACGCTGGTTTCAAGAACAAGGCATGGAGGTTCTCGATTGGCCATCGCTCTCCCCTGACCTGAACATCATAGAAAATGTTTGGGGATGGTTTTCGTGTAAATTGTACTCCAATGCTACCCAATTCAGTTGCGCTGACGAACTAGAGCAGGCGCTGAAACGAAGTTGGGCGGAACTTCCCGTTGACTACTTGAGAACCCTGTATAATTCCATTCCATCCCGACTATTTGAGGTTATAAGAAATAATGGCAAAAGTACTCATTATTGAACAATAAAGTATTTTGTTATTGCAAACGAATCTTTTATTTTGTAGACTGGTCGTATTCAAGTGGCGTTTAATTACTCTACTTATTGTCATTAGTAACGTACATTTGCACTGACTTTTACAAAAATTATATTTGGTACCTACATACATCTTTTTATCAACCCTCTTATTTTCGAAAATAACAATTCCAGCGCGCTACCATGTTTATACCAACTACAAATGTCATATATGCAGTTGGTCCTATTCATGTTGCGCGGAGTGTATAATATAATAATTGCGCCAGTGGTCAACTGGCGCAATTATTCGACTTCAGTAATTTTCTTGTGCATCTCTTCTTTTTCCTGTCACAGTTCAGAATTTTCTCTTTCACTTGTATTTTATAATTGTATGCTTACGAACTATTATCGTTAAAGACAGGCAAGTTATTATTCTTGACAAACTAGTGCAGCCCTATTGAAATGAAGAATTGCGTGGAAGCATACGTTACAAGTTATTAAATGTCCTTTTTTAATTTCGCTTCAGCGGCAAGAGTACCGGTGTCTTTTCGGTGACAAACATATCATTTTCGACAAGGAGAGTATCGATGCCCTTTCGATGACGGACTTCTTGTACAGCGTCGTTTCGGTGACGAGCAAACCTAATTTGTTTTGCCCGTCGACACAGTGTCCTATTTCTGCCACGTGAGCATTTCAAAATGTAGTGTTACATTTTTACATATAATTAAGAAACTTTATTCGGTCTTTCGCAAAGTATGACTGTTTAAATTTAATATAAAGTAAGGATTTCAGCAATAAAGTGGATCTAGAAAAATGAGTATTAAAATGTATTATATTATTATTATTAAACAGTTAAAAAATTTTAAAAAATAGTATTAAACAAGTATTAAGATTCCTTGTCACCAACTGAGGAATTATGTAATTTATTTGTTTCAAAAGAGCAGAACAATCCTCCTATACAGATATCAGACTTCATGTCTATTGTTTTCAAGTTATATATTAAAATGTAACATTTAAAAGACTGCGATATATAATGACTGCAAAACAATTTTGCTTGTCATTAGCACATACTAATCGTTAAAATAATTTATTATATATTCATATAAAAATTTTTAAAATAATTCCAAAAGAAAGAAACGCATGTAGTATTCAAGACCAAAAAATATGGCCTCCTTATTACTTAACCAACGTGGTCAGAGTACTGGTTTCATGACCTTCATTCCGATATTAGTTGAACAATATGACAATGTATAGTTGTGTTAAAACAATATTTAGAATCCAATATACTGTAATGTATATCCATGCATTTTATTGCAAACCATCATTGATAATATACATGAAGAATTGCGTGGGAATTATCTATGTATATCCCTTAGATCTAAGTTATCCAATGGTAGTAAATAACAGTTGCATATTAAACAAAAAATTAAGGTCTTCACGAAGTAATTTCACGAAACTGTCTTTTTGCCTAATAATCTTCAAAGATTAGCATGTGATTTCGTCAAAATTAAAAAAACAGTGGACAAATTGTTGTGAGCCTAATATCGATATTCTCTACTGCATCTAAATTGCTTCTTCGTAGATTAAAACATTTTCAATTCTTAAGGAATTAGTTTCTAATAAGAACAAAAAACCACCATACACTCACACAGGTTTCAACATTTGATTATAAAGTGTAAAGAACCATTTGCGAAAAACCCTAATTGAATCTGCGATTGTGTACGAAACAATATGAATAATTGTACCTCACGTAGAAACGGATAAATTTTGAGGGAGGGTGTATATCCTACGTGCGAAATGTTATTTATAGATTGTTTTAAATTAAGGCGGTTACACACATGCGTGATCTGTCACATCGGAAAAGCCGTATTTTCATAGCAAACCAGCAAGTTATGCCGGTATTTCTTCCGTGGGTGCTGGAGGTCGATCGGCATCTTTTCAATGATGGTCATCTCATCTTCAGCGGCAAGAGAACCAGCGTTTTTCGGTGACAGACTTATCATACCCGACAGGAAGGGTACCGATGTCTTTTCGATAACGGCATTTTCAGACAGCAAAGTGCCCAGCGTCTATTCGGTGACGGACATACCTCGGTTTCAAGTCTGGCCTATTTTACACGCTAAGCGTGTGCTAGTGCTTGCCGCGTGAGAGTTTCTTTCATCCGCTCACGTTGGGGTCGCGGCGCGTTCATTCCTGTTCTAATACCACCCAGGACGTATTTATTTATTTCGTATATATTTTTTTCATGTTCATTTTATATTGCTTATATTTGTACGTATTTCTATTGTTTTGAGCTGAGAGACTCCACTATTTCGAATACTTGTTACTCGGCGGTTGCAGATAGTTCTGGCTTTTATATGTAAAATAATAGTTGAAATAAATGTTTTATATTTGTAAATATTATGTTTTATTAAAAACTTTACTTATTAGTATGCATTAGCAAGGTATGTTAGTATGTATTTAACTTCTCTGCTGATGAACTTGCAAATCGAGTCAAATTAATAGTTGTAAGTACCTACATATTCTGTATTTCATGTACTTTCAAGAATGACAAACTTAATTTCAGTTTTTTCAATAATTAATTTTAATTGTTACATTTTTGAGTTTTAGATGATACGCACTTTCACGTTTCTTCATTTTCAAAATATATTATTTCTAGAACATATATTGCTCCCTAGAACAAGCAAAAATTTTTATAAAGAATTTTTTCTAGAAATCAATAATAAATTTTTTCCTCTTGTTACACTGATTCAGTAATATTATATATAATATATAATAGTTAATAAATAATGAGTTTTTGCTGATGCCTCTGCTTTAGAAAAAACAAAGTCTAGATTGTGTTTATGACAATTTATTACAAATTTAACTTTGGCTTTATTTCTCATTAGTTTGACTTCCTTCTCTAAAAGTATGTCATTTTTTTGTTTAAACGCGAATTCACATTTGTATATTTATAATTTAAATTGCTCTCCTATATAAAACGAATTCCTAGACTTTCATATTTTTGATGAACAAATGACCTATAAAAATAAAATAAAATGCAGATAAATGTATGAGGTTTGTTGACGATACGAAAACTCGTTGAGGAAATGCGAATAACTTCACGCATTGATTCACTATATAAAACGAATCGTAGAATTCTTGGAAAAAAGAATCTAAACGTTTCTTAATCTACAACTGAAAATACATGCTTATGTACATACATATGTGTACATGTATTTATATATGTAAGAAAAGTTCACGAACTATTACCTTTAACATATCTAACAGCCTTTAACAGACGAATGAACAAAACATTTTTTTTTACTTTGAAAAAGTTCGGGTGCCTATCTTATTTCATTAAACGTTCAATTCTTCATTAATTTTAATCTTTACTGGTGTTTTTGTTTATTGAGAACTGAATAGTATAAAAAAGCGAGCCGTAATAAAAAATACAAAAAGAGTTTTTCGTCTTGTCTCAAGAACTTTAGAATTGAACATTAGATATAATCGATTTATTTAGGTATTTGTATCTGTACTGCTTGTCTTTTCAATTGTTGTTTTGTTATTTAAGATTGCTCCATTAGATGGGTCTCTAGTTTTTCCCCGTTTTCGTCTAGCTACTGAAGCTCCAATTTTATTTGGAAGTTTCTAGTAATGGCTTTTTGTATTTTTTTTCAAATATTACAATTTAAATAAATTCATTAGCGGTCATTTAAGAAATGGTTGTAATGTTATTTCGTACTAAAATATACCAAGCACCTGAAAAGTCGCCGAGGTAATATCAAATGTAGGCTTTTTAAAAATTACTTTAGAAATTATTATTGAATAGACTGAAGTCCCTCATCGACAGAAAAGAACTGATTTTGATTCAGGCGGACATTCTGCTATAGATCAAGTGCACTGAATCATTGATGTTGTAGAAAGAGCCGATTCAAGCTTCTTATAGGACCTGATGTGAGGGTCTTATATGGAAATTTAGCTACCTATTACCCAGGTTGTACGTTAAAGTCTTATATTTTTAATACATTTTCTAAAATAAAAGTACGGTTAAGGTAAAGGGGATTAGAGCTTTATTCCAGAGGAGAGTGCTCTTGAGCCAGTCTTCTATTTACTTCATAGTACCGATTTATTAGATCTCGAGGACGCAATATAGCTACTGATAATAGTGTAAGCAATAGGTAACTATGTATAAGAAATAACAAATACATTGTAAAGAGACTGATAGGATTTGCAGCTAGACTAACGAATGGAAAGTAATATCTAATGAACTAAAATGATCTCATGTTAACTTTACTAACAATAGTGTAAGAAATACTTATCAGTCTAAGAATACAGTGTATATGACACTCAATATCGAACTAAGTTATTGAAAATTGTACTGGATACTGAGACTTAAGTTTTAACTTTCAATACACAATAAAGTTTTAATTTGGTACCGAATTGTTTTAGCTTATTTATTGAAGTAAGTGTCGGAATGTCTATTAGATACTTTGTAGTTACTTTAAAACAAATTCGACTATCGACTGCTAGAGAGCGGGTCATCCAAGATTTGACTATTTTAATTGTCAGTTATGTTAAGCATGTGTACTTATGAACTTAATTAAGCTCTTTTCTCGAAACTAACTTAATACTGGTATTAATAGTATGGTTTTATATACATATTTCTAAACGAGATATTTTACTTCGGTAAACATGTGTGCGATCGTTTTCTTATTTTAGGTGTTTGCAGTCCTTTTTTATTGCACGAAGAGGTGATAAGTGCAATAAAAATGAAAGGCCAATAACTTATGTGTTTATTTACAAATTCGGAAATAAAATTAAACAACAATCTTAATATATACAATAAGAGCAGAAATAAATTCAGTTTTGCGAGAAAATATTACAAAGTGTGGATGTTTAACAAAAAATATAAAATAAATAAATAAACATTGTTATAAGTCTTATACGAAAGAGAAACATCTGTTCACTCACTGGTAAATACTTTTGACTTAATACGTGTACATGTACAACATAGAATCGATAATTAAACGGAATATTCATTGTATACCTATTACGATAATATGTTGGTCGTCGTATGAACGCAGAGAACGCGTAAAAACTATCTAGATGCACCTACATAACAGGTGTTTGAAATAAAAGATATACATGCAAATATAAACGAGGTGAACATGTAAAAAATATATACAAAGAAGGTATTAGCATTGAATTGAACACGTTTCAATGTCCACGTGAACGGATGCAGGAAACGGTTTCACGGCAGGCACCAGGACACACTTAACGTTCAAAACAGGCCAAACTTCAAGACGAAGTATGTCATCACCGAAAAGACGCTGGCACCCTGCTGTTCGAGAAGTCGAAAAAAGTCCGACATTAACAAGATGCCGGTACTCTTCTTGTCGTAGATGATATGTCGGCCACCGAAAAGACGCCGGCACTCTTGTTGCTGAAGAGAAGATGACCGCTATTGAGCTAACGCTGGTACTCTTGCCTCTAAATATGAGATGATCGTCCCCGACAAGACGTCGGTTAACCTCGCGCTCCCATCGAAGAAATACCGGTACATTTTGCTGGTTTCTTATGAAAATGCGGTTTACTTTTATAGGGTTCCCATGACACGCATATTAGCCCCATGGCAATTTGTTCATGGATGGCAATTTGTTTTATGTTGAATATTAAGGACATTCGACTATATTTTTTAATATCGAAGAAATCGCGTGCTAGTCTTTGAAGCTTATCCGGTAAAAATACAATTTCAAGAAACTACTTCGTGAAGACATCAATTTTTTATTTAATTTACAACTGTTATTTACAAACATATGGATAATTTCATCTATAAGTCATAGATAATTTCCACGAAATATATTATCAATAATGGTTTTTAATAAAATATTTGTATAGCAATTGCAAAATATTTCGCGGACTACTGAATAATTAATTAAATGATTGATGTCAAAATACTATAAATAATTTTGGGAAAGATTGTTCGAGACCAATGTTCATGCATGCTCATATGCTCAATTTTTGGATTTAAGGCAGTCATTATGTCAGTTTTCTGAATATTCTTAAGATACCAGTTTTATTTCTTACACTTTTTTTATATGCTAATGTATTGTAATTAATTTGTACCCGCTTTTTTGTACTTTAATTTACTATTCAACTTTTTCTCATAATATAATTGCAATTATTCAATAAATGGAATGTGTTAGGTTGGGTCATAAATAGTGTCTGTTTCGGTACAACTTCATTTAACAGTAAAATAAACAAAAATTTCATTCCAATCTATGACGCATTTGCTATTATATGTAATCATTTGTTGGCCTTTCTCGGAAAGTCTGTTGATGTCTTTGACGTATAAATCAGTTGGTTTTTATGTAAAAAGAGTTTTCAACAATTTTATAGCTAGATTGTTATTAGAGAAATTTTATATTAATCGAAAAATGCAAAAATTAGATAGAAACTTACGAGAGTAGGGAAGGAAGGATAGAACAAGTCATCTTGCTAAGCTCTAAAATTTTTATAGAGTTGTTATGGAGAATATTTTTCCTGCATGTATCGTATAAGCCGCGTTCATTTATTTCATTGCAGTTATGGGTCGTGCAAGAATAATTGCAGCTGTGGATTAATAATCTGTTTTCTTCTTTTCACTAAGAGTATACGGAACCCAAACATGTGACTTTCTTTATTTTTTTCTAAATGACGATTGCATTTCATTAATGATTTTGAATATTAATTATCAAAGTTTGACGAGTGCCATTGTCTGGGTTTCCGTAGTGTTTTTCCGCTGCTTTAACTTCCACAATATTATTCTCCTTTGCAGTGTTAAGAAATTTATTATTTCGTATGCTTGTTACCGCAGAGAGATGCTAATTTAATAGTAACTAGCTGAAACCTGCTGATTTGAACGAGTTAATAGGGATGACAAACGTATTAAAATTTCTTTCTAAAAACGAAAACCATTTATTATTTATTTAAAATACAAAGCACTTTTTGTATGTACAATAAATTATTCTGACTGCAGTCAGAGTAGCATATGAATACTTGTAAATACTGTATATCAATATGAATACATACAACTGTGAACATATAAGGATGCCATTAAATCTGTTCCATAAATACTCCCTACTCTTGGAGGTTTTTATCAAAGGATCACACGAATGAACTTAGAAAACCGCTTTAGAATATCGGATGACACGATTATTTTTACCCCAATTCTCCAACAGATATCACATGAAAATATCTCATTTCTGCAATATGAAATATAAACAGAAGTGGTTTTTCAAGAAATCACAGACATGTATTCTTTAAAAATTCAAGACAATGCAATATACGAATGTATATCGATATATAGCACGATTACATTTACATTTTATTAAGATGGAACCTTTAGTATGAATGTATGATATGAAATTTCCTTACTTTTGAATGCGTATTTTTTAACACATATGGAAAATGTGCTCATTACTATATTATTGCTGTAAAATATCTGCCATTCGTCTTAACCTTAGTTTATTTTTTTCGTTTTGTATTGTAACTATTCTTAGGGCCGATAAATTAGTACTCAAATTATAGCATCAAAGTGTATTTTTAGAAATTATTAAATTTCGTGCGATGTCATATAAGACAGGATGGATACCAGAATGTAGTGCAGCAATGAAAGCGTGGGTTTAAGCGTATTATTATACAGACTGTCCCATATTATGCGCCCATTATTGGGACCTCGTGATCGATAAGAGACGGAGAGTTGATTAACTAGTTTAAAGACAAAAATTTAAGAAACTATTTAATGACACGTGACATGCATAGGAGAAAAAATAAAAAAATCGACATTCTGAACTTCGTCATCCAGTTTTTTTCATATAAAAGATATAGAAATAACATTTTTGTCACAGGTGAAAATGTGCTTTTATAAAATTGTTATGCAGAATTACAATATGATATTGAAATGTCTGTAGCTTTTACGCGCTTCGAGATTTTTATACAAACTTACTTATTTTAAATACAAATCGTAGGTGGCTAGTAATTAAAAATTCGTTTCGAGAATTTCAAATCTCAAAATATTTCTATGAACATTCACTAGGTATGGCAACACCGAAAGTAGTAGTGTTAAAAAAAGTTGATTTGGCCTAGGACATAATTGTCGGCTCACAATATAAATTTAAATGATTTACTAACACATGCGGATTTTAGGGGATACGCCGAAAATATTCAAAATTAAAAGTTTCGAGTTGATTAAAAACATCCAACAAACCATTAGAGATTCTGTTTGCTTATTGTTGATCATTTATCGCGTAATCATTGCACTACAATAGTGTTAAGTCGAAAGTTTGTGAAGCAATGAAAGGAAAAAGATGAGTAAAATTGAGTCTATTATGTTCTCCAGGGTAATAACCTAGCTCATAACATTTATGTACCGATGGCCGTCATACATAGTACTGATTTCAAAATTTTTTGGAGCAAGTAGCTAGAAAGTCATTCCACCGCGACATTTTGATATCTATTGTGGGCGCTATGTCTCTATGGAATCCCTGGGCTTCCTTAAGTATAGCTGTTAAACTTAGTCTTGATCACGGCTCTTTTAGCTTCTATGTAATCTTGACTCGGTTTACCAAATTTCGCACTTTAACCTTAAAAATTCCGAGTCACTTAATTGATTACATCTCCTCGTCCAGCATCAGATCCACTTCTCCTACTGTGTCTAACCTCTTAGCGTCATATGTATATTTATTTGTCTAAATAGCTCTGATCTTTCATGGAGAATATTGCCTTTTAGCTGTAGAATCTTCCTCATTTCTAGACACAATTTACTTTGATCTTAATCTCAGTTACCATTATAGTAAATCGTGGCGAAGGTAAATGCTAAACAGGCTTCTTAGTTTTTTTCTGTTTGCTATTTCAAATTAACATTATTGTAAATATTTGCAAAGTCATTTCCTTCTTAAGTTATCCTCTTTTAGGTAATTCAATGTGAATAAGTAGAGTACAATATATAATTGGCTGAATTTATTTGTAAAATCATAAACTTTATTTCATAGTTTATTTACAAGAATTGTCACAGCTGGCTTACTTCTATAACTGCTATTAAATATTTAACATATATTTGTGTTATAGATGCTCGATTTCTGATACATTTTATTATTAATTAAATAATATGTATTTCAATAGAGAGTGACTATTTCAAATTCGCCCTCCTTTAGTACGCAATCAACATTGGCGTTTGAGGTTAGGTGTACTTGTTGTAGAGATATAGTAGTCATGGAACATTATACAGTGCAAGAACGAGTGATAATCGTGGAAACTTCTTATGAAAGTCATAGTTCGTATGTAATAATACAGCAAAAATTAGGTGTAAAATTAGATCGTAATCATGTGGCAATAATCGGCGCTATTAAGAAATTAATAAAAAATTTTAAGAGAGGGGTTAAACGGCAGACAAACCAACCTTTGTACATGCACGTAGTGGTCGTTCAATAAATAATATCGTTGCTAATAACCGAAGCGTGGCTGAAAATACGAGAACTACAATCTTGCTTAGGAACTTAAAATCTCATTTCTTCTTTGCAGTGAAGATTTAAAAAAGACCTACACTTTAACTCATACAAAATGCAATGGACAGGGCTGAAAATCCTCATGTGATTCAGAAAAAGCAAAAGCATCCGACTGTACTTTTTTGAAAAGGGAATTGGAATTGGGTTAACTGTGGTATTCGTGGTTTATAACATTTTTTAGCGACATACGCTGACCTCTAAAATCGTGTGATCTAACACAAATTTTTTCTTTGGCAAAATGTAACTAAAGTTATGTGTGAAAGTCAAGGAAAATATGATAAATTGAATTGAATAACCTCCTGCAAGAATAAATGTGGATATTTAAATTAACTTATTTTCCATACATAATTCCCATGTGTCAATAATAAACAAAACAAACACAAATTCATCATTTTCATTTTATTGAAATAACAAAACATTCACTTTCAATGAATGTACTTGCAATTATTGTCTTAAAGTTCTGAAGTTGTTTTAACGGCAAACTTTTGTCAACAAAAATTGACACATGCCAATCTTAATTGGATGTAGGTTATGCATTAAATACAAGAGGGGCTTTCAGCCCCTCTTTAATTACAACTCATTGAAGTTTCATAAGTTAACACGATTATATAGTGTTATTGATTTCTTCACCGATAATATGGAATTTCTGCATTTAACAAAAACATTTAAGAGGACATATTTCAGGTATATAAAATTTATTCCAAAGTAAGTATGGAATAAAGTATTTTTATGTTAGAGCATTATTTAATACTCACCTATATTCGTGTTATTCAAAAGCTTGAATATATATAAATTATAAACTTAAGTTTCAAGAATATAAAAATGAGTTAGTACAATTGATTCAGAGTTAATTTCGTTGTCTCATTGTAGTGTAATTATAGAATGTAAATAAAATGGCTGAATTATATTATTATGAAACTCAAATTTTATCGAGGACGTTACTTGATTTTATTAAATCCTGGCCTTAATGCAACAAAACCTTATGTCTATGATTTTGTTTCGTACGAATTTTAAATATATTTAAATAAAAACTATCATATCGTTTCTAATTATTCGTACATTTTAGTTGCTATTAATTAAAAAAAAATAACAATGTGGTTAGTTAGTACTATGCTAAGTGCTAATTTGCCTCCAAATGTTAGTGCACACAAACAATGTACATTATTTCAAAGTGGCTCTAATACGTGTGAGAATGGAGAGCTCTTGCTTTGAGAATCTTATTTTCGAATAAATGGGGTAGTATAACATTCGCATAATTCTAGAACGCAAGCGTCATTCTGTTGGCGATTTCGATTAATAGAAAGTAGGTAAATAATTTATATATAAATAATTTGAATTATTATATATATATATATATATATATATATATATATATATTGTCTATGCTATCTGCTTCTGGGTTTCCGGGCTGGAACCGCGTCACTAGTATATCTGCCATGTTTCGTACCCATTTATATGGGACATCTTCAGGGCTGAACTACTGCACTGAAACTGGTGTAAGTCGATGGGGGACGTGTTTATATATGGATAATGGGTCATGGGTCAATGGAGCGTTACGGTTACGGTTGGGTAGATTAGAGATGCAGGATTGCCAAGCGTTATATAGGGGGTAGCCATCATCGCGGTTAAGATTATTGGTCTGCTTGGCAGATATACTAGTGACACGGTTCCAGCCCGGAAACCCAGAAGCAGATAGCATGGACCACGACCGCGGAAGTCTACGTACCAAATTATATTGTCTATATTATTATTTGTCCAATAGATATACATATATCAACAGAATAACAAACTCTAACATTTAGTTGACATGCAACTAACGCTTGTTTTTTTTAAGAGCCGGATAACTTTAAATGATAATACAAGACAGAAATATTGTTGGAATGAAATTTACTTTATTATAATCTGGTAGATAATTTCATGGCATTTAGTTTTTAAACATGATTTCTGGCATATGTCCGCCGCGGGCACGAGATACATGGTCCATTCGATCAGTTTAATTTTTAACTACTTTTTCCAATAAATCTGGTCGTATGGTTGTTTGAATATTGGCTTCCAATGTTTCAAGAGTTGCCGGTTTGTCGGCATAAACCAATGACTTAACATAGCACCATAAAAAGTAAGCCACAGGCGTTAAATCGCACGAACGAGAGGGCCAGTGAATAGGACCACTTCTGGAAATAAAGTTGTCACCAAATTGATATTGCAATAAATCGATTGTTAAGCGCGCTGTATGGCAATTTGTGCCGTCTTGTTGGAATCAAATGTCGTCGATGTTTAGCTGATTAATTTTTGGAAACAAAAATTCAGTTAGCATGGCTCGATAGCGCTCGCCATTCACCGTACGGCAGCTCCTTCCTCATATCGAAGGAAATAAGGACCAATGATGCCACCAGCGTGTAAACCACACCAAACAGTCAATTTTAATGGATGTAAAAGTGACTCGTTAACGGCTTGAGGATTGTCTTCGTTCCAAATATGGCAATTTTGCTTATCGACGTAGCCATTTAACCAGAAATTAGCTTCATTACTAAACACAATTCTTCGATAAAAATGCTCATCTTCGGCCAGTTTCAAATGAGCCCAATCAGCAAAAATGCGACGCAAGCGATGGTCGTTTGGTTTCAATTCTTGTACGAGCTGTATTTTATAGACACGTAAGCCAAGATCTTTACGTAAAATTTTCCACGCAGTCGAAGGACAAAAGCCAACATGTTGAGAACGACGACGAATCGACATTTCGGCGTCTTCTTCGATACTTCGCGATACAGCGGCAATATTCTCTTCGGTACGCACATTTCTTTGTCTCGTTGACGGTTTTGAATTGAGAAGAGCAAAATTAGTGCGAAAACGATTAATAACTGCACAAATTGCTTGCTCACTGGTACGATTATGTTGACCGTAAAATGTATGAAGTGCTCTATGAACTTCGCGACCAGATTTATTTTTTTCAAAGTAAATTTCCACAATTCGGAGGCGTTGTTCTGGCGTTAAAACATTCATGATGACTTGCCAAACTGTACTGAACAGAAATGTCAACACAGTTTGACATTATCAGCTGTCAAACTATAGTTATCGATATCGATAGTTCTCATGCAGCTTAAAAACACCCATTATATAATAAATATTGTATACCATAAATTAGGTCTGATATGCTATGACAAGAATTCTAGCCAATGGTATAAAATTGATACAACATAGTACTTTATGCATTTTATAATTTAATATTATCATATAAAATGCAATATTAGGCAACAAATTATACATGGATATTGATAAATTAATAAATAAAATATTAGAGCTTTTCTAGGCGCTGAAAAAATTTTGACTTTATCCAACGGTATATCAAAGTTCAGAATAAATACAAAATAAGACTCGAAACGGAAAAATTATATTAGTTAATTATATTTTTGTATCCATATTGAATATATTTCTGTGATATGTTCTTTGGGTTTTTACTTACCTTCGTTCTTACTGAGGGAAGTATGTATATTCTGATATTTTTTCGATCGAATTTGTATTCTCTTGAATAAACTGTATCCTAGCATCAGTTACACACATCATTTAAATAAATAAAACGATTGATTTCAGCTTCTAAACTGATTTATTAAATTCAACATGGAGAAATAAATATATTAGTGAAGAAAATTGGTAATACTTTAAATACCTTTAAATATTTAGGGAAAATATATTGAACGCATATATATGAGAAGGAAAATTATGTGTTATTCAACACAGTTAAACATTATAAATAAACGCTGAAACAGTACGATTGTATTTTTTCATTCGTTCAATGTATTTCTACTACGAATTTCTACATTTTTAGACTACAATTCTATCTAAACGAAAATCATTGTTGTCGAAACTAATTGGATTATAATGATAAAGATTCGAAGGGTTTTTCTTTAAATGTAAATTAAATTAAATAAATTAAATATAGATACAATCATTTACGATACAATCATTTACGATACAATTATTTACGATACAATCATTTACGATACAATCATTTACGATACAATCATTTACGGTACAATCATTTACGATACAATCATTTACGATACAATCATTTACGATACAATCATTTACGATACAATCATTTACGATACAATCATTTACGATACAATCATTTACGATACAATCATTTACGATACAATTATTTACGATACAATCATTTACGATACAATCATTTACGATACAATCATATTATATAATCATGGCCATCATCTACCTATTTCCTATGAATTATGATTCCATTTATTTGATAAAAATACATCAAATAATTTGAAATTGCAAACAACTATAATGCAAAATAGAATAAAATTTATTTTCTTATATCTGTTTTAAATAAAAATTGGAATTAGAATTGAATAAAACAGTTATTTAATGTACACCTTTTGCGTCCAATACACGATGTTTGAACGAAAATTCGAAATTCAATTTTATTTGAATGTGGTACAAAATACAAACCTAGGAAAAAACTAACTGCGTGGCTGTATTTATACATCATCAATCAAAATTCATTAAAGCAACATTTTTAAATATTATCGGTACCTTAGGGAGAAATACCGCGTCTCGAACTCTTCTCTATCACACATAATTTAATTATCTACACAAATTTTCAAGAGCAAAATGTCTATGAACTGTTCTAAACAAAGACGTATTCTCCCTTAATAGACTACATGTCTGTCAACATTTCCAATGTTGCATCTTTTTAAGCCACGTCGCACGTAAAAGTTAAATTATAACCTTCCCGGCTTCACTTGCATGCAACTTGTAATTTAATTATTAGTTTAATAAACCTTATTTCCTTTCTAAATACTTTCTCAAATTTATTTTTGCAAGTCTGTTTAATTTAAATTGCTTTATTTATAATAAACTTTTACATTAAATTTCTACATTTTAATATATTTAGATTCAATTCTTGGTTTTACATCTGTCAGACAAATTTCATTATAAAAATTGGAGAATGTGTTTGATGGCACCCGATCTAAATAAAATCTATATTGATGCTTTTGACATTCATTTATAAATAAATTGATTCTTTACAGGATATATTCCAAATCAGAATTCAATTGCTAATGGATTTCTTCTTCAATTGCTGTTGTAATCTCTTGTTCAAGGAATTGTTTACTGCAAACTACTTTATTTTGTCATTTGGTAATTTTATACGTATCGCCCTTAATGTTATATTTTTAGTTGTACAATTGTTCGGGATAGAGAGGAATTTATAAAATGACTGGTATTCCTTTACCTTTAGTTGTCATCTGAGTACTGGCCTTCTCTTAAATATCTGGTGTTCTTTCATCAAACTATCGAATGGTCCTAGGACCATACATTTATATTTAAATTGTTACTGAAATTAATCAATATTATTTAAAATAAAATTATACGTATAATGAAATTACTGATTGCGCTAGTATATACACTATGCTCATAAGTATTTGGTCACTCGCATTTAACCCGCAAATTGTAACAAAAATCAAAATTCAAATACTTACTTACCTTTTATTATTTACATATATGAAAAATATATATTTTTACATTTAAAATAAATTGTTGTATAATATATTTATCTAAATTTTAGACTCGTCTATATGCCCTCCTTTATTTTTAATCACTGCAGCACACAATCGAGGCATTCTTTCGATTAATTTTTGTAATGTCTCTGGTTTTATGTTACCCTATACCTCTTGTAACTCCTTACACATATTAACAGCAGATGTGGAGGCCGATTTTCTCACCTCTCGGTCAAGTTCTTCCCACAGTACCTCGGAGGAATTGAAATCGGAACTCTGACCTTTATGGTTCCCTTGTTCTACAATTTCTGCAAATATTCCCGGCATAGTTTGAAAGTGTGTTTTGTGTCATTAACTTGGAAGATAAAATTCTGACCCGAAATTTTAATTCCAGAGGGGATTGCATTTTCCTCTAATATGCGCACATACTGTTCTTTTTTTAGTATATCTTTGATTTTTACGAGATCGACCATATTTGATCCAGAAAAGCAACCCCATATCATGACTCCACCGTGCTTAACAGTAGGGGCTATGCACAGACCTCACGAAAACACGTCTTCGTGAACCGAAAATCTCGAATTTGGATTCATCGGTCCACAATAAACCAATTATTTCAGTCTTCTATGGTCCAATTTTGGTGATCACGTGCCCAATCTAAAGGTTTTTGCTTGTTTTGCTTGCGTAGAAACGGCTTCTGCATTGCAATTTGTTCATGGAGACCCGCTTCTTTTAATCGCCGTTTAACTGTGGAAACACTTATGGGTTTTCGACAAACAGTATTAATTTCTACTGTGATTTCTAGGGCTGTTTTTCGTCTATTTCTCTTGCTTGTTACCACCACTGCCAGATCTTCTGCTGAGGTTATTGCCCTTGGTCTGCCTTTTCGAGTTCTGCTCAACAAACTTCCGCATTCACAGTGTTTTTTGATGATATAACCCAAGACGGACTGATTTAATTTAACTTCTGTGGCAGTTTTATGGTATGCGATTATAAACGATCGTGTTTCTATGCTAAATTCTTTCCGTTTAGGCATTTTTAACCGATTGAACTTCTTCGAAACACATGATATTATCACTATGAGCACCTCATAAAAATTAACTACAATTTTGCCAAAACACCCAAGTATAAATACTTAATTTACAATAACACCCTACCTTAAAATATAGCAATCGAAAATTTCCAAGAATTGAGTGCAATTATTCTACCTGGAGTTTTATTAGGGTATTATCGTTCATTGTGAATAATAGGGTAATCGCATAATTATATTTGAATACGCTTTTATAGATTTTAATGTTTACTATTAAACTATTTCTTACTACCGAAATAAATTTTATAATTACAACTTTTCTATAGAAACTGTAATGAAACAAGGGTGACCAAATAATTATGAGCAACAGTGTATTTCAACTTAAATTAAAAATTCAGAACTTCGAGAATTATATATAAAATAAAATATTTTGTAATGTATTTGATTCTTTATTACATTCAACCTTCATAAAACGCTGTCTGAGAGCTGATACTAGAGTTGCTCTCTTCTTTACACTATTTTTCAACATAGCGTTGACTTTCTTGTCAATGTCCTTTTGTTTTGGTGTGAATTCCGTTGTTTCTAATGTAGTTTTTTTATCGAAATTGTGAAGTGCATGCCCTACACAATTAACAAAATCTGGCATTTCTGAAAACATCTCACTGCATTCTTTGAGCCTGAAGAAGAATAAGTACAATATTATTAACAAACGTTTTTTTTAATATAATATGTACACAGATATAAAGTATTTGCAACAATTATAAACGTTTTGCAAGGTGAAATAATGTACAATGTACAAAGGGTAGTAGAAAAGTTTTGCAATATGACGCAACAATGAATCGTAGGAAGCTGCTTGATGCTGCATGTTGAGACATGTTCATATGTGCATAGTAGCAGCTGCGCCATGTCGATGGACTCAGTTATTCATAAGCAATGAGAGTGTAAAGTGCTTGCGATGGCATCGTGGTCACGAAATGAGATATGGGTAGTTTTGCGTTATAATTTCGTGCGCGGTGTTTGTCCACATCGCACAACGATATTCAGATGCTATAGAGAATTCCAAAGGGGAAATTTAACTGTGGAGGATGCTGAGAGGCCTGGAAGACCACGAACGTCAGTTACGGAAGAAAACGCTAGTACTGTGAGGAAAATGCTTAGCGAGGACAGGCGAGTGACCTACCAACAGATAGAGGGTACTTCAGCCCTAATTGCACCAGCAATTCCTTCGATTCTGCAAGATCGTTTGCACTTGAAGAAACTTTGTTCTGTCTGGGTGCCGCGTCGACTGACTGAAGAGGAGATGACACGACGTGCGACTTGGTGCCGGGATATGTTAAAAAGTTTAATAAGGGATAATCTCGGTATGTGAACAACATCGTTACAGGTGACGAGACTTGGCTGTACTATTACGATGTGCCGACCAAAGCTCAAAATAAAGTTTGTGTCTTTGATGATGAGAACACACCCGTAGTTGTCAGAAAATCCTCTGTAAAGAAAAAATAAATGCAATTCAAATCGAGTGGAATTGTGGAAATCGTCATTTTAGACACACAGCTAAGTGGTATACTGAACATTGCCAGCCTAAGGTCATTGGATCTATGAAGAACCTGCGGCCAAAGTCAAGAATGGACACCTGGTTCCTCCATCACGATAATTCTCCAGCTCACAGCGCCTAAGCCTGCACCGAATATTTAACCACAACACTATTGAAACATCTCGAGCACCCTCCCTACGGTCCAGAGCTTGCTCCCTGCGACTTTGCATTGTTCCCGCATGTGAAAATGAAGCTAATAGGTAGTCGGTTTTCAGTGATGAGGATATTCTGCGGGCCTGGGACAACGAGTGTTCTTTAATCCCTAGTGAAACTTGGTAGAACTGGTTTAAAGATTGGTTTCGGAGGATGGAGAAGTGTATTGAGTGTAGAGGAAAGTACTATTAAAATAATATATAATAGTTAAATGAACAAAGCTGTATTGCAAAACTTTCCTAGTACCCTTTGTATAAAGTGTGATTTCAACTTCTAATCACACCACCAATACACATATTATTGCTGCATTTTACGTAACTATTTATTTTCTACAAGCTTAATCTAAAATATATAGAAATATTTATAAGCATAGCAATATTTAGAAGTTATGAATATTTAATAAGGAAAGGATTTTAAATTTTTCGATTATAATAGTCCAAATAAGTTATTACCTGCAACAAAATAAGCTTTTTAAAATGTATAGTATTCATCTTGGTATTAGATATCAGACTTTTCTAGTAAATCTTATCAATAAGGAATGTCTTTAGTGACTGAAGCTACACTGCAAAAATTAACACCTGCTTCATAAAAATTGTAATAAATTTTAAAAAAGTAGTAAAATAAAAAATAATATAAAAATATTATTTTTTGGTTTAATTATGTATATATTTGCGAACAAGTATATGAATAAATTATTTTGTGTTAGTTATCTGGACAAGTTCTTATGTAATCCTGTTGGTGCAGCATAAAATGTGTTTTTAGTGTAGCAAAAATACTGAAATATTCAATTTTACAGAAGTTTTATTTCAATAATTCTTATAAAAAAGTAGACATTTTTATTAATCTCTATTTTTTATGTGATCATTACGAACATCTAAAAATGTTTGGCATCTTAATGATATGAAATGGATTAGTAAGTCGAGTATTTCTTGGAGAATCATATTCCATTCCTCCCTGACTGCAATTCGTATTACCTGCAAGAAGGTCAGAGTAATCTAAATTGTGGTATTATGTAAAAGTTGAAAATTAGATTTGATAAATGATTTACGCTTTCTGCTTACTAACGATTCCATACTTAAAAGTTATAGGCTTGCATTGTTCTATAAATTTTCGTCAATATTTAAAAAGAATATAATTAACGAGGAGATTAAATTATAAAACATATGTTCGAGTATAGATCTTCTCGTGAAATTTTTGTATATACGTTTAATGAAACAGCATAACTGTAGAGAGTTGGTCATAATATTTTCAGTAGGTAAGCTAAACAATAGAATAGAATGCGAATGCAAACCAATGGTCTTTGGGCATGTAATCCAGAAGTATACAAGCGATTTCTTACTGTTTGCGTTAATAATAAATAACCTTTTAGAAACAGTAGCAAAATCTCTTCAAAGCTAGGTTGCAATAAGAGCGTGATTTCTGCGTGCTACATACGTCGAAGGTTTCTTGGTGTTGCTGATGTCAGGTTTTGTCTTTGCTTAAAATTAACCAGGAGACAAATTATACAACATATGTTCGAGTATTATGGCTTTATAAATTAGTAAAATCTATATAATGTTCCTGAAATTTTTGTATATACATATGTACGTTTAATGAAACCGTATAACTGTAAAAATTTGTTTATATTGTCAATATGTAAACCGAACAGTAATTTTGTCAACTCTTTCAAATTCTTCAGTATACATAATTAAAGTACTATTTCTTCTACAAAAGGTAATTATATTACTTACTCAAGTTAAATGACATACTTTTATGTGCGACTGCTCCACAAGTAAATCAAGGTCTTTATGAAGATTTTTACCATTTTAATAAAGAATCCACACATTTAGACGAGAAAGTTAGCACTCGCGAAGTTTTATTACGAATATCAAAAAGACTAATACTTATACCAATTACATCTTCGTTTTCTTTGAGATTTCTTCCCTGGTTCTGAAGAGCAATCACACCTTTGGCATTGCAACGTCATTTATTGATGTACTATTATCTACTTTTGCAAGAAACGTTCTGAGGGCAGCTATTGTTCTCGACATTACTGTACTAAAACAGAAGTCCTGTTGAGTTGAAAAAACGCTATGTGGGTGCCACTCTGCGTTGTTAAAGCACTGTGTTTACGGTGGAGTGACTCCGATAGATGCGTTTGCTATACATTGCGTAAAGGGCATCTGTCATCGCAATTAAGATGGTTGTGATGTTTCTAACAAAATACCGGAATATTGAAGGCATTCGTCCAATTTGTATATTTTCTTTTCGAATCTGTATTACTAATGATTGCACGGACAGTACTATTTATGAATAAATAATTTTGGTTATTGTCCAGGCACATTAATGCCGTAGCTTTTCAAGTAACCTTTATATAAATAATAATTTTAATTATGTAATAGCAGCAAACATTTCTAAACAAATGCACAGATACTAGAACAATCGCGCAATATAATACTAAATGTAAAGACGATTTGTCCGTTTCTCCAATGATAATCTGCCTTATAGAGAAGGTGTCATTAATTGTATCAGTAGAATCTTTCTGTTCAAATATAATATCAAAACTATTTCAAAATACCACTTTATCTTATCCGATCTTTTCTCTAAAAAAAGACCGTAACCATCTAGAAGAAAATTTGCAGAAATTTATGCTTGTGTGCCTGTGGGAACACGGGCAAAAAAATGCATTTGATAAACACTTACAGTGTTGAATACATACAAGAATTGGACACAAAATTATATTTGACTCTACTCAGAATGTTTTTCCCTATGATTTTCATCGAAGCCACAAAGTTCGAGAATGTGTAGAATTCCTGAAGCATTCTTTACACGATAACTGTCAAATCCTTCTACAAAATCACTCCATCGTAGACATATCATATAACTCAGTTTCTTTGGAATTTGTTCGTGCACTCGGATTCTTCTAGATTATAAATTTCTGTTCTTCTGATTTGGATGCGTGGCCCAGTCTTTAAGTCTATGCTTATTTAGTTGATTTAATTTTGGAATACATAGAACTATTCATTCCGTCGACATCTTGTAAGTCGTTTGATTATTCTTCCCTTCCTTTATATACTATTATTTATGATTATTTCTAATTCTAATAGTGCTTTGTCGTATTTTTTCGCATTTCAAATATCTAGATATTTGCTAGTTTTTTAATACTTTTCGGATTAATTTTTGTATAAACTTGGCACAATAATGCAATATTATATGAAAAAAGTATGAAATTTACTATCTACTTTACTACTATCTACTTTATAAGTATTTTCATACAGCATAATATTTATTTAAAACTGAGACTCTTTTCATTCAATTTTTTTGTAAAATATATAATATGAAGGGCAGGGGTTCTTTTGAATTAAACAGGCATTAAATTTGTCAAGCATTTAAGAACATTTATTCAGTCAAACTTTTGTATTGTATAATTAGAATTCAAAGAAACTGTTTGAATGCAAAAATAAAATTAAGATTAATAGATATGTAGTAGACATGTAATAACTCCTCACAATCGTGGCCACTGGCGACCTACTCACATGACCTATAATTCCATAATATGATAATAAAACTCTCTCAACAATACAAAAAAATATATATAAAAATACATATAATCCAAAGTAAAAAAATTTTTGATTTCTTTTTTGTTTTTAAAATCTAGCAACAAACAAATAACGCATTCATTGTTTAGTATATATGTAGATGGCTATCTTCTGTCTAATAATGCACTTCCACAACTAGAAGCCTAATAAAAATACAAATTGAGATTTTATATTGAAACGTGTTCTTGGGAGATAGGTCTTAGAACGTTGAAAATCACGTGGCCATCATCCATTTACTTGATTTCTATGCTTCTATGTTATTAATACTCTAAACGAAAGCCTACGGCCAATTTATCAAAATATAATAAAGTCAACTGAACAATTTTTTATAAGAACAATTATATATAAATTTTTTTACGCGTCTGATCGATTTGAAATGCGAACAAATTCTCTTTAGATCGATTGCGTCACCGTCTTTTATATGCCACGCCGTTTGGATTAGCTGGCCAATCCTTCACGCAACCAAAGCCATTCGGATTTGATCATCAATCCGTTAATTTAGAGTTACTTTTTTAAAATGTCTTAAATTGATTTTCTTATTTCATTCTAATTTTAAACGAATCGAATTTCATATTAAATTCCTGCTTTTTAATATATTTATATAAAACTTTTGCTAATGTCATGTAGTTGATATTTTCTTACAACAGTTAGATATAATATTTCTGCTTCATCTAATGCATTCTGTAATATATTCGTTTTGACAGATGTTCACTTGTTGTAATATCACTCTTTTATAAACCACTAATTACTTACAAAATTACATAGAAATTGTAAATGCATGGGTTTATACATATTTCAATTTGTCGTTATACGGCATTATTTAGGAACTCCATATTCTTTTACCATTTTTTAAATATTATATGCAATCTTACATAATGTTATTTTTAGATATATATTCGTATCTACTTTCAACCTGCTTCTGAAACATATTAAAATTGATTCAAAATTCCAACAAACTTGTTAAATTACATTGGTGTAACATAATATTTTAGTATTTTTAGTATTACAAGAAATTATTCCTGAATTTATGATCAACGTGTTTTTGTTTAGTGTTTTTTACAATTTTTGATGTGGAATGCAAGTCTCATAATAAGGAAAACCTTGCAACTTTCGAGATACATTAAAACATCTCACAGCACTAATTGTATCCCAAGCAAATTAATTGATTAATAACTACATGTATCCTTTTAAAGATCAAATTCAATTTTTCTATAAAGTAATGTGCATGCTTATATACGTGTCATGTTTTTACTAGCAATTGTAAATCTTTTACATAATGAATTATTGTATATATGTACGTAAGTGTATTACGTGTGATTTTTACATCGCAACACATAATCTGTCTATTTGAATATCGTTATAGAACGCATGTTTATATTTAAATAAATGCTTAGTTTAAAATATACACCAATACATATTTACACAAAAATTGTTTTAAGATACTTAGCTCGAATATTACGTGTGCTTACAATTTATAAAATATATGTACATATACATATATGTATGTGCATGGAAAGTCGTAAAGCGCAAAGCTGCTAGTATTTAAGCATATAAGTATATATATATATATATATATATACAAATATATGTATATATATATATATGTATATATATATATTATATATACATATATGTATAAATAATGTATTCATACACCAACGAATGACAACACAACTTTTTACGAGCTTATCGTTGCTATGGTGATTTTAATCTCTCTTTTTTATCCATTAAGCAGAACATAAAGTGATTTTTACGAATAAATTTGATCAACCCATTTAGTGAATAGTTTTGGCCCTTGAGTGAAATTTGTAAAGAAACGCAATTCTATATCCGCAAAATGTCAACTTTTTCTTCCCAACATCATTCATTTACGCAGGTTGAGTTTTAAAACTAATTTCTACTGCTTTCCGAGAGTGCAAATTTTTCAATTTATTTTGTCTTAGTAATTGTAGATAAGTTTGAGATCTAACGCATTTATACTACAAATGTCTTAACAGGAAGCGTTGTTAAAACATTTATGATAATGTTTGTATTAGAGATAATCCATTCTAGCTTGCTTTCATAAAAATATAGATAAAATTTTGTCTTGATAATAATATGCTTTATTGCCCAAAGAGCGAACCCAATTACAGGACAAAAGTAAAAAAGTATATATAGCATATACAATAAAAACACAAATGAATAGGTTTCAACCATACTGGTATAAAGTCTATACTTTCTTGCCGATTACAGGTATCCTCTACATCGGAAACAGCAATTCAAATTTTTATGACACACTCCTATTCATAACACAAGGTTGGAGAAGGCAAATTAAGTAAAAAATCATTTAGGACATAAGGCGCAAAACCATAAGAAAAATTATCTAGTAATAAAATATTATCTATTGTGTTGAATGCATGAAGGAAGCTAAATTAGTCAGTGTAGGGAAGAAACCACACTGATGTGGAGAGATTTATAACCAAATATTGCAAAATATAAAATTATATAAATGTTCCTACAAAAGTTCGTTTAGTTTTGTAAATTCAAGTTTAACTAACCAACTATGATAAAATTAGTGTTGTGTGTTAAATTAGCTCATCAGATGTAATGAAATTATTATTTAAGCTTTAATAAATTAAATTGGTAATTACTTTATTTGTATTTTATATTTTTAATATCTTGTTTATTTTACTTTACCTTGTATCTAGGGCTGAGTCGTGCACCGTTCTGATGAAGTATGATTTGAGACAAGCAAATAAAAAATCAAAGTATCTTCCGGCTATAACATTTAATAAAACCAATTCATAACTTCTCAAATAAATTTTATATATGTGTTTTACTTACTGTTGTTTTACAACTTTAATCAAAATAATTTAACAAAGATATTAATCTCTTCGCTGAAGGTATAAAAAATTAACTCTGATACTTTAGATCTTCTATATCTTTTGCTAACTGTATACTTAAATTACTTAGCTTATTGAAATAAAAGATTTTCAATTTTCAAATAAACTCTGCACTGTAACATCGAATCAATTAAAACCTTTTATAATTAACACTTAATATAATTCTTATTTTACTACCCAAACTTTAATAAAAAAAATTAACTTCTTTTGAATACTTAAAGACAAATATTCAAATCGATTTGATCTAATCTTTTTAAGTTTGTCCAATATAATTTTATTTAAACAAATTATTTCTTTTCGGTACCTTTTCCCCGCTTTTAAATAAATAAATGTTCAATTCAACTTTTTATTAACCTCTTCTTTTATCCTTTTGATTCTAGATGTCCTAAGCATAATTTTTCTATTTTTATTCTTCCAAGTTGTACATGCGCATTAACCACTTAATATTTATTTACCCACCATCTATTATTGTTTTTACTTGCACCTACTAATAGCTATAAAATAGTACTTTTCTCGCTTTTATACACTTAATACACTTATTTATTACTATAATTGTCTTATAATAAATAATATAGCCCTTGTGACCACTTTTATATACATTGTGAGCATCTTTCTATTTTTCATCACTGTTTACTTTTTACGTATTTCAATTATTTCTAAAGAAATTACTTAATAAACAGAATATATATTTTCTTCTTATTCTTATGAACGGTTAGTAAATTAAATTAATTATAAATCATCGAATTCAATTTATATTTTAATTCACTATTTCCTTTATATCTAGAAAATATACAAAATCTCATTTAAATATTTCCGAATATGGACATCCTCATAATCTTGCTTGTTTTTATTATAAATGTAAAATTTATAATAAAAACAAGCAAGATTCTCATATAAAATTTTTAACAATAATATTTCTTTGAAATCTCTTCATTATCATATTCCTCTACATTTCCTACTCTAGATATAAAGTTATCTATTAACATATAAATCCCATTATAAATTTTCTGTTTCTTACTGTTCCCCTATAAATGAACTCATATTAAACATTTATTTTTATTATCTAAAATCTTTGACATTTTTTTTCGAATTATTAACTCCATGCGATATTAATTTACTTTGTATTAATTGAAACTTATCCTCTTTTAGGTTTATTGTCTACTGTGAATGATTTACAAGAATTACCACCTATTTAAAATTTACAATATTTATCAATACTTTCAAATAATATAAAACTTTATTTTATATCGACACAAGGAAATATATTCTAACATTTTTTTTTCTTGTAACGTTTTCACAAGTAAGTATTTAGAATGAAGTAGAATAATACTAGACATATTTATTCAGCATATATCATATTTAAAATTCCGATTTGTATAAAAATTCTTTCCGTATACAGAATGTTCTTAAATTTAGTGATTAATATTTTTGTATATCTTAATCGGAAGTAATAGAATTAATTTTTCTTCTAATATTATAATTCTAATGTCTTGCTATTATTAAAATAGCATAAAAATATATAATGTTATAATTTTATTAATATAATAATTAATTGTCATTGTATAAATAAATAGTTAATTGAGCAAATTATTTCACTACTTCCTTAAATAAAATCTATGATTTGCATTTATTAGCGATGATAAATCTTGAAGTTGAAATTGATGGAGCTTGTGGTTGATTAACTTAATCACTAAGGTTGATATATAACCCCTTTACAAATTAACTTTTGTAATTCTGTATACGCATTTCGACAACCAAGTTGTCATACCTGTACGAAAACACACTCCGTACGCGGTACACACCGTTGAGAACCTAAACGTACACTAAATGTTCGTTTCACAAGATTTTTAAAAATTGTTTTACTTAAACTAAGATGAATGACATTGGAAAAAAGGGAACACGGACACGACCGATCAGTACCTGCATGTGATTTATTACTGTGTTTCTCTTCTTCGGACATTAAGCAGACCGTAAAGGGTCGTCTGCATTGGTCCATTGTCACTATTCACCACATGCCTTTTATTCTTTAAGATGTGCATGCTTTCATACGTGTCTAATTCACGATAATTATACACGTTCTTTATCAAATGTAAACAATCCATGTTAACATTGTGGTATGATTTTTCTGGTCGGTTGAATTTTATGTGCGCAAGATGTTCTTTATACCGGGTTTCGATCGATCATTTAGTTTGGCCGATGTATTGTTTATTGCATTCTAAACATTCAATTCGGTAGATTCCCGACTTTTCATTATCTTCGATTTTGTCTTTTGCATTTCCTAAAAGGGTTTTAATTGAATTATTGGAGCGAAAACAAACTTGAAAACCGCGCTCTTTGAAAATACTATTTAAATTTTTTGTCATACGATGATAAGGTAAACAAACAAACTGCTTTTCCCGATTGCTCTGTGGTGATAGACATATGGTATTGTTTTTCTTATGTTAGCCTTTCTAATTAATAGAAGAAGATTATCGCGAGATACAATGGTTTTGATTCGGAAATAATCAATGGATTAATTAGAAAATTCTCTTTCATAAAATAAAATCGTCATTACCTTATTATCTGTTAAAGTTTATTTATCTTCTTGTGTTCATTTCTTCCGTTTTTAGAATATGTTTTACTTTGATCAAGTCCTCATAACTTATTTGAATATTGTCATTTTGTATCTCTTCCCACTATGTATATGTGTGTTCTTTATTTCACTACTACATACGTGTACATCTTATTATTCATTAATAACCACTTAAATTGTTATTGATAGTTTTTATTTTCATGAAAAAGTTATGAACAAGTTTTATTACTTTGTCTTTACCACTTTGATAGCTTTAATATTTATTCTTTAATATTTTTTTACTTATTTTATAATTTCTTTTAAATTTTAAAATAATTTTAAGTACTTAGTACTTAGCAAAGTTAGTTACTCCAGTTTGCCACTATTGACGTATGACAACCTGTATACAATTATTTATTTTTTTTGCTTTTATTTATTGCAAATTTTAATCAAGGTCTGTTTATACTTTTGACCGTCTCCCAACCAAAGAAGCCGAAACAAATGGATGCTGATTCCAGGCAAAAATTCTATATATTATTTAAATAATTTGAGAAATTCATCTAAATCCTATATATGTATATTATTTTAAACACATACATATTCTTATTAAATATAATGTGTTGCAATGGATATTACAAATATTAATGAATATTTTAGTACATGGAATTAAGATAACATGAAGTTAGTAAATATTATAAACACATATGTAGTTTCATTACCGTTAATTATTCATTTCATTTTCTTAACTGATACATAACTGACTCGAACAGTGTCAATACAAAGCCTTCGTCGAATTCTAAAATTTGTCTAGAAATTTGTCTGAAATTTACGCTATGGTTATATAGCGCAATAGAGAACAAAGAACTCGAATTTCTAAATCGTAAGCGATCGGAGAGTTCCGCTGAGCTTTCCAACACTGGGAGGAAAAAGCTTTTACACTCACGCTTGTGTGTAGTGTATCTCTTTCGATATTCAGTTGCGCTTTTCACAGTGAGACTAGCTAGACTTAGAACTTATTCAAAACGGAGCGCATTGACATTACGATTTGTTTTCCCTTTTTTTACAGAAGCCCTTCTTATAAGAAACCTGTAAAGAAGTGAGTCTGTGGATTTGGTAAGTTCCGATTTATTTTTTTCGCATGATATAATATATAAAAACTAAATTTTACACATTAACTTTTTTCAAAAGTAATTTGCATTTATTGACGTAGCTTTATTATTTTGCATATATAAATGTGTGCATACTTATCTGAACAAATAATTCACCATATGTGTAACATGTTACATTTCGCAATTGATAATACATTATTTAGTTGTTAGAACTGAATATTTGTCGAGTAAATAAACTGGAATTGACTGGAAACATATGTTTCCAGTCAATTAATTATAGTGAACGTACAAAAACATATCCAAATATTTTAATTAAATTTTAATAATTTTAATGTCATGGTGATTAAAATTAATTCGAAATTGTTACGTATTGAAAATAATCATTTATCTCATTCTGAATGAGTTAAATGTATACACATCTAGAGCAACACCTTCGGGCAAATGGTTTTATGAATAATTCATGTTTATATTTAAATTCATGGTTGTATTTAAAAGAAAATGTAGATTATGTAAGCCGTTTTTCAACAAGAAATATTTTATGGATACATAATTTCAAAATATAATAGCATGGAAGGCGTGTATTTACTTTAAGTTATTGCTCAAATAGAATATTTGTAAACCATTGCCTTTATATATGATATGGAAAGTATAAATTAATGTTAACATCACTTCTTCTATTTGAATATTTAAATATAGTAATTGATAAAAGTAATGTATTTCCTAATTAAGTTGTATGCATGTTAATTTATTTCTAACAAGATATTATTTCAAGTGTAATAATAGTTTCATAAAGAGAATTATTTTATTTAGGTATACCAATAAAATATATATTTTGTGAATATATATATATATATATATATATATATATTTATTGTAATTCTTGAATATAGTTATACTTGCACTATTTACATGATTATTATGCTACCCATAACATCTAATGCTGTTAAAATTTAAGAGTTATGAGAATTATTATTTAATGACAACATTATCTTCTTTATAAATGTTTATTCATAAATAATGACCTATTTAATAAAGCATTAATAATTCCTTTTGTTGTGTTAGTATGAATAGCTACAATAATTAAAAAACAATTTGTATTTCCTGAAATAACGAATTTTCGCAATTTTTTTTCTCTTTCTTCACTATTACATTCTTTTTTCTTTTTTTTTCATTACTTGCACAATTTTCGTAGTTTTGCGACTGTGAACTGAAATGTTGATTAGAAATCTCGTGTTTCTTAGTAACCGATACTTCGACATATTGTTCGACTGCCGACGTTTTTTAACCTTCAAATTATTTTAACGTAAGAAGGTTACATGGTTATCTGCAAACATGGTGTGTATGGTGGTGTTTTCCAATTTTAAAAATTATGCGATCTTTCTCGAAATATCTGTTTAATCGTGCAACTCTACAAATTGTCTTGTGGATTTACCTTTTCTGCAATATACGAGAAAAAAAACGCTCTAAAAACTGGTCGTCGAACCGTTATATATTTTTTATACAAATACCCCCCCCCCCAAAAGGGTGTATCACCTTTTGCAATTAAAATTTTCTTCGAAGCTTTGTTCCTTGTGTAATTCAAAGTAGCTTTTATGAATTTACTGCCGCCTTTAATGTTATGGGCAGAAAACGTTCTTTACATCTACAAGCTGCGTACATTCCAAACAATAAAATTATTTTGTCCAGCAGAGTACTAATTTAATGCTTCCACGAGAAAAGCTTTAGTTTGTTTAATTGTTAAATCTTTGGTTTCCTATTTATAGGAATGGGATAGTTTTTGTTTTTAGGTGGTAATTTAAAGTTTCTCCAACTTCAACATTTTCACTTTTCATGTTTGGTTTTTATATTTCTTGCTATTCAATAATGAATAATTTTGCCAATATTGAATATTTTTAAAGTTTTTAGTAATACAGAACTTATACAAAACTTACGGCCGTTACGCATAAGACAAACTCGAATAATATAGCCTCAGCTAGACCCATAGCTACAGAATTTATTGTCGTATGTTATGTCAATCATATCGGCGTCCTACCGGTATAGATTATTTTATGAAATTAATAAATTCACCCTTCTACGAAAAGATTTTGTTTGTTTTATTTATAAATCATTCAAAGTATAAAATATTTCTATGTACGTGTATACCCTACAATATATGACAAAATACTGTTTTAAATAAGTTTAACATTTACTACATACTTCTTTAAATGTTGGCGTCATTTTTAATCATAAAAGTTGTTTTGTCATTTACTATAAGCAAATACGAGAATAAGTGGAAAAGGCCGTGAAGAAAAGAACTTTTCAGTTTGAAATTGCGTTTATTTCTCAACTTAATCCCCTGCCACATAGATATGTTTTTAGGTTAGCGTAATCAAATCCATTGAAATAAGCATATCCACAGCAACTTTAACATCGTTGTTTGTTAAAAACTTCAGCAAGATATTTTTCAGATATAAAAAATTTCGACAGTGGTAGATTCAGTGTGCGCTACATATTGAAGCCTAATTCTTCATTTTTGACAACGATAATGTTTGTGTAGATCTGTGCATTGTCTTTATGGAGAAACTTCTCTTTGTTAAACCAGAAAGCTTTTCACAAGTTTGTGCTTTAATTTGTTTAAGTGATTTGCGCCATATGCGTCTGTGATGGAAGCCATTAATTGAGGAGAGGACTGTACCGCCACTATTTAGATTGTTGTTTTGTTTCAGATGTGTCTAAAATCTACTTTGTTTTTGATTTGCACTCTCGAACAATTTGTATTAACACCAACTTTTGATTAGACCATTCTTCAGCTCATTATGAACATTTGTTCTTACAAAAGGAAGTTCTTAATAACACCATGAATTTTAACATTATTTAACTCGAGATGCTCTTAATTAAATAGTTGTCGCAAAGAAACTAATAAGCGTACCAATATGAAATTTAGCAGTTGATGTTAGAAAGACAACTTGCCGGCGCACCACAAAAAGAAATTGAAACTGCTCCATCTGTCAGGACTTTTTGATTTACCTTAGTACATATATATACAAAGTATTAAATACGAGAAGTCATATCGGCGTTATTTATTTATTTATAACGTTAAAGATGTTAGACACTACTGGTTTTGGGATGCTATTTAAAAAATTGTCGATATTAATTATGTGACACTTCAGTCACAACTGTGACAATATTACTGTCTTGTTACGTTGATGTTTTTTCAAATAATGATTACAAATATATTAAGATTTTCCCCAAACCAGTGGTATCGTAAGGATGAATTTAAAACATTTTTCTTCATACTTTTATAATAAATAATTAACGTATTATTTATGTAACAGAACGTAAACACCATTGTTGCTGATTACAAGATTTAAGCGTGTTAAATGTTTCATTACTTATATTAAGAAATTAAATCTGATAATCATCATTCATTTAGTAGTAATGAATTATTATACAGAATTATTTAAAAGTCTAGTTAAAGTTAGTTTTCTATTCGAATTGCATTTAATATTTTTACAGCGTATTATTAATCTTCGAAACTTCAGATGTAAACATTGGTGCACGTTTTGGGCTAAGCATTTTTATAATGTGAGTGCTATTCTCAGCATTCTAGTGAAAAAATTAAAATAAGTATCACATATTTGGTTACTAGAATAATATTTATCTACAGCTGCCTGTTGAGAAGATTTAGTATCTATTCTTCAAATTCTTTTCATTTCAAATCGATGGAGTCTATCCAGTCAGACATTCTAATTATAGTTTATTTCTGTACAGATATGAACTAAAAGGTTTAAATTATGTTTAGGAAACTTGTGTGTGATGTAATAGACAGTCCCATCTTTTTGATTTCTTAATTCTCAAAATTTTTCCAGAATTAATTTTCTCTCCGTCTATAATAAATTTCGTTAAGATAAAATTAATGGTTAGCATAGAAAGTATTCCAATATCAATAGACATTTTAAATTTTATGATTGGGAAGGAATGTCAAATTATCTACAACTTGTTACAAATTATATTAATTCCTGCAAATATATTTATAAACTATTCTCAAATTATTCTAATCATTTGATTTAGGAAACTCTGGTAAAATACTCCGCTGAACATGACTTAAGAATATGTATACATGAATAAATAAATACATTGATAAACGTAACGTAGCAATGTTAGAATGATTATAAGGCGAATGCTTTTTGATCACTTCTATATTAGAAAAATTAAGTTCCTAAATTCGGCTAGTATATGGCAAATATCATCCTCCTACTATTTTTCTTCATAAATAATATCAAGAACAATCTTTAATACAGTCGAATATTTCTTAAAATCACAAAATGGGTAACTGGGCAATTAAATATAAATTACGAATACATAAAATTAATGTCTGAGAATATTTCTTCGCTGGAGAGACGTAAAAATATATTATTTTATGATTATGTGTGTAAAAACAAACACTAGAAGAAATATCTTTAATATTCGTCTTTTATTGACTTTGTGTAATTTAATTCATTCACTAGTAATGGGGAACATGAACAGAATGTCGTAATTCATTTTACTGGAATATTTTATGATGACAAAAATTCTTTTCTACCAGTATTAAATTAGTCTTTAATTACAAGTTTTAAGGATACTACAGAATGATTAAATTGTTTTACAGTGTTTTTTTTTGTGGTGCAAAGCTTAATTTTAACTTAGACTATGTGGATTGTTAGGTGACTAGATATCGATCTCACAAAATTGACCTGGCACATTGGTCTGCTCTAAATTTCAATTCGCAGCTCATAATTTCATATATGAAACACGCATTCGTACCGCTGGGATATTCTAATACTTTGTTTAATTTATATAGTAATATATAAAATATTTATTTGTCAATTGAAATTGAATATTAGAATAAAAGTAAAAAGCACATAAGTAGTTCAATGTTGCAATATACAGGGTGTTTCACAAAGAATATACGTATTTCGAATTCGTATATTTATTAAACTTTAAGACATACGAATATGAAACTTTGCACAGATATTTACGAACCTCTCTAGTTCAGATTACAGATGTTCAACACGTCCTCTATCAGCGACACGAACAATATCACATTGATACTCAAATTCCTCCAATACTCGGGCAAGCATGTCCTTCGTCACTGATGTTATGGCAGTACGGATCCGGTTCTTCAACTGTTCCAGGTTCTGTGGGAGTGGTGGTACATAAACGTTGTCTTTAACGAAATCCCACAGGGGATTGTCACAGGGTATCAAATCTGGTGACCGTGGAGCCCAGCTGAGACATGCTAAGTAGCCAGGTCCTTGACCACCAATTCAATGGTTTGGTAGAGTTTCATTCAGATATTCAAGCACTTGGCGATTCCAGTGAGGAGGTGTCCCGTCTTGTTGAAAGATGAAGTTGTCTTCGTGCAGCCTCGGAAACAACCAATTTTGTAACATAGTGAGATACCGCTGACCGTTAACCGTGTTTCCATCAAAGAAGAATGGGCCGTAAACAGATGATCGGGATATTGCTCAAAACACATTGATTTTAGGCTAGTCTTGTATATGTTCAATGGCTGCATGTGGGTTCTGTAGACCCCAAATTCGAACGTTGTGTTTGTCTACCAGACTACTAACATGGAATGTCGCCTCATCACTCAACACGATGCGTTATGTGAAAGTGTTACCATTGTCAACAGCATTATGAATCTCGTTAGAAAATGCCACACGTTTCCGCTTGTCATCAGGACGCAAAGCTTGTAACAACTGTAACTTGTAGGGCTTCATAACCAACCGACGTCTAAATATGCCAAATTGTTGTTGTAGGCAGTTGCAACCTCCAACTGGCACGACAAGTTGATTTTGAAGGATTACGTTGGAAAGCAGTTTGAATTCGTGTAACATTTTCTTCAGAAACACGAGGGCGGCCAGGACTCTTTCCTTTACATACACATCCTGTATCTACAAACTGTCGATACCATCTGCGAATGTGTCACACATTCGGAGGATCAATTTGGTAGCTCAATCTGAAGCGTCTTTGCACTGTAATCACGAAATTGCACTTCGCAAACTCGAAAACACAAAATGATTTCTGTTGCGGAGTAGCCATTTTAAACATATGACGGTTACCAAGAAAAATAGAAGACAACATCTAGTGGCATTAAATAAACTAGACTATGTATTCGTTTCTCCAATAGCCAAGCCGAGGCGCAGCGATCGATAGTTTGGACAAAATAATACTTTGTAATACCTATATTCTTTTTGAAACACGTTGTACATATATTCAAATATAATTAAAGGTATTTTGTAATATATAAAACTAAAGGTAGAGGAAATTAGATTCCCTTTATAAAGGGACATACTAATTTTATATTTACTGTAATATTTTCCAATGTGGAATAGTTTTTAAAAATATTATTATAAATACTTGACTCTTAAATTAATTACATTTTTTTACTATTTCTAGCGTAACAGGTTGATTATGTTTGGAAGGGAGTTTCCGATTCACTAGGGATTTCGTAGCCCGAACATTTATTCAATAATATGACAAAAAACTGCTAAAAATGTTCATAAAACAACCTTCGCGTGAAGATGCGCTTTATTATTAATGGTCTATTTTCGAATTTGTCGTTAATTTAATTGACATCCTGTTTGAATATATTGTTTCAAAGACAATAATAGAAACTTTTTTTTTACCAGTGACAGTGCTATTATTTTTTAGATTATATGATTTCAATTTATTCTACATTTAAAGACATCGACTCATGTAATGCTTCGGAAGTCGGCTTTTTAATAATAATTATCGTATTTACATACTGTTCGTTTACCTAAATATATGATATCTCATTCTCCTCCTTTCAGCGCGCATGCCTAATTCAATATGATTTTATTCTTTGCAAATAACTAGTTCTAATACCGACATATTAGAGAACAATAATGAATTTATCAAAGCAACCTACTCTACAATTAAGATCGCGTTAGTTTCGGCGTTTGCCATTTTTTTTTTGGTAAATCTTTTTAAAATATTACTTCCAAAATGCCGTATTTCTTCTACCTAATGCAACACTATACTAAATTTTCTTTGGAATTTTTTTTAACTTGTGTGTGACAATATTAATGGTTTTTAATTAGTTATAAGAAAAGTTTAAAAACTGTACAAGAGCGTCAACATAATTTCTGTTTCTCTTTTCATGTATTTTAATTATGGTGTTGGAATATTTACTGAGAACTAGGATAATTGTAGAAAACATATTTACGCTACACTTTAATTTGAAATTACTTATTATCGATTGGTATGCTTTTCCCATAAAACCAAATAAGAAAACTATGCTACTAGTCGTCTATGCCTTAATAATGTGCGCTTCGTTGAACAGAAATATATTAAGCTAAAATGCAATCAGTTCTGAGAACTTTATGTAGAGTAATTAGTGTTTATGTGGATTACAAGTTTGTTACATTCTACATGAAAACAAACGGCAATCAAAGTCATTTGATATGAATTCGTAGAGACATTTTGTTTTCAACTAACTTTTTAACAAACAAGTCAAGCTTTTGTAAGTTTGAAATTTGGAATAACAAAATGAAGAAGCTTAATCTGATTGGTATTTGTTTTTCTCTACTATTTCTGTTAATATATTAAGTGAGTCTTGCCACAAATTTTAGAACGTTTTTGTATTTCATAAGTACATGTTACAGTAGTAAAAGATATGCAAAGCAAAATAACGCACAGCTTGTTACCTTTCTATTTAGAACAAATGAGTTCAGTTACATGTCGTAGTATATGTATGTGTAAATTAATTTTCTAGTGCGTCCAAATCTCCTTTCTGTAATTTGTTAGTGGTATTTTGCTACTAATCTGACTTCCCTTGTTCCATACATAAACAATGATTTTCTCTTTCATATACATACATAGTCTACCTATAAATACATCAATATTTTGAATTTTGAATGAAGAGCAAATATCAAGTTCTGTTTTAAACTCGGTAAATCGTTTACTGAAACGTTCAATTTGATGAAGTAAGTGTATGGTAATGTGTGTTTATCACATACGAGTGTGTATGAGTGGCATTAACAATTTAGAGACAGTCGTACTGACATAAATGACGACGAACATCCTGGTGCAAAAAATATGTTGTTACGGAAAGTAACATCGAACTCGTGCGTAAATTTATCAAAAATGAGCCGAAATCCTCATTGCGACACGTGGGAATTGAATTAAATATTTCCAAATATTCAATTCATCGCATTTTGACATAGCATTTGGGACTGAGAAAGGTTTGTGCAAGGTTTGTACCACACAAGCCAAATAATTCAACATTGTACAGACTTGATTAAAGACTCAAAAAAGGACGAAAACTTCAGGTATTCTATTGTAACTGGAGATGAGACGTGGTGTTTTCAATATGATCCAGAGACCAAGGGTCAAAACTCTGAATGGAAGCATTCAAGCGAAGAAAGAGAGAAAAAAAAGCCGTGTGAAGACGCCAAAAATGAAGAAAATGTTGATATATTTTTATGATTCGAAAGGCATAGCGCACAAACAGTTTGTACAAACTAATCAAACAGTCAATGTTGTATACTATCTAGGTGTTATGAAACGTCTTGGCGCGTATTCGTTGTGTGCGCCCTCAATATTTTGAAAATGATAGCTGGCGTTTGTTGCATGATAATGCATCGCTCAACGCTTATCACTGATTTTCTAACTACAATTGGCATTTTAACCATCAACCATTTACAGTATTCACCGGATTTGGCCCCTGCGATTTCTATCTATTCCCCAAACAATATTTGGTGATGAAAGGTCAGAGTTATGCCGACGTCGAAGCCATTAAGAAGGCGTCGACAGCAATCTTGAAGGACGTATCTAAAGATGAACTTAAAAGTTCATTCAACATGTTAATTGACCGTGCAAAATACTGTATTGAAGTCGTAGGCAACTGTTTTGAAAAAATAAAGGAATTTTACCAAAATAGTAAACTTTTGCTTTTATTTTAAAAAAGTTCGATTTCCTCTGTGACAGACTATATATATATATATATATTGATAAAGTTTAATTGAAAAATGTTCGCATCCGGCTTCTGCACAAATTTACAAACCAGTGGTATGACATTCACCTATCGATTTATGGATTGTTTCTAGCGTTATTTTTCCTACGGCTACTAGAATATTTCGTTTCGAAGATTTAAAATTCGAATGACATCTCTTAGAACATCTTATGATTGATAGTCAATAGAGTTCAGGTCAGGGTTACCACATAGTCAATTTGGTAGTTTCCTCTTCGAACACACACCTCTTGTCCCTAAATAAGGAGTGTTAGTTTGCAACAGAATTTCTTGGCACATTTCGGTCGATGTTTTCATTCCAATATCGCAAAAATAATTTCACATCATGCATTATATGTCAATTTTTAATAATGTTATACTAAATCTTTTGTATACTAATATTTTCGACGCATTGGAAGATGAGCGAGACATTGCTGATATTGGTTGTAAAACATAATTGATTTTGATTGATTTAATAATTAGAGACAAAATCGTACCATATATCTTTTGCATAAGCATTATTTATATTAATATTCGATGACTTAACCTTTAATAATCTCACCGACACTTTTTGGAACACCTTCCATTGCCTTATTTAGTTTTTGTTTTTTATATTGTTGAAATTTGAAACGGCTTTTATGCCTTTGAAAAATGTTGGATAAAGTAAAATATGGCAATAATTAACAATTGAGGAAATCGTAAAGTATACGAGTGGGTCGGAGCAATAACTTAAATGCTAGGTTAATGGAGTAAACGTTTACATCAAATAAGGAGGTTTGCCAGGATAGAAAGAAAATAGAAAGGAATAAAGAATATATAAGAAATACGAAAATAGAAAATTCACAAAACCCAAAAGGAAATAGAACAAGATAAAGTCATATAAGTAAAAGTTAAGGTCAAGGAAGGGATCCATTAGAGGCAGAGGATGAAAAATATATATATAATTTTTTAAATTCAGAGATGCTGAAATGAAATTATAATTAAGGAGAAAATTAAATTAACTTTCCGATGGCTCAGTAGGACATTTCGTCACATCTACTCATTCCGATAGATACTTAAGCGTCTCTTCTCTTCATAATCGAATATAAAAAAATGGATCTTAAATTCCCATTCCAAATAACCTAATGCACGATCCCTAGAACTGAACAGTGAATATAAACATTAATCAATAACAAATATTACAAGTAAGTTGTCCATCGCACGACAAGTCAACATCTTAACGGGCGTAGTTCAGTTTGCCAACCCACTTGTATATCCAATGCCTATTTACCATATACTAAAAATGTCACTGATCGGCTTAATAAAGTCTTTCTAAAGTAGAATATTTAAGCTCTACGAACCCCACTCCACACTACTGTATCCCTTCAAAGATTTCAACTATCTAGAAACCTCTTTTGCTTACAATATTTCATGTTCGTGTTATCGTATGTACATTGACAAGACAAAGCGTACAGTTAGTACTCATATTGTTGAGCACAAGCGTCGTATTAGGACATTGCACATTGTCGGAAATGCACTTGTTGAATACATATTGGAAATCGAACACCAAAATCAATTTGGTTATACCTAGATTTTACTCTGCAATCCATATTAAAGCCGCAAAATGCGCGAATCCGTAGAAATCTATAAACATCTTAACAATCTGTTATGCTGCGATGACGACTATTCTTTACATAAATCGTGACAAACCCGTCTTCCAATACTACTTCATGGTAAACACAACGCTCCAGTAAACCAGAACAAATTCTTTATAACTCCTTCCCCAAATATTGAACCTTAAGTTTCAGTGCAGGAACGAGAACACTAACAGCAGCTCTGAGGATGTCCCTTGAAAGAGAGGGATGGGATACTAAGTGAGACAACAGTGCTAGAAATGTGATTTTATCTTGGGAATGCTGAAGAAACTATGGACAACGAACGTAAAGTCGGTAAAACAGAAAAATATTGATTATGAAAATAAACGATATACAGAAGTTAGTGGAAGTAACGCAAAACCCAAAGTATTAATAAATATCAGTACCAAATTCCTTTAAAATGAACCGAGAGTGATTTAGAACGAATGTAGCCGTTTATATTTCGGGAATAGCAAACAAAAAAAAATTTTTGTTATTGACAATAGCTTCATTGCTTTTCCAAATATTCTCCTTGAAAATCAATGCACTTTTACATTTTTTTAAACCAATCCCAAAAGCATTGCTGCCACTGTGAAGGCGGTATCTCCAAAATATGAGTTTTGAATGCCTCAATTGCCTCTTCCGACGTAGAAAACGTTGCGAGATGGCCGGTTTTTCCGAAAAAACAGGCGATAGTCGACTGCTGTTCACTATAGGGCTCATACGTATAGATCCAAGATTCATCACCTGTGACGATTTTATAAATGTCCTTTGAAGCACCGCGATTGTATTTTTTGTGCATTTCTTGGCACCAATCGACGCGAGTCCTTTTTTGAGCGGTTGTCAAATTATGTGGTACCCAACGTGAACATAGCTTCTTAACGGCTTCTTAGCGGTTCAATAATTATCTTATACACGTTTATGTTACTAATACCTAGAGATGTCTCGATCTTACGGTATGTCATATGACGGTCTTGCATTATCAATTCAAACACTGCATTAATGTTGTCCGACACAACAACATTTGTGGGATGAACTTCACGAAATGCAACATCCAAAGAACGCCGTCCAAGTTTGAATTCATTATACCAACGATACACTGTAGTTTTCTATAGTGCTTCATCACCATATAAAAATTCTTGATGCATTCTTGTTGAGATAATCCACACCGAAAATTATGAAAAATAATTGCACGAAAATGTTCGCGAGTTAATTCCATTTTGTCGCAGACATACAAAAAGTAAATATATTGTCAAAAATGACAAACTTCACGGTGCAATCATCAGATCGTAGGCAACACTAACAGTGTTGCCAGTTCCCGAAATATGAACGCCTACCATCATATCTATGATATTTAATCTGATTTTGGAAAGAACTATTAGAGATAGTAAAATAAATATTATAGACCTAATTTATAACAACTATAAATACTGCTTCGAGTCATTGTCTGGAATAAAATTGAAGAGAATATTAGAAAACTAGTAATAAAATTTCGCGAGGACAAATAAACGAAAAACAAATCACATGAAAATAAATTTAAAAGATTAATTCCTAGGAAATCAATTGGTACTAAAGTCCTGTATAAAGGGTACGATTTCGAAAATGCTCACGGTTTACCATATATATATACAAGTATATGCATATACATATATAATCTATATGTATCAAAAAGGTCCACATCTATTGGTAAATGTATTTACAACAACATTTAATGTAAATATGTAAATTGCACAAATCCGTACTTTATTATATATGAATAATTGCTATGTTTATAACATACTTCCCCTTTATGTATTTAGGAGAGAGAGACCAGTTGTAGATCTTCTGTAAATGTTTGTTTAGTTTTGATTGACTGAGTAATAAATAATTTACTGATATTTACGTTAGATGAAAACCGAAATATCTATAGTAACCTTACATTTACAGTTTCATTCAAATTAACGTTATTAATATGTACATATGTAATTTGAAAAGCCAATGATTATGGACAAATAAATTTCAAAAGATATAATTAAAGAAACTCTCACATTACAGAATACGAATCTAATGTAAACATGAAAATAAACGTATTTGACGGTACGAATATTTCATTGGTATTTATTAACTTTATTTTTGAAGTTTTTAGATCTAGAAAATAAAAGAGATTGATTGCAGTAATGTGAATTAATGCTAAAAATGCACAACATAATTTATTCCTCTGCAACTCATTAATTCTTTTATACTTTTCTTCTTTCTCCAACTTCCATTTTCGTTTCTAAATTATAAACAACAACTTTGAATGTATAGTGAAAGACATAACATAAAGAAAATGGTGATGCATATAATTCTAAATTTGTAAGAAAATCCACTATTCTACTTATACATATTTCTTATTCTTGTTCCTTACAACACTAGGCACAAGAAATAAAATTTAAAGGTCTTTATAAATCAATTATTTGTTTAAGATTAGGCTTAAAAAAATTTTAATTGGTCTATTAAATTTCAGATAAGTAGTTATCAGATATGTTCTTTTTCAACGGCATGCACATTATATTATTATGTATACATAAGGACTTTTCAATTTAAAAGAGAATATATAGATAAATTATTATGGTATTTTAAAATATATATTTGCTATACATATGAAGCATTTGTTCCGCATGTAGTTGTCAAAAAACTAACTTTCTAAATGCTTCCTAGTTGCAAGTAGAATGAGTGAACAAAAGATGCCACTTGCTATTTGGCAAGTATTTCTTAATAATAGAGAGACCATGTGTGTACATACGTTCCCTTTTTTAAATAATTGACACTATTCATCCATTACTTGGTCTTTAAAACTATTTCATGCTGGACGTCATTTGTGTCACTATTATTTGTCATTCTATATTGCACATTTTTCTCTCTTTCCAGGAACTATGAGTGAGATGTAGTCAACGACTATAATCCTTTTTATTAATATTTGTTTTCCAAATCTGTTTTTTCTAAGTATTCATTTAATTTTTTTATATTATTTTGAATAGACCTATTTGAGAATGCAAAGCGCATCTACTTAAGTTGATTATGATACAGATTTTATATTTTAACGGTGCGTGTATTTTAAAATTTAAATATCAGGCATATGTTCGTTTGAAGTTACCAATCGGTTACAATTGTATGATTTTTACTAATGGGTAATATGTGTAGAAAGCTTATACTGTTATTGTCGTTTTCATTGTGTTTTATATTGTAGTTTTGAATGAAATGAATTAAAGACATTTAGTAATCACTTTACCGTATCTTCCGGCCCAGTCTTGACGTTTTGCTATCAATGCCTGGTTCAAATTGATAATTTGTTGTCGCTAGTGGTCAGTATTAACTATTTCACCAGGTTTCAACAGTTCGTAATACATCATGTCACTCTGGTCCACCAAATACAGAGCATTGTCTTGCGATCAAAACGATTTGGCCTTGGAGTCGATGGGCAGGCTTCACCAGGTGATAACCATGATCTTTTACGCTAAGGGTTTTCGAAATATATCCATTTTTCATCACACGTCACTATTCAATGCGGAAGTTACTTCCGATTATATCTTTGAAGCAGCATCTCACAGACGATTTCTTGATTTTCCATTTGCCTGTCATTCAAATGATGTGGCACTCATTTTCCAATCTTTTGGATTTTTCTCATTGCTCGTAATCGGTCGTTAATCGTTTCTTGAGGCACATTTAGCGCTTCTGCCAATTACTTTTTAGTTTGGGTAAGGTCTTCATTAAATATCTCCAGCAGATGCATCTTCGTACCTTTGGGTCTACCAAAACGTTCTTGGACATCACCACTTTTGAATTATTGAAACCACGTCTCGCATGTTTTTGTGGTGGGAGCATGCTCACCGTAAGTTTCTACAAGAAAGCGATGACTTTTAGCGACTTTTTTCTTTTAATTAAATAAGAAAAGTAATGCGTGCCATAAATTCATTTTTTCAGGCACGATAGTCGACATTTTCAAAGAGGACAGTGTTACTTTCGCAAAATATAACATGTATGGCTTTAGAGCTTGATCTCAGTAGAATAAAGTGACATATGTGTCAAATCAAAACATTGCATACTTAAGCCTAGCGACATCTGTTAGAAAAACCGGTAATGACTTTCTGGTGCACATGGAATGTACAATAAGAAATAGCAATACAAAAGGATTTCTTGCATGTAATAGTTTTAAAGACCAAGTTATAGATGACCAGTGACAATTGCTTAAGAAGGAATCAATGCGTTGCAATTCAAGTGTATACCACCACTCAAATAACATTTCCAGCATGGGATCTCGTTTATTAAAAAAGGTACAGTGAAAGTAAAGTGAAGGTATATGATATTTGTCATCTTCCAAATTTCTATTTATTTCAGGAGCTATAACAAGAAAAGGAAAAACGTAAAATTTCTTCTCTTTATAATAAATTGTTTGTCCCAGTAGACACATATTTGCACTCTCTTCATACACTTTTTTATACTGAATTTAAATATCGACTTTCCTTGCATTCAATTACGTAATAAAATACAATATATACTATAAAAAATTTTAAAAAAATTCAGTACTTGAGGAAGAAATAAGCATACTACGAAACGTAGTAGAAAAAGGGTTTTTAATGAAAAATTAAGAAATAAGTAAGACCGAAAAACTAACTAAGAATTAGAAATTAAATGGTCAAACGAAGGAAAAAAGAAACTTAAAGATTTAGTTAATTAACGAAAACGTAAAACTATCTCAAATATTGCTTTGAAAATGACACGATGGATTAAGATTAAATGTATTAGCTTAAACATTCCGCGAATGCTATACAAGCAAAATTTTTCATAGTGGCAAGAGTAACAAATTCCAGGAAACATTGAAAAATTTCATTTGCTTATTTTATACGTATAACTACAATGAACATTGATCGGTAAATGTACTGATAGTTTCGAACAAATACTACATTTTAATTTATGTAGTGTATATGTATTATGTATATTGATTTGACTTGTTTTATGATTAATGAATAATCATTGCCCCCTTCTCTCGTCCAACACAAAAATGTATTGAACGACTGTTTCGCATGTCGACAACAAAGCTCTACGAAGGAATCGTTCGTTAATATCACAAGTCTGCCTCATGATGAGTGATTCTTTGAAACATATGTAGTAGACTTGGTATTATTAACATTTGAATGATTCCTTTTAACATTTAACATTGTTTTATGATTGTCAAACGCACTGAATAAATATTATTATAATTATTTTATTATTATGCGTTTGATAAATATGGGCGAGATGGATTTCGAGATTCTTGTAGGTAATAGATTTGCAGGTCATCAATGCTTGTTAGTGCATTAGGAAGCAGAAGGACACAATTTTTAACATGCAACAAAATATGAAACATCCACATCCTAGCATTCGGGCATAAAAATGATAACTAGGAAATGAGAAAGTAGACAGCAAATTGTCTGTCGGTCAAATTTTCTGCATTCTTTTGAAATAATAAAATATTGATTCTAGTTATTATGAACGATCTGCAATTGTCACCTACCACGATTAGTTATTAAAAGAAGCAAAGTAATCATACAGACTTAAAAGAAGAAAAAGAAGAACCAGATCATAGTCAAGATCTATCGCAATTATTATCTTATTGGACAGACACATTAAAAGAGAAGCACTTTTAGGCAAATGCGGAAGTCGTCAATCATTTTGTACAGTTGGTTCTGTGACCACAAAGCTTTCTTGATGCAGAAATTAAAAAGTTAGTTGACAGTTTGTTTTTAACGATGGGTTATATTGTTTTCTATATAGTTAAATTATTTTGGTAAATTGGTTTCGTTAATGTACATTCAAAGAACATTTTAATTGTATAAAAGGCAACATTATAACACCTAGTATATGCTTGCTTTTCCTAATTGCTCGCCTAATCATATGATTTACGTATTAATTTAGGTCTATTTGATAATGAACTTTTATTCAAACACGACTTTTCCTCCAATCTCTTTACATTATACCTAAACGATAGTTGAGGAATTTTTGTAGCAATTATGAATGTTCACTATAATAGAATTGAAATCGTTCAAAATTATACAAATATTCTATGTTATTTTGCAAGGCCTACGTAGTGTTTTAATAAATCGCGAGAGCTCTGCTAGTAAAAACTCAAACTTTCTTAGATAAATAAAATTGCACCATTATATTAATACCCGGTGTGGCATCTGCTTAGATGGCTAAAATTCGTGTTATAGTGATATTTGTGCGCGTTAATTGCAGGTATAAAGCACTTCATTTTATACTGCGACCACTAAGTTACCAGAGACAAATGTTTCTTAGGAATCTAATTAATATGAAATAATTTTTCCAGTTAATATTAATTCTTTAATCACTTTTAAAAGAGTTAACTCAACGGATCGGAGGCAACACTGTTAGTGTTGCCTCCGATCTTATGATTGAATCGTGAAGTATCTTTTTTGACAATATATTTACCTTGACAATTTTCGCTATTTCTATTCTTGGCAGTAACTTGAAAATTTTATGTCAGCAAAAAAAATATTTTTCATAACTTTCGGCGTGATACATCGGCAAGCTGAATTCCTTACATGGTGATGAAGCACCATCGAAAACTACAGTATATCGTTTGTATAGTGAATTCAAACTTGGATGGTGTTCTTTGGAAGATGAATTTCGTGAAGGTCGTTCCACAAATGTTGTTATGTCGGAAAACATTAACGCAGTGTCCGAATTGATAATTCAAGACCGTCATGTGACATGCCGTGAGATCGAGGCATCTCTAGGTATTAGTAACACCAGCGTGCATAAGACCCTGCATGAACATTTAGCCGTTAAGAAGCTATATTTACCATGACAATGCGAGCTCTCACAGGTCGGTTCAAACAATTGAATATTTGACCGGGCAAAACATTGAATTGATGAGCCATCCGCCGTACCGCCCTGATCTAGCACCCTGTGATTTCTTTTTGTTCCCACACGTAAAGAATAAACTTAGTGGTCAACGGTTTTCTGTGCCGGAAGAGCCAGTTAAGACATTCAAAACTCATATTTTGAAGATACTGCCTTCACAGTGGCAGCAATGCTTTTCAGATTGATTTAAACGAATGCAAAAGTGCATTGATTTTCAAGGAGAATATTTTGAAAAGTAATAAAACTATTTTCGATAATAAAAAATTTTTGTTTGTTTGCTATTCCCGAAATATAAACGGCTACTCTCGTACATACATACAAATCCTTTTCTAATTAATTTTTCAGTTTTTCTTTACAATCCCTGTTAAAAAGTTTATTAAGATAGATTAATTAAATATATATGCAGGTGCTTATTAGAAAGATGTTTCGATTAGAATTTTGGTCAGTTTGCAAGATCATCAAGCTCTTATTCGGATAGGAGGCATATACTTCGAGTATCAACAAAAATAAATAGAAAATCTATTTTTTCTAAACTTAGAATAGTAAACATTTTATTGAGATACTTTATTCATCGTAATATATGTATTTTCCATGATATTTCTTACTTACAAAAATTGTTTAATGTACCTTTCTTTAGACTGTATTAATTGATTTAAAAATGGTTGACAAAATTGTTGATAACTAATGTCAATTTTAAATATAATAAGCTCTACATCTAGATTATGTTTCGGGCGTTTATTCTGAAGTAAATAATATAATTCCTATGACGTTAATATTTACATGTTCTCTTTTAATTATTAAGAAACATTTTCAATGGATTGACTAGCTTTTGTAAAAGATATTTTAGTTTATGAACGCTTTCGATTTTTTTCTGTTGAAAGAAAATCAAGAATTTCAATTTCAGTTTCCTTTGCGACTGTTTTCATTTGCTTTTAAATGTGATTAATGAACGAATTAATTAAAATGTCAATTACGTGTTTTCTTATTTTGTCTTTTTAAACAAATTATAACAAATTCTATATTATTTTAAATTAGCGTTTGTTTGGTAACTGTATTTTGCGATTAATGCCAGTGGTAAATTTTGCCCCCTTTCTTGTGCACACCAGGTTTAGTTTTATAGATTTCATACATACTTGACTTTAATAGTTTTATATACGCTTAATATATTATAGGTATTTAAAATACTAGATCATGGTAGATTTATAAATAGAAAAATTACCTAGTTTTTAACGTATTATGTATTGGCTTCGTCAGACGTTAAATAAACTTGTTTGAAACCATGGAATTTCCTTTAAACATCTGAAGAAATGTAAAATAATTGTTATGTGGAATAATTAATATAACGGGTGGGCCATTTAAAAGTTTAAATTTAAAAATGCAATAAAAAAACGGTTTAAAATTTCGCCAAATTTATTTTTTGTTGTGAAGTACAATTGTTCCGGTTAGTGATGGAATATTATTTCATTCATATGGCTGCCGTGGCTGGCCTCACAGTACCCCATTCGTTCGGACCGAGCACTTTTTCGAGTGTATGGGGTCGTATCTCGGCAATGGCATCATGAATGTTGGCCTTCAAATGCTCAATTGTCTCTGGTATGTCGGCATAACACTTGTCTTTAACGGCGCCCCGCAGAAAATAGTCCAACGATGTCAAATTGCTGCTTCTTGGCGGCCAATTGACATCATCATTTCAGCTAATTAAACGGCCATCAAACGTTTGACGCAATAAATCGATTGTGGCATGAGATGTGTGGTAAGTTGCACCATCCCGTTGAAACCAAACATCGTTCAAATCAATACCATGAAGAGCGGGCACAAAAAAATCGGTTGTCATGGTGCGATAGGTGTCTCCATTGACCGTAATGGTTGCGCCGTCCTCATTTTCAAAGAAATATGGGCCAATGATGCCTTCGCTCCACAAGCTGCACCAAACAGCCACTCGTAATAGGTGCATTGGCTTCTGTAAGACCACGTGTGGATTTTCTGAGCCCCAAATACAGCAATTTTGCTTGTTAACGTACCCACCAAGATGAAAATGTGCTTTATCCGAAAAGATGATTTTTTTTTGGCCAAATCGACATCATCGTGCAGTTTCTCGTTGGCCCATCTAGCGAAGCGGATGGTCATGCGGCTTCAACTCTTGAACCAATTGAACTTTGTAAGGCGTCATACCGAGATCTTTTCGAAAAATTCAACGTAAACTGGTGCATAAAATGTTCAATTCTTGAGAACGATGACGAGTTGATGTTGATGGATTCTCACGCACACTCTCAACCACAGCTTCGATATTTTCGGGTGTATGCACTATACGAGCACGCTCACGTCTTGGCGTATCAACAATGAAACCAGTTTCACGAATTTTAGCAATAAACTTGAGTATACCGGGCACTGTTGGTCCTTCCCTGCGACCAAATTTTGTACAACATTTTCGTGCAATTTCCAACCAATTGTCTTTGCTTTGGAAATAAATTTCTAATAAATCCCAACTTTGCTCAAGCGTAAATCGATTCATTTCGTTCAATCAAGATAATATACTGAATTTTGTGACAGAATAGAATGACAAGTATTGCCAGATTCGAAATACCCGGTAGTTCAAATTTAAACCGATAGATGGCCCACCCGTTATATAAATTAGTGAAAATTTTAACAATCTGTGTATTTATTACTAATGGTTATTAAAATTACAATTATCTGTGTTTTGGTCTTGAAATATTTGGACATTTATTCAAACGAATTTATACATTAATTCAAAATAAATTTCTAAGATATTTTTATATACTAAAATGAATTTGAAATTTAAATTTCGTCAAAACATAGCATTAGATGTAGAGTTGGACATGTCCATGCTTTCAGCAGATAGGCGCGGTGAATCTTTAATTGTGTTAAAAAAAGAACATGAAAAAATGCGAGTGTTAATTGAGAATTTGCAGCTATTTAACAAGAACCAAACAGATTTTTTGTAAAGATTTGTTATGGTTGATGAAACCTGACTTCGTTATTATATTCCTGAAACCAAACGGCAATCTCAACAATGGATGGTAGGCTTCGCTTAGTGAAAAATGTAAAGAAATTGAATTTTATATTTTGGTTTATCCACCCTTTTCGCCATATCTAGCTCCGAATGACTTCAATTTATTCGTCAAATTCAAACTTTGATTTATCGGGTAGAAGTTTCAGTCGAATGAAGAACTTAACTTATTGCAGCAACAGACAGTATTTTGACTATCTTAAGAAATATCATTATATAAATGGTGTAATGGTACTTCGGAATTGTTGGTGCAAGTTGGTTGAAATTATTTACATATTTCATCTCACTTCTTTCTAAATCATTTTCGTGTAATAAAAATATTAAATTTAGATTAAGAATTAATTATACCTGGTTAGCTACAGAAACTATTTTGAAAGAATGGATATATTAGTGTATTTAAATTACTTTAGGAAACAAGGCGACGTGCCTTTTACGAAATAGATATTACATACTATCAAACATTTATAGCGAAGAAATTAAAAAGACGTGAAGCGGCTACACAATTATTTTACGTTTTATTAATACTTTCGCTAACACCAATAATTAATTTCACTTAATTTAATATTGTCTATTTATCAAAATACCATGTAATCAGAAAAAACTCAAGAAACATAACATTTTACATAAATTTCCATTATACTATCTACTTTCATGTGATATAAATATGTATGTACATACATACGTATAGTATATATATAAGGGAAGGATTTAAAAAATGCTATTAATCGAGTCAATCAAAGAGATACATACATTTACTGTAAAGTAGGTTTAAAAAGGGAAATAAAACCATTACAAGTTTTTAAGTTACATTAATTGTAGGTGTATGAAACTGAAACGGAAACTCAATCCTATTTGATTGAAAAAAAGTAAATGAAAATCAAACAAAGTGGTGCTCACTTACAGTTGCTCTTTGATGCCAAAGAACACAACGCAGTGTAAATAGCAAATATTTGATTTCGGGTATGAGTTTCCGACTTTAAACAATTGCGAACAGATACATAAAATGTCTAAACAAGTACATATGTAAATGTACATACGTACTTTTTAAGCAGTCAAAATTCTATACTACTTAGTATTATAGTTATATTTATTAATATATAGTAAGTCATTACTTAGCAATTACATTAATTAGCGAATATAATGCAGTAAGGATATAAAATTTTACAACTTACAGAAAAGTTGACTTCGAAATATTTATATTCAAGTATATTCTTTTTTTATGAAAATCTTTAAAAGGGATGCATGTTCTAAAAACTAGCTAATAAAACTAGAAAAAATTTACCTAGGCATAATAGAAACAACTAATTATGCGTTGGTTAATAGTTTTTAATAGTTATAACATTTTTGTACTTATGTGTTAAGTTTTATAAGAAATGTATTTTGAGAAATTAGAACAGTACAGTGTTGTTATAACAAAAAACAGAATAACCAAATTGAAAGAAAAATTCATGGCTATTTTGAAGACCAACATATATTTTTTTTTTTTGATGAAATATAGTCATTTCAGGACAGGTGGCGAAAGTGTGTTGAAGTGAAGAGAAATAACATTTAAAAATAGAATTATCAAAAAATTGAATATCTTTTATTTTATTGTTAGGTAAGAAATTTTTCCGATTCCCTCATATATGCTCATTCATTTAGGGGTATTCATGACTTAATTTGCTCTTGTTTATTTTTTAATCAAGAAACTTTTTGCGAAACAGAAAAAACGCCAATTTAGGGAAAATCCTATTTATTTTCCTACATAATCTCCTATTAGTTATATACATTTAGCTCAACTTTCTCTTTTCAAGATATTTTAATCTTTCAAAAAGAAATAAGTTCAAAATAATCCATTTACAGCTTTGATAATTTTAGTATACAATGAGAATTTTTCTCCAAATAATCAGGTTTTTGAATAACAAGAAGTACGACGGAGCCAAGTGTTAAGATAAATAGGAGATATGCTCAATTAACTGAAATCGTACTTGTGCAGTTTTAATTCTGCAATTACCAACTTGTTGTATGGGGCGTGGTCCTAGTGGTTTAGGGCGTTGTCCTAGTGGTAAGGGGTATAGTCCTAGTGAGACTAATGCGTTGTCTTGGTGCTACAAGATTTTTTCTTTAGCAAATGAGGAGGTTAACTTTGATTTCTTTGTTTAATTTAATAACGATACATAATACTCTGCTGTTATTGTTTCCGTGTTGAGATTAATTAATAAAAGTCATTACTCGAACATCTTAAAAGGCGGTAGTCATAACTTTTCTGACAGATTGAATTACCTTGACCTTTTTTGGAGTGGACTCACTACGTTTTCTCCACTATTTTGATTGCTCTTTGGTATCCGTAGTGTAGTGATGTATCCATGTTTTATCGACAGTTATAAAACGTAGCAAAAAATTGCTTTCACTATGTTTGAACATGTTTAGACATTGATGCGAAATGGTCATTCTGACTCGCTTTCGGTGGTGCTAAACTTTCTCAGTTCCAAATGTTGACGGAAGATAAAATGCACTCGGTTATCTGAAATGGAATCATTCATTACGATTTCATGGACGGTTTCAATTGTTTCTTCATCGGTAGCTGTTTTAGGTCTGCCACCATAAATTGGTGCATCCATTATGCTCATTTTAACGCCTTTAAATTCAACAACTCAATTTGCGATTGTTGAAAATGAAGGAAAAGACTTATCATTTAATCATCTTATCATTTTAGTCTTTTAAAAAGAAATGCTTTTGCACAGCACGGAACTGTTTAGTTTAATCAATAGTATCAACGTGTGTGTATGCATAATTTGTTTGAAAGTTTAATAGCAGTTGTACATACATACATTGGCGCTTTTAAGATAAGTGATCACCGTTCACCTATAGAACCACCTTCAGATTTGTTCTAGAAATATTTTGATCTATCCTTGCAGTTAGTTTGTTAAATAAAAAGTTGTTTAAGAAACTTGTCGGACTCAATATAGCACTTATTTATCACTAAGTGACATAATATTTATAAATAAAATAATTTGGAGTAACTAGAGCAAACTTTATAAAATTAAGAAGATGCTCAACAACTAAAAAATGAACATTCTTAGAAGATTTGTAATAAATCATCAAATAAATCGCCTTTATATGTATATCAAAAAAGGTTCTAATCTATTATAAAACCTTACCTAATATTTATTGATACTGCATCTTCTGTGCTATCAGAATTGACAATTAAGAAATTTTAAGTATCTCTCTTGATTAAAAATTAATATTATATATTTTCTAACTTGTTCTCTTATTGGACAAGTACTAAATTATTATTAGCATAGATATTACGTTGATAATAGTTATTACTGGAATGCAACATATAATTAACCTTCAATAAAGAACCCTGTTATCCCAAAGGAACCTATATCCTGAATCCGTAGACCCGTCTTAATAATCCCGGATCCTGAATATACCACTCGAAAAGAAACATCCTGGAAGTTAAAGAAATAACCATATGCAGATAAGCGTATTGGAACTTGTACATAGACAAAAGGTAGCTGTAAAAAGTCGATCAAATTATACATAAAATTCATTCAATCAAAAGCCCTGAATTAGTTAAACTAAAATTTAATTAACTAGATATATACGTAAGAAGAGTGATTTAGAAAGAATTATAAGATATAACCCCATTTTTTTAAAAACACAATAATTAAATAGATATTTAATTACTGTTAGCTTATAAAAATAGATACATAAACGTATTAATTAATTTTAACTTACCAGTTTCCTTCACAGTATCACTATTAACTATATTTCTACTTTTATCATTATTTAAAATAGTTAATCCCGCTATATGTTTTTACGAGAAAAAATAGTAATAAAAAGAGACAGGGAATTGGTATTACCTTTGAGAGGATTGTATGCAACCCTATTTACAATGTTATATGAGGTTGTCTTCATATTTTTTTAATTGTTAAGTATTTCATTTAATATTAAAAATTATAAGGCATTCATGATTTTATTGTTATATTAATTTTTATAAAATTGTCACAGTATTTAATTAAATTGATTTTGTTTTTTTTTATATAAAAATTTGTTTTATTTTTCAAGTTTGATCAAATTATAATTTATTTAATATAAAGATATAAACAATTCGTTAAATTCGTTGATCCTATGTGTGATTTTGGAGTCTTATGTTTAAGCTGGCTGGAGCATTATTTCTTTTCGTTTTCAAAAGTAAGGATTTACAAAACTTAAATAAATTATATTTTTTAATCTAACGAGAGGCTTAAGTATATATATTCTAAACCGTATATTTGATTACATGTTTTGGCTTCCAACGTGTGGCATAAGTTAATAAATATTTTCAAAATTCTATTATATTACATGTAGGCGCAACATATAACAATATCACATTCTGGAACGCCAACTTGTGGCTTAAGTTTTATATATTTAAAAAATAAAAATAATACTATATCTAGGTAAGTAAATAGGTAACTAAAACTAGAAATGTGTAAAACACGAATAATAATCTTCAGAAATGACTTAACAATGTTATTTGTATTGTTCTCTTGGCAAGTATGTATCATGTAATTTTTAATTAAATGTAAATGTTTTTATGCGACAATAATATAAATTTCTTTTTTTAGTTTCTTTATAAATTTATTATTTTGGAGATATTTAAATATGTATAATAGTTTTCTCTTTATGGTTACATACAGATTTTTGGTTCAAAATAGATAGTATACATGATTAACTTCTATACTAGTTGATGTGAATTAATAATTTATTATAAATAAATAAAAATAATCTGTTGGAAATAAAATTATTAATTTCGTTCTTTCTTCAAACTAAATAATTTTTAGCCAAAATTCTAAAATGACAGTCAATTATAAACATTTTTATTGTAAAAATGTTTTAACCTATTTTTAACCAAATTATTATTTTTTCGAATGAGCAGGACATAAGATAATGATTTTGTACAAAAAGAATTTTTTTTCTTATATCAGAGTTGTCCTGAAGGTATATTATGATATTGATGATATAACTTAATTAATTTTTCTTTATAGAAATACCAATTAAAGAATGAAAATTATTCAAAATAATCAAATTAATTATAAAATTCGTATTAATTTTCTTTTAACTGTCTCTGCACATACGTATTGTCCCGCGCAATGATAGCTGTCGCAGTGTCGCCCGCATATCCTTTGAGATACATAGGTTTCTTGCGGCAGTTCCATTCGGAAGATTCCATCGTAGGCCACATTCTACAAGTCGGGATGGAGCCTTGCGCTGCTTCAACTATTATCTTTTTCGTACACAGACCGATATCAGTTTCGTAGGTGAGCTTTCTGTCATTATAGTAAGTGCGTACCATTTTAAGTAGATAGAATGGTGTATTAAACCTATTCTCTAGGGCGTCCACGATCACGTCTCACCTTGCTGAGTTAAAGGCATTTCCTACGTCAAACTTTACCAGCATAAACAGGGGCGTCGAGATTTTCCCGCTGAGCGGCCTCGAAAGCTTCTATCACTCGTGCTCCCGCACTAACCGTAGAATATCCTTTTCTTAGACCATGCTGGCGAATAGCTCATTTCCAATTGCGTCTCCAGCAATCTTACCAAGCCGGCCGTATCTAACTGTATTTTGTACTTCGATTGCTCTTGTTCTTGCTTATGAACAAAGGATGTCGACTTTCCATCTCCTGCAAGAAAAACTTCTTACGTAAGAGAACTAATAAATAAGGTGACAAATAAGTAGCAGATAGATCCCAGTTTCCATGAGAGCGTCTGCTGTTCTTCTTTGATGCATAATATAAACAATGTAATAATAATAATAGTAGTAATAGTAATGGTAGTGCTTTCACATCCCCCGACAGCTTAGTGCCAATTCAGGGGCTTTAGCAGATCTTGAGTTATTATTACGCCCACACTCGTAGTGTGACTTATGTAAACTCTTTGTGCGTCAGCATTTGCGTGAATATAGAGAATGGAAAACCACGAAAAACCTTAAGCTTACTGCGTCCAAATATACCCAATTATCAATTTTAAGAAGTATTAATTTAATGGAAGTCCATTCACGCTTACTCATATACATGGTTAACTACATCGTATTTTCATCGAGATTAATTTAATCTTAATCCAAACCCTCAACACATCACGGTAGCCTTCCTACCAAAGAAAGCCAAGAACTTTCCATCGGCCTGTAAATTAAGAACTACGATTTCTTTGGGTTCGAAGGGTATAATTTTCGTAGACTAGCTTTGGCCAAACTATTTTATGCCTTTCTAATAGAGGATCAAATGAAAAACTTATTGCAGCTACGGATTAGTATTTCGAAGATCCTGAGAAATATTACTACATAATAGTGTAATGGCACTTTAGCATCATTGGTCCAAGCACGTTGAAGTAAAGAAGATGTTGAAAAATAATAAAAGACTTGGTGCTCTAACGCATTTGTTTCATTTCGACAAATAATATAGAAAGTATGGACATAACCTTCTTAGTTTAAGATAATATGGCTTAGAGTTATTACTATATTTATATAAATTGTGTATAAGAGGCGATACATAGAAATAACCGGAGTAGCAGCGCTGTTGGTGGGGCTTGCACGCTAGCACGCATTCCTGCTGCTAGGTGTGCCTGACGCAACTTTTTCTGCATTCAGTGCATTCGATTCTTTCGCCAAATAAGACTGTGTTTTGTTACAGTGAATATCTTTTTGTAAAAGTACTGTCGTTTCCTCGTGGTTTTTTTGTAATGACGGACTTAAATGAACAGCGTGTCACCCGGTTAGACCCGATTTATTGTTTTTTCCACCATGACAATGCACGTGCTCACACAGCCTTATCAGTCCTTTGTTACACGCCCTCTATTTACCTGATCGTACTTCGGGCGACTTTTTTTTGTTGCCACGAATGAAGAGGAACATGAAAGGACATTGTTGTAACAACGTGGAAGAGGTGATGAAAAAACGACACAGCAGCTCGCAGCCATACAGAAAAACGAGTTTGAAGAATGTTTTCAACAATGAGACCATCGATTAGACGAGTGTATAAAGCTAAATAGAGAGTATATCAAAGGTGTTAAGGTTATATTTTAAAAAAGAATAAAATAAACGTTCTTATAGAGAAATTCCAGTTATTTTTGGGTACCCCCTCGTATGTTTTGCTATCTTTCCATGCTTTTAATAGAATCATACTTTATTAATTAATGTGTTATATATAGAAGAACACATGCATACTCTAACAAGTTTCATCTAATACTAAATATAATAACATTTAAATAATATATGATGAATATAGTGTTATTATTAAAATTACTGAGACATTTCGTATTTCGTAGAATAATAATATTCAGTATCGAATCAGAAAGCATGTTTCTTGGTTTTATAATTTATTCATCAAGATAGTTTTTGACGACTCTGAAATCAAGCATTATCTTTTATGAAGACGCTATGCTCGCCCATAGTGATCATGAAAGGCGTAACATGATCTTTTAGAGTCTTCGTATCTGTGAACTGTGGAAGAGCCATTGTAAGACCAAGTCTGCACATGTTTGTAAAGAAATGTCTGCCCAAATTAAAACAGATCCACCATCAAATTTCGCCAACTTGCGGACATCAAAAAACGATCATCTCCTTGTTTGACTACTCTTTTTCAACCGGATCCTGGCCTTGTGATTATCAGGTTATCTTTTATATTTCAAAAATGCCCTTACCAATAATTTTTACAGTTTCACCTCGTCGATCATCTTGTAACGATGCTATGAATTTTGTTACAATAAAGGGATCATAAGTCTTTATAACCTATGAAATAAACACTAAAAACACTTCACTGTACGAGAAAAGCTTTTACACATAGAAATCAACATTAGACGCTGATACACAAGCACTGAAATGGAAATTTTTAATTAAAACGAATGTACGCTATTTGATATAACTCATGACTACACTGACATGTAATAATATAACTGATAGATTTATCAGAAAATATATGATTAGGCACCTACTACGAATTGTAAATATAAGCGTTTAACTAAAAATTCTAAAAATGTATCACAATTTCAATGTGATCTCAATTTTTTGCCTGCCAGTATATAATTGTAAATTCTGAAAAGTTAATATGAGTATACTCTTTTAATTTATTTATCAGAATTGTTCAACATTTAATCTGTTAATAATTTACGAAATTGAATTACTAAGCTAATAAATTATCAACACATTTTCGTGATACTTTGTGGGATATTTAACTCAATCAATTATTTTACATTGTCCATTATATTATGAATAACATACAAGGTTAATAAATATTAAATGCATGTAATTAATTAACAGATATTTTTGAAATGCTAGTTTATAGTAATAATAATAGAAGTATACCGTCATTGGTCAACAGAATTTCTTAATTATAGAACAGCAATGTGAAGAAGAAATACAAACTAATAATATATTTATAATGTCGGACAGGAACACAGAAAAATATAAAATAATATTCAGATTGTAGTAATAGTAATTGGTACTTAAACTTTTAAAAAAAATTAATATAAGCTTATCAGTGCCACTTCATATTAATATAGGCACACGTTGTAAAACATTGGTCTTTCTACCGAGAGATGGAATGTGGTTCTCTACAGCAATTTATCTCTATAAGTGATTGCAACCTATACCTGAAGCATAGATCGCCTTTACTGACTGCAATGGGGAAATGTTCGTCTTCGAGAGGCAAAAATTTTAAAAAATGTCTATGTACATATTTGATTAAGTCGAAGGAAATGAGAAAAAAGGTAAGGTACCACACTTCAGCGAGTTTCATTTTACTAATAACGAGAGCGTAATAGAGGAATTTTAATACTTCAATACAACCGAAATATTTTGAAATACTACTACCTACTTGAAATAGGAGGCTTCATACACAGATGTACAAGTTGCCAAAATGCAGGGTCTAAAACTTAGTTGAAGGTCAAAAATAACTCCCAGTCTTTAATTTGAAAGTGTCTATTAAGAATTTTGTGACCTATTTTATAATTTTTTTAGAAATGATGCCCCTTCCTTTGTATATTTTACTACGGAACATTTATTTACATTTAGCTTGTATTGCGACAACTTTCAATGTACTCTAAATTTGATTTGAGAGTAGATTTAGCAGTCCTAGAAACTAATGTAGGAAACATGTGAAACACGGTTTCGTAAGTAAGGTATCATTAACGCAATTTTCAAATGGGATAAATTCCGGAGAAATAAATTCGGAAAGTAGAGTGATAGATCTATGTACCAAACATCAATTGTTTTTTGAATATTTCACTCATGTATAGCGTAATGGTAAAGAGATTCGTTTCTTTTAAACGATTAAACCTGCATGGTTACCGGGATGTTCAACAATAAAGAAAAATTGATAAATAGTTTGCTAGCAGAGTCTTGGTGCCTTTTCTATAGACGGGGTAAGTCAACGCATGTTTCAAATATCAAAATCAGGAAATGTAGAGATATATTGATAATCATCACTAATGGATTTACAAAAATTTGTCTACAAGCCGAGGCAAGAACAAAGCCTTGGCAACATATCATCTCTGGTAGTGCGTTTATTAGTCAGATTTGATAATATTGTAGCAAATCATTTTCAAAAACTCTGTCAAAAAAGGGCAATTGTTAATGTAACAATTGCTCTTCCTTCAGGATATGCTTGGCTATTTGCCATGCGAACAAGAGAACGTATCAACAATTGAATCAACTAGGTTAGGATCACTAAACTTAATAGTGTTACCTCTAAATTTACTAGATATTCTAGTTACATTTTTTATTGAAACATTTTCTTTTTTTGAAACACACATGCAAACATACATATGTACATACTTATATGTATATCAATTAAAATTATCATGTATTAGTATAATACCAATGCAAATACTACCCTTTTCTTATAATTAATTCCATTTAATTAGATCGCGAAATATATATTTGGATCGAGATTCCAGTACAAACAAATTTACTGGTTCGCTTTCTAAACAGGTTGAGAAATGTTGTTTTATATCATACATAAGAATTGCTACTATATTTATGTAATGAGGAGGTTGTTTTGTAAGTTGTATTTACATATGTTTCTGGTTCTGACTAAACCCCACCTTTTAGCTGTCTATAATCCATCAAAATTATAACTTCTTTATATAAGAACAAAGCTAATATTAGAAGAATTTTAGAATGCAATGCCGACAGCTTTGTCAGCTTGTCACTGTATACAATTAAACAATTGATTTGTCTACTTTTTTTTATAAATAGTTATCGTTATTTATTACTATGTTATTTGAAACACGTGAATTATTTAATTTTTTATTTGTAAATATTTACCAAGATATTTTCAATTTTTCTGTTTTTGTGTTACCATTAATTATACTTTTCGTATAAGTATATTCGTTTACTGTATTTTCTTCTATACAATTTAATTCTTTGTTGTGTGGGTCTTCGTTTTTTAAATTTCGATTATCTCTTTGTAATTTATATTTGAAAGTAATCAAGTCTTCTTAGAAGTCTCTTTCTAATATACTTGGTTTGTTTATAAATTATTACAACTAACAGAAAGTTTATTATTTTGTGTCAGTAATGTTATTGTTTAAATGTATAGTAAAATAACTACTATAATAAAATTAGAATGCTTTTATAATTCATTGTTTCAAAATTACAAATTAATATTAAATTCTACTGCAATATGTACAGTAAATAAATGAAACTAATTCAATACATTTACGCCTACTCGTATATTTATTGCACGTTTGCATTTCCTGGTTTCAATTACTTTTAATCTATAAAGCTAATTTTGACGTAAATAAATTACGGAAACTTTCTTTGTTTTAAAGCGCATATTAGAAAGAAAAATAACTTTCTACATCAGCTTTTCTTCCCTTGCTTTTTATTTCACATTTGCTTTTTCTTTTATAGATAAAATTTTCTCTCCATTTTTTAGTAATCGCAGTTCAAGTTCATTTTGCGAAATAAAAAAAGCCAGTTCAAGACTTTTAAGATGTCGTAAATTTTATTAGTAATATTACCTATTAGGAGCTTTTTTATATCACTGAATATGATGTGAGTATCTGCGATTAAAAGTACGTATTGAAAACTACGTAAGCAACTTTGAAAAAATGAATTGTGACTATCAGTTAAGCAATTTAAAAGATTTATATACTAATTTTTTAATAATTATGTGTACCAAAGGGGTAAATATAGACGTTCTAAATTAGTACAAAAAATAATAACCTCCAACAATTATTCTGATCTATCGGCATCATTAATCGGAATAATTTTTAATAGCATTACAAATTGTATTGTAAATATTCAAAAGAGGAGAATAAAAATTTGCTGTACATTTCTGACAAAATGTAATTAAATATTGTTTATTCCGCTAAAGAAAAATAGATTACGTGGCTATAATTATAATTAAACAATTTAATATATCCAAAGCAATTAAAAATACAAATACGAACTTTATAAATTTGCTAACCACTTGTTTTATCCAATTTTAATTTTCTTATCTTACTCCTTTATTTTAGCAGATGTAGGTCGCGTACTAACGACCACCTACAAAATTTAACCTACGTTCAATAAAACGAAAGAGTCGATGTTTAGGCAGGAATAATTAACAATATCCTTATCGACCCGTTTCTTTATTGATGGAAATTTAAATGTGAATAAGTTCATGAAACTTCTTCGGATACATATTGTTCCACAAGAACAAAATTTGAATAATAAAACACGTTACACGTTATCTTAACAAGAGATTTTCAGGTCACTAGTTGGGATATGGTTTAATTGCTTGGCCACCTCACTCACTAGATTTATCTCCAAACTATTTATTTTCTTGAGATTATTTTAAATCTGAAATTTATAAGAATGTTCATATAAACAATATTTAATTATGAAAGCATATACTAGTAGCTGTAATGATTTATATCTAGTTTAACAATTGCATAATCGTCTCGCGTGTTTAGAATGTGACGAAGATTATTACAAACATCCGTTTTATTTATTTTCAATACTTTTTTATGTCATTACGATTTAATTATAGGTAAATAATATTTTACCTAACATAAAATCAAGTTCGCAATAGTGACAATATATGGTACATTTACATGATATAAATGAAATTTAGGAACATTCGCAATGAAGAATCACTTGACAGCAAAATGTTTCATTACATATTTCACAAGTCATGATTCACCTTTGCTTGTTTTGTTAATCGCACAATACAATTCTTAGTTCAATCTTCACATTTCCCTGATTAAAAATAGTTTATTTATCAAAAATTGCCAACATTAACCACAAGGCGTTGACATGTTTTTTTTTTAAATTAAGTATAGCAATATCTACATTGTGTTCAGTGATGTAAAAGGCTTACGGTATATACGAGATTTGATCAATAAGTTCATGGAAATTAAATGCATACTTTTTGTCTTATATTGGTGTACCTGTCATTGCCATATATGTCAATTTACAAATGTATTATAAGTTCTCGATCGAACTCTTGTGTAAATCGTGGTAAGACGACTTTTTCTGTTTCTTGATTCTTTTGTTTATACCTTATTTAAACTAATAATTTAATTATCTTGTCCATGTCTAACCAATAGGTTAGACATGGATTAAGCTGTGGAGTATGGTTCTAAGTTGGAGTCAATGGAGACGACAGATTTACCGGGAAAAGTGGTTTTCTTTGAAACTATACGTCTAATTCAGTGCTTAGAATCAAAAATTAAATCTACGTTAGATTCATCCTTGTTATCGCAAATAGAAATCACTTTTTCCAGAAATACAAAGAACAGTGCAACAGGGTTTATGTAGTCTGCGCAGAAATAATGAAAACAACACATCTTTGGATCTAACAAATGCAAAAGAGTTGCAATTAACTTCAAAACTTATAAACGATTTAAAAGCTAAAGCCATGCAATTTATAGCAACCACATTTTCAAATATAAATAATTGCGAAGTCACCGATCTTCGGCCGTTTAATATGTATTTAGACAAAAACGCTAGACAGCTCAGTGACATGAAAATTGGAAAAGTCATTATAGAAAATAAATTATAATTAAAATTTACATCTCTAAAACATGTAAACAATTTTTTATCTTATAACTTTCCCCTTACGATAAATTTAAAGCGTATATCACCCTTATCTTGTATCCTGTAAAGGAATTTTAAGATTAATTTAACCCCAATTTGATGTCGAAACAATTTTCAAAAATATAAGAACGAGTGATAATAAACCAATCCTAGAAGTTAGACATTTACAAAGAAAAAAGCTATTCGACGGAAAAGAAATAAAGGTTAACATGGCTTCAATCTTAGCTACTTTTCGAGGAAAAAATCTACCCAACTGCAGGAACTGTTGTGTGTCGATACGGTTATGTCGCTTCACAATGCAAATCAAAAAAAGCCCAGCTTGTTCGAAAGAACATGAATTGAAAACTTGTGAACTCGCAAAGTACCCTGTTTGCATCGTCTGTCGCCAAACGCACACATTTACTGAAGGTTATGGGAAATATAAGGAGAGATGTTGCCCAGAAATAATTGACCAAATTCAATTGAAAATACATGTGATAAGGTATAATAGCTCCTTCTTCGACGCTATTTTATTGTAAAAGGAATTTTACTAATTATGATAGTAGAACTACATTGAAAATCCAGGTAAATCAAAGTAGTTTTCCTCCTCTTGCTGCTGATAGCAGTTTATATATAATTCAAGCTCATTATATGCCACCATTTTACAACAAAAAAAGAGCAAACCCTATGGACATTTTCTAGATAAAGGGAAGAACCCTTGCGAAAGTAATAATGTTATAAAAAGAAATGACAATGCCCTGAAAGTTCCTGTTAGCAAGGAATCAATAAAATTCGATTTCTTCTCGTCCCACTTCGTTAACGGATTTCTCTTGTAATACTATTCTATTTAAATTACTCAAAAATGCATTCTACTTTGATAAAAACATTTTGGTTACTTTTTTAAAAGAATTTATTCCTCCCATGTGTCACGAGAAACTATCATGGATCAACACAACCCAAGAGATTTAAGTAATGATGCATTAGATATCTTTTTATGGAATATTAATAGTTACTTCAAAAATAAGGCTAATTTATTCGGTTATTTTAGAAACCCATACACAAAAATTATATTCTTAACTGAAGTGCGTTTGTGTGAATTGCAGTAATACTAAATCTGGTGGTACTTAAATTCTAAAAAAGAGATATAAATTTCTCAAATTTCATTTCTAATTGTAACCTATACGAAATATGCCATTTTATTATCGTTGAAGTAAATAAAATTACTTTATTTGGTTATATATCCTTCCGGATACTTTTTTAACGTTACAAAAATTAACTGATGAATTAAATCTAATGAATTTGAATTATGGTTTTCCAGCGCTGCTTCTTCCACTAAGTTCCAATCCAAGTATCATCGATTTGGCCTTTTTTTCAGACGATGTTACATCCGTATCGTATTCTTATACGCCTAGCGACACATTGGGCAGTGATTACTTTCCAGTGATCACCAACATTAATAATAAGCTTACAACGCCCAAGTCCCTAGATTCATTTTTTATTATGAAAAGATATATTGCTCTTTCTAAGAAAATTTTAAACAGAAAAATCGCATAAGTCTTAATTCCTTGTGTGGTTTATTAAATCGAAACACAAATATGATAGAGAAATGGAAATCGAGTAGAGTGAACTCTAATTATCCAATGTTTGACAGTGTTGGTGTTCGAGACCAATTTCTTGCTGTTACACTTTGTTATGTACCTGCACAATATGATGCATCTAATTCGATAAATAACGAAAAACGCTCGGTATCGCAACCTTTTTCTATGTCAGGACTGCATTCTGCTATTTCCCAGGGAAAGGACACCTCAGGTATTGATGGTTTTACAAATGTAATAAGAAGATGCTTTTTACCCAGGATCGATTGGTGGTGAACGACATTTTATATTGGATTCCTATCAATTTGATTTCAGGAAATTTAAATCTATCATTGACAATTTATGTATTCTAACCTCTGATATGCTTTCAGTCTTTTTCAAATAAGAAACACTTTTAGCAGTCTTTTTAGATATCATAACGGTGTACGATAGTGTGGTTATTACTGTCTTAATAGACAAATTAAAACAAACTAGATTACCAGAGGTTTTTGGTTTTCTGTATTAGTCAACTTATCGCGGAAAAATTCATATCAATGAAAGCCACCAATGACTTCAGAATTTCATACAGACGGGTAACCCGAAACAGCATTCTTAGTCCTATTTTGTACATCTATACGCTTCTATACGTCACTTATACCTTGAGTGAATGAGGTTTCAAATAAAGTTCAACGAGGTCTAGATAATATTAGAAAATGGATGTTCAGTAAAGGTTTGGAATTGTGTACTTCCAAAACTAATCATTCTGTTACTTGGGTTTATGGTTGGGTTGTAAGCTTAATTCGAAAAATCGCATTTCCTACTTAGTCAACTCATGCAACACGGGAATTCATCAATCTCTTTGTTGTAAGAAGTAGAAATCTGATCTAAAATATTTCATGCAGTATCAAGATCCTTGTTCATATCTAAACTGGAATACAGCTCCTGCTTTCTTACGTCATGTTCCAGAACGGTTTTCTACCGTCTCGACAACACTCAATTTCAGTGTCTAAAGATTATTCTTGGAGCTGTGTGTTCTACACCTATTAATGCGTTGCAAGAAGAGGCTACATATTTGCTTTATTGGTGAAAAAATACCTAATAAAAACATTCTACCGTAACAATAGTAATGTTACTGGTATTATTAAATTCTTGGCTAAAAATATTTCCAGATGTCGTAGTAGACATACGTTTATAATATATATATATATATATATATAGAGATATATATATATATATATGTATGTGTGTGTGTGTTTATGTACGTATGTATGTACTTTGTATATTACATTTGCTAAAAATAGATGCAATGTAATCTTTTCTGATTGTAAAAAAAAATGTCGCTCGGAACAAACATAATAATTTAATATGGTGAAGAAAGATTAATATTTACATTTGCTGGATTCCAAGTCATGTAGGAATCGAGCTTGTTAATACAAAATAAAACTTTTAAAAAGTTTCGCTGTTAAATAATAGTTTAATTACAAGGGTTTCAATTTGGAAAACATTTTATATCAAGTGAGTATGTCGGAATTTTTATTATTACAAAAATATTTATTTACTCATCAATATTAACATGGCTGCTTTCAAAGGAGTCCGCCTTAGGTATAACACACTTGTTCTAGCGAAATGCACTTTTTGGCATATCCGTTATCTGTTAGCGATTTGTCCTTTATCTCTTCTATATTCAAAAAGCGGTGTCCTTTTAACGTTTACCTTAACCTCGGAAAAAAGAAAAAGAAACAGGAAGCGATATCTGGCTAAGACGGTAACAGAAGCGTTACTGTAAGGTTGCTTTCTAATAAAAAAAATCACGCACAATGAATGAAGTATTGACAGGTGCGTTATTATGATGAACTTTTCAATGTTGCTTTTCCACCAGTTCGATCATTTCTTTCGGATTGCTGTAGCAAACGGTGTAGAAGTTCTAAGTAATACTCCTTATTGACCGTGTAACCTGGAGATAAAAATTCGTGAACTTTGCTGCTGTAGTCTAAGAACATTGTGCGGAGATCCTCAACATGTGATCGAATTTGATATGCCTTTTTTGGTTTTGGCTCCAAGAAAACTTCTATTGATTCAACACTCTCGGCAAAAATTTATCTTCAACTTCAAATTGTTTCACATGAACAATATGCGATACCAAATTCTTCAGCAACTTCTTAACAATACACTGAAGAAAGATCGTCTTAACAATTTAGACTTTTTCATACGTAATTGAGGTGCTAGACTTTCCCATTCCTTTTTATACCGTTCATAAACACTTGCCTTTTTCACAGCAGATTCAGCGAAACCCTTTTCTCTTTTTCATAACAGACTCAGCAAACTCCTTTTCTAACATTTTTATTACCTTAATCCATTTTATTTAATTTATAACACAAAATTTAATGCATGTTTCTTAAATTAAAAAATTCCAAAAGCACCAAAATGTATATTACTAATTTATCTAACCAAAGCAAGCTAGCATTCAATACATTTGTACTTCTTCTATGCTAGAGACTTTTTGGTGTTCAAATCTGCCTGGATTCTTTTCATTTACTATTATTGTTACTCTGTGGGGAAATATTAAAGCACTTGAGAGAACTAAACAAAAACAATAATAATTGTACTCTTCTATACATCCGAGAAGGAGCCTCGGAAAACAAGAAAGGACACAGAGTAAAAGAGAGGATTATATAGGAATTTTATTTTTTGCAATAAAATTAAATAATTTTTTATATATGATACTTTGTTCGAAATAGTGTACATAAGTTGAAAGGGGGAAACATATTTGTTCAATAAGATCAACAATGAGGCTAGTGCTTTGGCCAGTTAAAGAAGATGTGGTTTATATTACCTTCCAGACTATATGTTAGTCACATACGTAGTAGAGATTCAATTATTTAAATTTAAATTAAATGAAAGCCAAATCTAAGTCGACACATAGTGTTAATAAGCGCCTTGGACTTGAGAGAAATATATAAAACTAAGATATTTTCGGAATGTAATTCCTTATCAAAATGTAGGTTGTACCTCTCGTTAAAGGTGAATGGCGCCATTCCTCTTCCCATCGCCTACATACATCGTTTTTAGGACATGGACTAACACTGTTATAGTTAAATTTTATCTTGTATTCTTGTCTGTTTCTTCCAGATTTAGCCAACCCATCTGCTCTATTATTACCCTCGATTCCTACATGATATGGAATTCAGCAAATGGAACTGTTATTCTTACTTTTTTCTGAGTTTCATAAACGTTTTCTAATTCGCCATACATAAATTATTTTGTTTGTTTCGAGCGGCATTTTTAATAGCTAGGAGTGCATTTTTACAATCAGAGGCGATTACATTGCATCTATTTTTAGCAAATGTAATATATATATATATATATATATATATATATATATATAATCGCTAACGGAGCTAAGGGACATGCTAAAAAGTGCATTTCGCTAGCGCTAATGTGTCATATCTAATGAGAACTTCTTTGAAGGAAGCCATATTGATATTGATGAGTAAATAAATATTTTTTTAATAATGGCAATTACGGAAATTTCTTAATCAAATCTCGCGTGCATATATATTCAGACGTATTCAGAAATAAATAGTTTTGAAGATTTTTCCATTTTTAAATCTATAACACTTGATATACATAAAATATTTTCTAACTTGAAACCCTTGTAATGAAATTATTATCATTTGCTTTAACTACATATTTAAACGAAGCTTTTTAAAAGTTTTATTTCGTATTATTTTATTAAAGTACGATTATTGTAAAGTATTTTTCGTCTTCTCGGGTCATATTTAGTAACAATTTACTAAAATTTTCCACTGGGGTTTTTCCGTTTCAGAAAACTACAGAGTTAATTTAATTTACTGAAACGTGCGATTAATTTAATTGAAAAACTCAATGCTGTAACGACTATGGTATAATCAAAAAATAATTTCAAACAAAATACTTTATTTATCAAAGAAACAAACAGATTTCATTCATTCAGCTGGAAGAGAACATTCCGGTGATTATAAAATTGTACGCTTTTAGTTTATAGTTTATGAACAAAATTAATTTCAAACGCCAAAGATGAACGCTTCATTGTATGGGGTTACTAAATTTCATAATGTGAATATTCCAAATATGCGACGTTATGAACTTTAGTTTTCAATAGGAAATAACTCGAAGGAACAGTAAGTACACAACTAACTCTCATAGCCGAAATTAAAGAGGACTATGTTTATGTGATTTCAATTAAATATAAATATATTTGTATATTTTTTACCTATTTTTATTCTTATCTGTGATTTTTGCCATTTACCAAATATAGATATGTACGTACATATGTATGAGGGTTGCTACGAACGTTTTGGAAAAAATAAGAAACTAGTGTGTATTTATTATTATTTTAAGATCTATACATTTTTTCATAAAGACGAACGAATTTTTTCCACTAGTATTAAGTATTAGGCGAGTATCCTGAAATTGTATTGTGTAAACGCGTGAATTGTTTCCTCAATTGTTAGAAAATACTCTTCACATATTCTAGTTTTGACGAACGAGGACAAAAAGAAATCATTATACATACAATGAGATATTAATTTTATGTTTTTCACCTTTAAATGTTTGATAGCTTGACGGGTTGGGTAAGAGCTAGCTGATTTGTTTTACGGAGTTTATCAATTACTTCTAAAAGATAAATCGTAAAATGACCAGTAATTGAGAAAAACCTAATAAAAGTCCGAAGTGGCCAAAAAATTTTCATTTAGTTGATATTCATGCCAGATATCTAGTACTTATTTCATGTCAATATCTTCTAATTCCTAAATTTTTCGGTGTGGCACATCCCCATCCATCTATATCAGAACTCTTACCTTGTCTATGTTTGATGCAACAACGGTTAGTTGAGGAATCAAATTTCTAACTTTAAGGTTTCTAAATCCATGCTTGAATTCCACAAGGAAGTAACCCTTTTCCAATAGCTAGATGGTCTTATCTAGTGCATTGTTATTGAGTTATCCCACACAGAAACTTGTACACAAGTACCGTTCCAACTTTTTCACGATAGTATTCTATTTTTCGCAATTGTAGCTTTTTTAAAGCAATGTTAAAGTAGAACTGGTTGGCTTCTTTTCGATCTATAAATATATCTATGAAATATCAAATTATACGCATATCATATTCTCAACTTTTACTTATGATACCTAGTACTGACTGCTATAAACTTTCGCACGTGTTATCTATCTAAGACTAAATAAAAAATTATGTATCTTCTTTTATTGGTGGAATATATTTGAAGTAATCTTTTTGTTAACTTTCTTCCATTTTATTTCATTTATCAAATATTATTTTGCAAACCTCTTCTACTATTATTCAAATATTTAGCATTGTTCTGCTGCCCAAGCATGCAGGGTTAAATTAAACTTAACGAACATGTTTCCATTGCATATACAAAGTCTATTATGTAAATGAATCGGATAAACGCTACAACCTAGTCACTACGTATTTAGAAGGTAATATACTCAATAAGTATTTTACAGGGTAATAAAGACGAAACTTTATTAATGTTGCATACATTGCGTATGCAAAGCAAATAGATATGAATCCTGGTTAAAAATCACAAGTACATACATATATGCACTGGAATGTTAAATGTATTTAGTGAATTAGCTTCAAAGTATCAACAGCATGTTAGCTTTTAGCAAATGTACGTACTTGAAATAGATAAAAAGCAGGATGAAAATTCATATTATAGTCCAATTGTAAACACTGATTTTGTATATAGTATGATCAGAGACAATAATGTACACGTCTATACTATCTTTTTACACCATTTTATAATGTTGAATATTTGTTCATTTTCAAAAATTATCTTTAGAATTTTGATTAAACACGAAAGGACGCTGATGTGCGAAATTTTAATTAATTTTGATTCACATATTTCTGATGGATAAAAGTTATAAAACTCTTATTTTATAACGGGAACATTAGGTTGTAAATCACAAGAAATTCAATTATCAATTGGAATATGCCACTTTGTTTTAAAATGGTATTCGTATAAAATTCAAGCTCCCTATAAACTGAATCCCTTTGATCACTGAGGAAATGAATATTGCCAGTGAAATACTTGAATAACGACCATGTTCTTGATGAAGTGTTTCTCTTCTGATGACGCCTGGTTTCATCTTTCGAAATACATAAACAAAATTTTGTAATATAGTTGGTACAAAATCCTCATGAATTTGTAGATATTCCATTACGTACCTAAAGAGAAAGTATTTGGCTAGCATTGTAAAGGTGATAAATTAATATTTTAGATAAAATAAACAAATGTTAAAAATTACCGAACAATTCTATTAATCGACTGCAATGATAAATTTACAGAAGAATTTTTATAACGAAACGATGCTTCAGCAAATATGGCTAATATGCACGTGCTCTTTTGGAACAATTTCTTTTACCGATTGGTGGGGACACTGAATATCATAATTATATAATACTTAATATTGCCCCACCTGAAAAATAGAATTTCTAGAATACGTCGCGCTGTCGAAGAATCTGGTTATAGCATATATTAAAGAGCTTGACATAATTCCTCAACATTTTACAAAACGAGCCAACTATCGAAACTTAATTTAAAGAATACCTAAAATATTATACGGAAAACAAACTCCATACGCGATCTACACCGCTCAGAACCAAGATGTACACTGTGTGTTTGTTTCACAAGATTTTAAAAATTATTTTTACTTAAACTAAAATGAACTACATGTAGGCATGTATTAGAAAATAACCACAGTGTTAATATGGATTGTTTACATTTGATAAAGAACGTGTATAATTATCGAGAATTAGACACGTATGAAAGGATGCACATCTTGAAGAATTTAAACCATGTCGTGAACAATGAGAACGGTCCTTTGCAATCGACCCTTTTCTGTCTGCTTAATGTCAGAGGAGAAACACTAGAATAAATCACATGCAGGCAATTATCGGTCTTGACCGTATTCCCCTTTTTTCAATGTAGTTCATTTTAGTTTAAGTAAAAATAATTTTTAAAATCTTGTGAAACAAACACATATTGTACATCTTGGTTCTGAGCGGTGTAGATCGCGTACGGAATTTATTTTCCGTACAGGTGTTTTTCCGCCGTGTTTTACCAGGTGCGACACTTTAAAATTGTCTGCTGATGATGACAACTTGGTTGTCGAAATACGTATACAGAATTACAAAAGTTAATGTGGAAAGGGGTTAAATATCAACCTTAGTGATTAAGTTAATCAACCACAGGCTCCATCAAATTAAACTTATACAAGAAGTTTCCTAAAGTTTATGTGTCTCGTTACCAAGCATATTATTCCTATACTAGTTTAACTGGACCTCTTGTAGTTCTTTATCTTTTCCTTTTAATTTATAATAATAGAAAACGCTATCATCTGAATACCAAAGAGTGATTAGGCTTATAAACGCTGAACACTTCCGACTAGTTGAGGAATATAAAACACGAATCAAGTAAAATTTGGGTAAATATGCTCATGGAAAAGCTTTAAGTAAATAAAACTTGGTAAAGTTTTACAGTTTGAAATGCAGAAAAATAGAAAGTTATGGGAGGTTTTTAGAATTACTACCTTCTCAAAACTGTTACCACTGTATGAAATTGTTCTTACTTAAAATAAGAATATGACAAGCCAACATCAGCGAATTAATGAAAATATGCTGATTCACACCTTCAAAAATATAAACCGTATCAATTTATATTTAAATGTTGTCAATATTTTAGATATTTGATGTGATAAATTTAAGTTTACACTGAATAGATGTAAGTGTTTTGTAGTCCATAAAAATTTTTTGAACATCTGTTAAATGATTATCTACTAAAACGTAAAAGTTTTCTACCTTGGTTACAAAGCTAAAATTTATGTCATATTTGATGCACGTCTCTGAAAAAAACAGTTTTACAATTCAATTTATTGCCTACTTATGATGCTTTTTATACAATTCTCTTTCAAATGCAGTACTTTTTGTACATTGCACATTTTTGCCCAGTTATTGCGATACTTTTTATACAGAGAAAACGGAACTTTTTAAAAATAAAAACTAAAGCTGCTTGATAAAATCCATTTATTTTATTTTAAGTAATCGCCTTTGGCTTCAATACAACGTTTTATACCGTCGATTAACATGGCGAATAAATTTTTTAAGTTCACCTTTAGAGATGTCCTTCAAGATCGCTGTCGAAACCTTTTATAGCCTTCGACGTCGCCATAACGCTGTCCTATCATCGGCAAATGTAGCTTGGAGAAGAGATAGAAATCACAGGGACGCAGATCCGGCGAACACGGTGAATGGTCGATGATGAAAATGCCATTTGTAGTTAGGAAATCAATGACAAGCGTCGAGCGATGAAATGGTGCATTATCATGTAAAAAACGCCGGCTACCATTTTCACGATATTAAGGGCGCACACGACGAATACGGCCCAAAAGACACTTCATAACACCAAGATAACGTATAGTATTTACTGTTTGACTAGTTGGGGTGACAACAAACAAATCAACATTGTCTTCACTTTTGACATCTCCGAACGGCTTTTTTTTCGACATTTCTTCGCTTGGATACTTCCATTTAGAGCTTTGACGCTTGGTCTCTGGATCATATTGAAAATACCAAGTCTCATCGCTAGTTACAAAAGAATACCTGAAGTTTTCGTGCTTTTTTGAGTCTTTAATCAAGTCTGTTCAATGTTGAATTCGGAACAATTTTTGATCATAAATTAGCTTGTGTGGTACAAACCTTGCACAAATCTTTCTCGGTCCCAAATGCTGTGTCAAAATGCGACGAATTGAATCTTTGGAAATATTTAATTCCATTCTCACGTTCACAATGAATATTTCGGCTCATTTCTGATAAATTCACGCACAAGTTCGATGTTACTTTTCGTGACCACAGATTTTTTTTCACCAGGATGTTGGTCATTTATGTACGTACGACCGTCTTTAAGTTGTTTATATCATTCATGCACACTCGTACGTGATAAAGACGCTTTACCATGCACTTGTTTCATCAAGTTAAACGTTTCGGTAAATGATTTACCAAGTTTAAAACAGAACTCGATATTTGCTTTTTGTCCAAAATTCAGTTTTCGATCAATGCCAAATACACACTGTTACTTTACGCGCAATTTCTCTGCTTCCATTGAGCAAATGACATGATATTTTGACATAACATTGGTGAAAGATCTACCTTAACGACGCATATTTTTTTAATAGATGTCTCCGCTAAAAATTATTATTTTAAAAAAGTTTGGTTTCCTCTGTGACAGAATGTGTATGTACTAATGTTTTGCTCTCTTAGGAAATATATAATCTGTAAGGATTAAATCAGATGGCGCTTATGAAGTATTATATATATATATATATATATATATATATATATATGAAGTATACTTTTTGACCATTGTAGAGGTGTTTGTGCATAAAGCTAAAGTACCAGATCCATATCCACTATGATTCATCAAAAAATTATATGTAAGTTTATACACCTTAGTGCAGATTTTACATATTTGATTAATAAAGTTTGCTGATTTTAACTAATATAATTTCTATAGACGAAAATGAGATTCTGATTGTCATTCGTAAAGCTAGTCCATTTATCTGCTTGAATATATTCTCTCTTTGCAATTTAGAAGTTAAAGTTGTCGCCTAGAGGTAGGTAGATGTTATTAATACAAAATAATATTCCGTTATGAGGCGTATCCTTCTTCTTCATTAATTCCAGCGCATAGTTGCATGAAAACGGACACCTAAGGTACAATCCCAAAATACATATATCCGAGCTCTCGTATTATTCAATTTTCCCGTAATTGATTTTGTTTGTCAGTAGGGTAACTAAATCGCTTAATAGATATTACGGAAGGATGAGAGCGAGGAGATATGAACATTAAGATGATTACCTTGGCTCGTTCACAAAAAAGGTTTTTTATGGGTGCTGCTTCTTATTCTCTCTTAATAGGAGGATTTACTTCCTCATGTTAAGGTATTTAATTTTAATATTTCTAATATACGAATCAAACTAAACAGATTTTTACGTGGTACCAGCTAATGGTCTGTTAAATTAGTCTTTTCTTACATGTTCGCTAAAGTATTAATCTGGATTTGCATATTTAGGTAATATTTTATTGCTTTTTAACCAGTAAGTATTTATTGATTAATTATTAAATTAAATGTTTTCTATTTCCTGCGGTCGTTTAGTTTTACTACTTTCAATTGTAATGACTGTTTTTTTTTTTCTTTTTATATTAATTTGTTGTTTATACGTATGTCTTAGTTTTCGTTTTTTGAGAACAATTGACAATGTATTAATGTTTCTAGTACTTTAATTTCTTTTTAGTATTTTCATTCTACATTTTGTATATTATAATATAGTTAGAATGTAAATATTATATATTATAATTGCTAACTTCTAAATATATACGATGTAAACTTTTAATTTCGTATATGTTTTAAAATGATTTCCATTGTCAATTAACACAAGATAAAGAATATTTATGTTGGTTCTTTTAATATACCCACATTACGAGGGTAGTTTGACAAGTAGTGAGAATGGAAAAGAAAAACGAATTTTTTAAATACAAAATAATTTTTATTTTTCAATATATTCTCCTAAAAGGGCAATACATTTATTCCAACGGTGCTCCAATGCCCTTATGCCATCTCTAAAATGCGATTCCGGAAGGCTTGCAAAATACTCATTTACGAAGATGATAAGCTCGTCGTTAGACGAAAATTTCTTTCCACCTAGTGCCGTTTTCAATTTTGGAAAAGGTGGAAGTCGGAAGGGGCTAGATCCGGCGAATAAGGCGCATGCGGTACTAATTGGAAATGCAACTTGTGGATTTTGGACATCGCGACTGTGCTGGTATGCGAGGGAGTGTTCGTTGTCTTTGTGAAACAGAATCTTTTTCTTTGCCATTCCTGGCCGTTTATCATGAATCTCAACATTTAATTTTTGTTGAAGTTCTGCATAATATTGTCCGTGTATTGTTGCACCTTTCTGAAGGTAATCAATGAACAAAATGCCCTTTGAATCCCAAAAAATTGATGCCGTCACCTTGTTTGCCGATAAAGTGGTTTTCACTTTCTTTGGAGGTGCAGAACCACGTTCTAACCATTGTTTCGACTGTTATTTAGTTTCGGGTGTACTGTAGTGTATCCAAGCTTCATCGCAAGTAACAAATCACCTACAAAAATCAACGGGATTCCGCTTATAAATGTCCAAACACTCATTGGAAATGAGCAAACGAGTGAACTTTTGATCAGTCGTAAGCATTTAAGTATTTAATCACCGCACGATACTCTGCTTCTTCCATTTTAACAAAACGACGTGTTGCTTCTTTTTCAATCAGCTGTCAAAAATAAACTAATCAACCGATTTATCTAAATATCGGAATGTAAACATATAAATAGGCAACCTAAATTACAGTGCATTTGTTTGACCAATTAGAGCGCCATCTATGTGTCATTCCCACTACTTGTTAAACTATTCTCGTAGTTTGTAGGATTCACTACGAATTAAAGCTTTCAGCGTTTCAGCAAGTTTTTCTGTGACTTTCTAAATATTTGTATGAAATATGTTGAGATCTTGATCCTGTAGAGATCTTGATCCTGTAGAGATATTGTAATCAGTTTATCGCAATTATAAAGAAGCCATTGACATTAACATACGATATACATTTTATCTTTATAATTGTAAATTCCTTTGCATATTGTCCAAAATTGTGTACCAAATATTTAAATATATACTTTTGCTTTACTTTTTTTATTTTAATTTTACGCACTCTATTTCAAGTACTTATTTTAATTTTCCGCATTCTACTTCAAGTACCCAACGCCATTATATAACACTGTACCCTAAACTAATACTATCTCATTCATACTTCCAAGTATATAGGATATATTTTTGAATTTATGTACTCCTTTACGTTTTAGTCAAACTTGGTCTTGCTTTTGATTAATTTGAAATATTGAAAAGTTACTTTTAGCTATAAACAATATATAATTCTAATATTTCTTTGATTATTCCTTATAATTCATAAGCAATCTTTGCCGTTTTATTTGACTAACTTAATTTAATCATCAGCAATGACTTTCCGAATGTTCATTTCAAGATTTGCCTTTAGTTACTAAAGGATATTTGGGTACAAGTAAAATCTTAGTTGATTTTGTTGGCAGTAGTCTGTGTAGTAGTAGAATGTGTATTTTGTGTGTCAAATAATAATTTTTCTATTTTTCCCAAACATCGAAAAAGTCTCCTATATAATAATGATTTCAAAACCTGGAAGGATATCTCAGAAAGACTTTCTTTTTTTTCTCCTTTTTTCTTGTTTTTATTTAGTGTATACGAAATCCTAATCTTTAATAATTTACCAACGTATTTTTGCCGATTCATCGTTTCGATATTGGCGCTAGATTTTTAGGGAACGATATTGTGACGTCTCCGAACATCGTATTAATAGAGAACTCTCCCACTTTCCGCAGATTATTGAGCTGGTAAGCACCTTAAAAGCAAGTTAGTAAATCGTTCAACAAACCAAAAATACGACTGCTATTAGTTTTTGAAGTCCTAATTTGGACTTCTGGGCTTTACAAAGCATCAGAATGAGATGGTTCAGAGAAGGTTCGTTAAGTTCCTATAGTATATAAGTAAAATAAGTATATATCACATACACCCACCACGCAACTTCAGTCATGCGTTACTGCTATCTAGGTTTGATCTGACATCTCTTTAATTTAGGAGAACAACTTTGAGCACCTCTTACCTTTACAAAATTCATCATAATATTGCAAATTGTTTGGCTTTACTACAATCTCATAACTTTAGAATTCCCAATTTGGGATCGTGTCAACGAGATACCTTTTATTTGTCGTTTGTAAGAACGAAGACATTGTTGAGGTCTCTTTCTCTCTCTTTCTCTCTCTCTCTCTATATATATATATATATATATATATCTCGTGAATAACAATTTTGATCAAATATCAAGGCTTACTGATATTGATGTGCATGCACTTCATGAGTTTGAAAATGTAATTGCAGGTAATTTCAATTTATTTGTTTAGATTTTGTTTAATTTGATTAAATTTAATATACCTGGGATATTATTATGTAAAATGTCTAGAATTTAGTTTAGTTTTATATTATTAAGCACTTATGTAGTATTACAATTGTATCTTTTCTATTCATTTTGTTGTATAATTGGAATTTAAATTATATTGGGCAAATAAAGTATTTGACTTGATTTGATTTGATCCCTGGGACAGAAATGAAAAGCATCACAGGAATGAGAGTACAGCAAAGAGCACTTACGTCGCTTTAAATCTCAATGGCTAGAACATCTATTGCTATTGCGGATAGCGGCCGTACATATACATAAATGGTTCTTGCCAGAAGTAACATTCTAATTAATGAAAGGTTACCATTATCAAAGCGCTGTCTAAGATGCGTTTTGTTCATTGAGAATTAGTTAGGTAGACTTCGCTTTAATGACTATATATAAATTGCCTACTCGGTGTTAAATAAAATAACGAAAAACGAAGAAATGAAGATGCTGTACGAGGGTGGTCCCAGAAGTATCCGACCTAACAAAGAAAACACAAAAATTTTGGAAAGAAATATATTTATTTTTCAACATGATCTCCTTTCAGGTCTATACACTTTTCCCAGCGATGTTCAATAAGTTCGATACCCTTTTTATAATAATCTTGCTCCTCAAAATAGCCATTAATTGCAGATTACTAGTAATGCTGGGGTGTTGCGTAATATGCTTTAAAAAATTCCACATTAACTTCTGTAGAAATGAGCTTTAATCTATGACAGAAAACTGCATGTTATCACATTCAGAGACATGATTTTCGAAAAAATTTTCTGTCCCACACGACCTAAGTGAAATAGGATAGAATTTCCATGTTCTTGTTTGTTAAAGGAAGGAAGCGTTTTTGACCGCCTCATTACTTTTTGGTGATGAAAAGTGGACAATGTATACAAATGTAGTAAGAAGAAGAAAGAAGAAAGCAATCTTACGTTTAGACTGGAGGAATTCTGCCACCTAGTACGCTTCAAAACAAGGTAGAAGTGTTTTGTTGTTGGTGGAACCGCATGTGAGTGGTGCTGAAACTAAACCAAGCTACGTAACACGTTAGTCTTTGGCCAATAAGAGAGATAATGTTACATCATTACAATATTAGACTAGTTGTGGCAAAAAACAGTTCGAAAGCACTATCTTGATTGAATGAATTCTTAAATTTCGGTGGAGTTGAAACCGAAGTAAAGTTTTTGTCTTTACGAGCGAAGAATTTTTATCAAGTGGAATAGATAAGTTATCGAAACGACAGAAAAAAATTGTAACTAGTGAAGGAAATTATATTTTAAAATAAAATTTAAATAAAAAGTTTCCACAACAATATTTGCTGTATTTAAAAAGAAACGACAGAACTTTTCCTTACACGGAACATATTAAGATTATATTGACTTGGAGAAATAGCAATAGTAATAATAATAATAATTGTTCAGTTGTTTGAAGCTTACAGATATTACGAATCAAAATAATATGTCTTATATCTATTGCTATGAAGGATTATATTAAGATTGCAGTTACGAAATGTGAATACATTTCACCTGTTTTTGATTTACTAATTTGTAAATTAAATGCCACTAAAAATTTCCACAGCAATTTAATATATTATTATTTCATTATAATAGTAAAAATATATAAATAAAATTTAATTTGAATATAGAAGGAAAGTTGTCATCGTTGAATGTTGTTTTCGATTTATATTAAACACGAAGCAGTCAAAAATATTTAGTCGCAAGCAATATTTCTGTTTTTGAATTTTTGTCTATAAGAGATGAAGTTCTTTGTAATACTAAAACTTTTTAACTGATGACGGGGTGAATATAATAAATGTATGGTAGGAAATGCAAATCAAATAAAATTTATGCAAATAAAATACACCCTTCTAAATAAACATCGTCTTCGACAACTTTTTGAATAAAGTCGGTGCTTGTAATTACCTTTAGAATCAAGAACAAGAGTCGAAGTTTAATTATAAAATCAAACCAAGGATAATATCTCAACAGGAAACTCAAAACTCATAGAACTCCATTACAAATGTTACATAAATGGAAGGGAATTATCCTCTCAATTTATAAAGTTCACGACTTATAATAGCTACTAAACAGTCTGAATTTTTTTGAGTTTGGATAACCAGCGATTTCTACATTGATTACGATTTAGTTTTGTTTCACTAATATCGTGGCTTTGTGTAAATATATAAGAATTTTATGACACAAATAGTATTTGAAATTACAAAGTTAGGTAAATCATTGTAATTATTGCCAAATATCTTTATGTAGATAGATGAATACATATTGGGACTATGTAAAATATCCATTGCATACTTGTTTGAATCCATGTGTATACACAACTAAATTTATAGAAGATCCATCAACTTAGCGACGTCATAATTTCATAATGTGCAATATAGTTTTATTAAATATTTTACCGAGAGAAATAATTTTAATTATTAATATACATACATATATATATATATATATATATATATATATATACATATATATATACATATATATATATATATATATATATATATATATATATAATATATAAAAATATATATATAACGTCATGACGTATTTTTCTGTTTTGTTAATATAAAAACGATCAGTCAACTATATATTGTCCGTTTTTGACAATAACCTTTTTCCATCCTTCGTTCAGCTGCATAAATCCTTGTCTATAAAAGGACTTATTGGGGGAAAACTTTTGAAGGTAGTGAATCACATCTTCATCTGATTTGAGCGTTGCATCATCCAAGCAATTTTGAAACGAGAAGAAAACGAAACAAGTGGAACTCTGAAGGCGTAAGTTTAGTATAATGGGTGTGGCAGCACATTCCATCCAAGATTTAATAATTTTTGATTGGTGATCAAACTTGAGTGTAGTTTCGCATTTTCGTACTGAAGTACTACTCCTTTACAATTAACGAGCTCTGGATATATCTGGATGACGGATTCGTTAAAATTGTCCAATTGCCGAACGATACACTCTTATTCCTTGGTAAAGTCTCGAAAAATATGACGTATTTAAAATTTCTTCATACAGGGAGTATAGGTTCTGATGAATGTTTGCTTTCGATGGCGTTAGAGGCGAATGTTCAGACCTAGACTATAACCGTTTTCGCACCACATTCTTGTAACTAATCTTTATTTCATCACCATTTATGAGTCTCTCAAAATATAGATCACGTTTAAGGGGCACATGTAACAGTGTAACTATATACATTAAGTGAACTTTGAATTCGTGTGAAGCACAAATATTGAATTTGTTATCTTCTAACTTCTTCTTGTGATAGTGACACATGTTTTATGTCATCGGAATTTCGTGAACTATTGTTAGTATAGACGTACTTATAGAGCTCTCTCTCCATAGGCTTTACAAGCTTGCCGCACGTTCTTCCTTTTACGCAAGTAAATATATGATGAAAATGTATACTTTGGTCTTCCGTTTTAAACTTTTTATATAATATCAAATACACAGCCAAACTGCTCAATTTTTTTCAAAACGAAGATAGAACTGTCGGCTGCCATATAGCATAGCATAAGGATAAATGCAAATGACTGTAGTGCTTGCAAAAAAGAACTCGCTACCTGTTGGAAAATTGTATCATGATTTTCCCGATAACTAAATAATTGACTATTCGATTTTTGTATAGGTTTGAATCGGTTTCTTTAGAATTTAAACTCGCAAAATTTCGAGAGAATAGGGTTGAATTTTCAAATGAGTCTTATTTTTTACGAAGAGATTTTTATTTATTTATAATTAAAATGTTGATAAAGCGGAATAGAAGTATATACTATGAATTATTAGATATTTCGTAATAATATTATAATAATACATGCTTTTACATCCCCCAACATATTAACGTCAATTAATGGAAGCATTGACATGCCGTAAGCTATTATTATGTTCGCGCTGTAGTACAGCTTAAGATCTCCAGCTGTCAGAATTCACTTTATTTCACGTAAGAAATCTGTACCGGAAAAATTGTTGAAAATACTCATGTTATGGCGTTAAAAAACTGTAATTTGAAAACATCAGGTATAGCGGGAGCTGTCAACATCTCTAAAGAACGCGCTACATACATTTTGAATGAAGAGGTGACTATGATGAACCTATCGGCAAGGTGGGTACTGCAACTGCTCAGTGTTGATTAAAAATTAATGCAAATACAAGTTTCTCATGAACGTTTGAAGCGTTGCTTACGGTGAAGCAGTGTATTTTTGCTTCTTTACCAAGAATGACATCGGGAGCATACAGATGGTGCAGAACTCGTGCATTAGATTGATCCACGATAGGATAGACGTGGAGTTACACGGACGCTAAGGAATACAGGAATACATTAACATCGCTAACAGAAGTTCATTACATAGTATCTTACAACATAGAAAAATAATTTTAACAGAAAAGCCGGATTATTTGAACAGCAAGTTGTATTTCAGATTCCAGAACCACGAGGGGAATGTGTTCGCGGCAGCAATCGACACACTATTGCAGCACATACGTGATGCATACAGTGGATAAAGTATACAATTATTTATCTACAGACATACTCGCTAATCTCTGTCATGAAATGTATTTTTGTCGCAACAAATATCGTAGAACAGTTATAAGAACTGGCTAATTCTATGGATGATCGAAGTTTGGACGCTCGTGCGAAGCTACAATAAGATTTGTATTACTGCAGCCATCTCTTAGGATGTATGAATATGTTTAATTTAATTTAGCAATTTTGATTACATTCATTTTTTATATTTTTTGTTGTTTTATTCTAAAAGGCTAAAGGTAGAACGCTAAACTCAGACAACTATAAACACGGCGACTTAGTCTTTTAGGCATTACATATATTATATACTATGTACAGTTACAATTGTTTCTTTTTCTATACTTGCCAATAATAATTATTATTATTATTATATACAGTAAACGAGCGCAAACTGTGGTCATACTTATCGTTCGGATACGTACGGTTGTATATAAATAATTGTACGTGACGTATGTAAGCCACTTTCTCAGGAAATTTAAGCCGTACTATACTACTTGCATTATTGTATGTAAATTATTTATAGACGTAATTAGGTCGTAATTACTGTGTTTCGAAAATTTGATTATTTCAGTTTCAATATAATTTAAAGTATCTTTTCAGAGCTTATTAAAAGCTTTGCCTAAAAAGTATCTAAATCTAGCTTCTATAGCGAATATACTTTTTACTACTTATTTAAGATTCTATAGTGTTATATGTATAGTTCTTGTGTAGAGTTCAGTTCAGGTATCGATAAGTAGAGAAGAAGTAGTTTGGTAGCCTTTGGAATACAAGAAATCTAATCAATGAAGTTCGATATATAATTCCACATTAATTTTTTTTTCGACAACTTAGTTGTCATCAGTTGTCATAAGTTGTCGAAATACATATGCAGAATACAAAAATTAATGTGGAAAAGGGTTATATATCAACCTTCAATGATTAAGTTAATCAACCACAGGCTCCATCAAAATTACCTACAAGAAATCTATGAAATTTGGAAAACTCTAAGAAAAATAAAACGACGCTAAATATTTCTTTCCTAAATAAACAATACCAAAGTGACTATTTCAAGAAGTGCCTATGATTAACTATTGATGAAAATGGTTTTGTAACAATAATCTACATTAACGTTAATTAATTTATTAGAAATTGTAAATTGGAAAATTTACAAATAAAATATTGGGTTGGCAACTAAGTACTTTCGGTGTTTACTGATAGAGAGCGTTGCTTTATTTTTTGTATAACGTATGTTATGTAGTGCTGTACTTTACCGTTTGTCGCGTGATACTAGTCACATTGACATAACTTCAGAAGCAAGTAGTGCGTGATTTTTATTAAAGCTATTAGTTATGGGTTAATTTTAAATGGAGTGCAGAAACGAACATTTTCGACATATTTTACTATTTTATTTCCGTAAATTAAAGAAAGCTGCTGCGGCTCACAAAAAATATGTGAAGTTTATGGTGCTAATGGCTTAACAGAGCGCACGTGTTAGAATTGGTATAAAAAATTCGGTTCTGGAGATTTTTTCCCTCAAAGATGAGCAATGTTCTGGTGGGCCTACTGAAGTTGATGATGACCAAATCAAAGTCATAATTGAAGAGGATCGTCATATAACTGTTCGAGAGGTTGCGGAGAGGCTACATGTATCGCACACAACAATTGAAAAACATTTAAAATGTCTTGGGCTAGTTAAGAAGCTCGATATTTGGGTACCTCACGAATTGAAAGAAATTCATTTAACACAAAGAATCAACTTTTGCGATATGCACCTTAGACGAAATGAAACCGACCCTTTCTTAAAAAAAATCATCACTGGTGTTGAAAAATGGGTCCTGTACAGTAACATAGTTCGAAAACGATCATAGAGCAAACACGATAAACCAGCCTAAACCACATCGAAAGCTGAATTGCATCCAAAAAAGATCATGCTGTCAGTTTGGTGGGATTACAAAGGTGTTGTGTTTTTTGAGCTGCTGCCAATGAACCAAACGATCAATTCTGATGTTTACTGTCAACAATTAATAAAACTGGATAAAGCAATCAAAGAAAAACGGCCAGAATTGTCAAATCGGAAAGGTGTAGTTTTCCACCAAGATAATGCGAGGCCTCACACATCTCTGGCAACTTGTGGGAAACTATTGGAGCTTGGATGGGAAGTGACGCCACATCCCCCATACAGCCCTGATCTAGCACCATCTGATTACCATTTATTTCGAAGTTTGCAGAATTCTTTGAATGGTAAAACTTTCACAAATGACGATGACCTGCACTCGCACCTGGTTCAGTTTTTTGCTGATAAGGACCAGAAAATTTATGAGCGCGGAATCATGCAGCTGAAAGAAGGATGGCAAAAGGTCATTGAGCAAAATGGGAAATATATAATTGATTAAAAACTATTCTTTGTTAAAAAAAAAAGTGTTTTATTTTGTACTACAAAACCGAAAGTACTTAGTTGCCAACCCAATAGAATTCCATAGGCGATCCGTCCTTTTCCATTCTTTTCTTTTACCTCGTTTTTTATCTCCAGTCATGTTTAAATAATAAGATAACAAAAATCAGTAAACTGTTCACCTTTACAAAAAATATATAAAACTGAGATTTTAATTATTAGAAAAAAATGTTTAAGAGTGATCAGCAATATAAAATATTAACGATGAAAGATAACGCAATTAGTTGTGCAAATATAACTACAAACAACAAAATTAAATCAGTACAATAAAAAAACTTTCCAGAAAGCGCAGCACAAGTTTATTTTACTGATAAGGCATACTTGCATCTCTCTGGATAAATAAACAGCCAAAATAATTGAAATTCAACAATACAAAATTCGCATGCCTATGTTTTAACATGGCTTCACCCAGTTAAAGTATGTGTACGTGTAACAGTATTTCTAAGAATAAATAGAGGATTAATATTGTTTCTTGATGTAATTAACGCAGAGAGATATCGTATAGATATTTTAGAAGTATTCATTCAGAAAGTACGCGAAGATGCATTGATACGATGTTATTTTTCAACAAAATTTTACTCTAGCATATGTCGCTAATACATTATAATTTTTCAGTCAATTTTATAGTGAGCGTGTTATAAAGAATATGGCTCCTTCGATCACGCGATCTAACACCTACAGATGAATGAACATGAATGTGTCAATTCTTATATACGAGGGAGCGTTTTTATATTCGCGGAATGAGCGGGTTGTAGAGGGGTGAGTAGGCGCATTGGGGGCGTGACCTGTGCAGCGACTCATGATTAGTATAAATACGAAGTTTCATTGTTATTAGACAGTTAGTCTTTGAGCTATCGTCAACCAAGTAACATAATCAGGAGTGAAAAGTGAAATATGGAAAAAATCGAATATCGTGCCGTTATAAAGTTCCTTACCAGGCAAGGAAAATCAGTCGCGACCATAATAAATGAGATGTCATTGGTTTACGGCGACTCTTGTCCAGGAAAAACCATGGTGTACAAGTGACATGGTTTATTTAAACAAGGAAGGGAATCCCTTGAAGACGACCCGAGGCCGGGCAGGACCATTGAGGTGACCACGCCAGCACTTATCCAAAAAGTTGAACAAATTGTACTCGAAGAAGCTCGACTAAAGAAGAAACAACTCGCAGAAATGGTTGGAGTATCCGATACAACAATTTTTAAAATCCTACACGATCATCTCGGCATGTCTAAGGTCAGCGCAAGATGGGTGCCGAGAATGCTCATGCCGCCGCAAAAACAACAGCGCGTAGAGTGTTCGCGTGCATTTTTGGACCTCTGTAATGAAGACAAGGATGGTGTATTGAGTGGAATTGTTACTGGAGACGAAACTTGGGTTCATCATTATGAACCTGAGTCCAAACAAGACTCCATACAGTGGCATAAAAAGGGCACAGCACCTCCCAAGAAATTTAAAGTGTCACAATCAGCTGGGAAACTCATGGCAACGGTATTTTGGGACTCGGAAGGAATATTGTTGATTGATTATAAAGATAAAGGTGTTTCTATAACCGGAGAATATTACGCTTCAATATTAAAGCGACTAAAAGAAGCCATTAAAGGGAAAAGACGGGGAAAATTGACAAAAGGTGTTCTGCTTTTGCACGACAACGCGCCTGTCCACAAGAGCCGCGTTGCGTTAGCTGCCCTGTATAAGGTGGGCTTCGAAATTGTGAATCACCCACCCTACAGCCCAGACTTGGCCCCGAGTGATTATTACCTGTTTCCGAAAATGAAAAAAGAGCTGCGGGGTAAAAAATTTACTGCCGATGATGAAGTCAAGGAGGCAGTTTCGGCGTATTTTGCAGATAAAGAGAAATCATTTTTTTATGAGGGTATAAAAAAATTAATTGAAAGATGTGAAAAATGTATCCGTCTTGCAGGTGAATATATTGAAAAAGAAAAATAATTTGGTTTTTTTATTTCCACCCCTTGTCCCCCATTCCGCGAATATAAAAACGCTCCCTCGTACTTATAAATAAATTATAATGTATCGCTGTGCCTGTTATTAAAAAACAAATTTTAGCAAGATATTTACATAAAATGTTTTGGTTATGTTTATAAGACTGTTCTACCTGTCATGTCAATGAAATCTATAAATTGCCAATATTCTATCGTGTATAAGTAAATTAATTTATCTGTACATGATATTTATAAATCAGTACCGTTCATTCGTTACTACGTACAATACACTATATCAGATAGTAAAGTTTTTAGCAGCCACAGTTGCTTACTATATATAATGTTGAATAGCTTGTTTGATATGGGAGGAATTTATACGTATTAATAAATTGTCTCTCGAAATATTTTTTTAAAGTTTTCATTCAAAATGTAAATCTAGAATTAAAAAAATTAATTATTATTGCTCTGCAATATATATAAGTTTATTATATAAGCACATATTCATTTTTGCTTTAAGCTGATGTATTTACAAATATAATAATAAAACAAATCTTACAAAATTCTGTGACCATCAGGTGGTTATAGAAACTACTCACGTAATGTATACGGTATATATTCTATATTACATATCTATATTTCAAAGGAGGACTACGTGACTCGTGACAAATTTCGCTTAAACGATTTTATTTAAATTTATTCGGAAATTGTCTATATCGACGATGATCTTCAACGCAATGTTGATATCTTATCTGAATGGTGTGAATAGCTTGGTTTAAAATTAAACATTCAAAAATTTGTTATAACATCTTCCTAATCTTTTAGACCGTTCGATTCATCTTATCATATCAAGGAGGGGTACTTGAAATGGAATGTGAATACATGTGAATGGAATGAAGGATCTTGGGTGATATTTGACTCGAGACTCACTTTTAGACCACACATTATATATATTAAATCACAGGTTGGCCATGTTCGTCGCTAAATATTTCATGATATCATTTCAAATCATGATGTACAATGCTTATATAGCAAGCAAAATTTACACGCGTTTTAATATGGTATCTCGCACACATCTGTGAATTATTGGCTTTGAAGCTCATTGATTACAAGCTTTTGAATTTTTTGTTTCTTTTAAGATCGGCAGAGTTTGTCCGCAGTGAGGTATATCTCTTGCTTTTGCAACATAACATGACTTTATTGAGGACCAAAATGTATGCCCTTTGTGAAAGGTTTTGGTATGGTCTTATTAATAATAACAGTGACCGTTCTTTTTTGCTTGACCGTATGTGGTTTCTGATGCATTAACTCCAAAAGTAATTCTACATATGTGGTCTCGATTGGGAGGAAGAACGTCTTAAGGCGAACGCCGATCAATATTTTATTTATAATAGCTAACAAACTTTCGGAGGATACATTTAGCCAGATAGGAAAGGCATATGCCAAATGAATGCGCAATAAAATAATATATTTTATCCTGTTTGTTATTGGACTTGATTTGTGGAAAAGTAAAGATTATTGTTATCATTACTATTATTTTATAACAAAAAGATTGAAATATATATATATATATATATATATATATTGAACTACTTTTTTGTAAAGCATAATTAAATAAAATATAAACTGTAATAATTATAAAATATATTTGATCAAATGATAAATTGATATTAGATTACGATGCTATGTTTGTAAAACAACATAATGTAATACGGTCACTACACAAATCAATCCGTTTCTTTATTGTTCCCTTTTTCAGAATGTGCTATAATGAAACGTTTGATTATTACAATGACCACACAGCTAAATATACAAAAATTATATCATATTTAAAAGATTTATAGTCTTCCTATTATTTTGGAGAAACTTATACTCGTAAATTAGCATAAAATATAACTTCATGAATTAATTATAATAAATGTTTAATTTATTAATTTAAAAAAAAATGCATATATTAGAAATTAATTTATTTACTTTTTAAAATTTTCTACTGTCTTTCGCGCAACGTGAATTAAAAGAAATAAAGTTAGTAGTTTGTATTTGCCATTTGTTCTGCCATATACGAAAAATTTATATCAATCTGAATTATTTAGTTTCGGTTATTTTATTTACTTTGTTTATACGATATATACTAGTTAACAGAATAGTTTTTATAAGCGAACTTTTTTAAACATGTACATAAGTGCACTAAAATTCAGCATGCCACACTACAAATAATCTAGAAACAGAGACGCATATATTATTTCAATCAAAACTGTTTGCCAAGGCCAATATTCACGTTTATTCAGCAGGAAATTGTTTAATATTAACACTATGAAACTGGCGAGCAGTACGTTGAATGTTTGAATAGATCGTTATATAATTTAAACACTTTCAAGTATCTATAGAACTTGAACAGAGTTTACACATTTGTGGAAGATAGTGACGGAACATGTATTTCTCATGTCATCTGCAGAAGCAAATGATCTTTTCCAAGTCCATGAAATACAGTGAGTGTAACGTATGTATAATTATAATTCTGCTAATGGAAGCGTTGCTTTGTTATTTCTAACGCAGTAAATGTCCAAACGTCGAAAACAACACCGACATTTATTTTTTAAATGAAAATTGTACCGTAAATATGAATGAATAAATATATAATTAGAATGATTCCCTAAATATTAATATAATTGTGAATAAATAAATTTATTTCTAAAACGGCAATAGCTATTTTCAGAAATAACATTAAGAAAAGCATGATGCATGATATGTACATAGTATTCAAATTTACTGAAATTGTTTTCTCACAAATAGTTCATGCTTTGATGCCTATCTAAATGACTTTCGTTGTCTATTATATATGTATAATGCGAAGCATGTTATTTTGCATTGTTTATATACATTTTAGCAATGTATTTATGTATTTGTGAAAACTGTTCCATTTGTTATTCAGATAATTACATATTAAATATATTTCTCTATAGAATTCCATTGGAAACGTGTCTTAATAATAATCACTGCGGGGACGTACATGTATTTGATGTGGGTTAAATAACACTACATAGGAAATTTAGTTTACTTGTTATTGAAAGTTCGTGTAGAAAAATGGTCGAATTTATTAGTCTGTGGGAGGATTAGGAGTAATTCATATTAATATAAAGTGTAAGTACATCTTCATGTTTTATATAATATTATTCAAAGAAACCTTTAATCTGTACTAAGTATAAAGCTATGTAAATAGAAAGAAAAATGTGGCTACAGCAAACCAATTATTTCGATTAAATTCAGTACTGTGAGAACAAAAATATTCTGTAAAATGACAATCATCTTGTTTAAAAAGGTAAACCTAATTGATGCTGTATATTGAAATACACGTAAATATTACAGGTGACACGAACTAAATTTTTCTGTATATACTATAAGTGCAAAAAATAATTTGATGATATATTTCGCACATTCCCCCATTTTTCTTTCAAACATTTTTCACTTTTTTGATTATTTCATATCAAAATCATTTACTTTTGATTTATAGCTATATAGCATTTAATTAGTCCCTTTGGAATATTAACTTATTAATTCTTTAATAAAACAAAACTATGTTGAGATTTCTGGTTACCTAATTATTTTTGAATAGATATCAATATAAACAGAACAACAGATTATCTATTTCTTAATTTTTCGTAAAATAAAAAAAATGGTATATTTTCTAATTTAAGATACAATTGTCGTTTTTTATTTATTAAAGTTCTTAATGCATATTTGAAAAGGATAATTTCTTTTAATAGTCTTAAAAGTGATTGAATGGGGTTAAATAAATTTGTTGTAATTAATCACTTAAGATTGATATGTAACCCCTTTCCACATTAATTTTCGTATTCTGTATACGCATTTCGACAAGCAAGTTGTCATCGTCAACGGGCAATTAAACAGTATCCCACCTGGAAAACTAACTTATTTATAATTCATTAAATTAAAAATACTAAATATTAAATTCACGGTAAATTCGTTATTATCCGATTTTTACAAACAAAAGAATCATAACATTTTTATGAACAAAGTGTCGGATACTACTTTTCAGTGCTTTTGGCGAATGTACATTTATGCGTAAACGACACTGTATGTATGTTACACTATATACGATATAATATAATTACAGTAATAATTTTGTACCTCATAATAATACATCATGAGCAATTATTAGCATCAAATTATAATAACTAACTTATTACAGCTTTCTCTGTAATTACTGGTTTCAATGTAATTAATGAGTTCTCCATGTTTGATTAGATGTTTAGTTATGCCTAAAGCTGTACGAAATGTTTACAGACGATAGCTACAGTTGCCTGTCATTAAGAGAAATTAATAATGTCTAAGTGATGGCCTGGAAGCTTTATTACATTCTCTTTGGTTGAATACAGAGGCTCCTAATTTAGATATTATGCTGATCAATACAAAATTGCTAGACCAGGGAATGTGACATATACGTATTTCTTAAACGAACTTATTGTGCCGTAAATCGATTGATTCTAATACGGATAGACATCTTGATAAAAATGAATTGGCAGAAGCACTTTGCATGCATTTTTAAACTGAATATTAATATTAAAGGAAACTATTCTTATTCTTATTTGCCCTTTTTCTTTGATTCTTAAACTAATGTAGCCCAAAATTAAATAACATTTTAAAAATTAATATATCTTAAACTAGGACACTATTATATACGATTAAACTTTCAGTCGACCTGTTACTTTTTAAATGTAAAAATCTTGCTTACTTTTTAAGACAAAATCGAGAAATCCTATTATTCAATTGTTTATTGTGTAAGGAAACGTTTAGTAACGTATATTCGTGGTAGCTGAATATATAGTGAAAAAAAGCACGGAGAAAAAACAATCTCTAACTGTCATGGATAAATAGGTACCTCTTCTGTTAAATGATACTGTAAGACTCATTAATGAGAGTTTCAAAACTTAAAAATAGGAAATTCTAATTTGAGGATGTTAGATAGGTAGTGGTCAAATAAAGAAAATGCAAGTTTTTGGATATTAAAATAGTTTATTTTTCAATATTGCCTTATTCCAACGATACTTCAACTTACCAATGCCTTCATTGTAAGTTAATGAATGCAAATTCTTAAAATAGTTATTTACATCAGTGATTATCTCGGAATTGGACGAAAATGTTTTCCTGCTTAACCATTTTTCAATTTGGAAATCGATTATAATGAGTGTGAGCTAAATTTAGGGAATAAGGCTAATTAAACACAAATTCAAATCCCAAGTAATTAATTTGGTCAAAGCAATCACGCATTTCAAATTCTTCAGTTAAAATGCTGTTCGCACTGTTATTTGAGATATCGACAATATCTGCTATCTTACATTATTTTACTCGACGGTCATCCAAAACGATACGGTGTGCCCACACGGCCACTTTATATTCGGAAATAGTGAAAAATCTAACTCTGCTTTGATTTTGTTTAGTGTTAAATCTTTCAAATGAAAGTATTTTATTAATGCTCGCAAATAAGTTTTTTTCATTGTTTACAAATTCACAGGAGGCGTTCATTTTGGCGCATTGTCAAACACAGACCAATTGACATATCGTTCTATACTATTATATTTAACCTAATCCATGGTACTGCAAAGTGGTATAGAAGATTCTGCAGAAATCACGCCATTTCTTTGTTAGACCACTTAGCTACCAATCATCCATCATATTCATTATATACAAGTAAGTAGAAATTATTTTGATTACATATTTTCGTTCAACTAGTTCTTAAGTTAACGCATCAAACCATATTCATCAGTTTAACACAAATACTTATAATTACTAGTGTATATATATATATATATATACATGCTTTTACTGTATACGAGAATGATTTAGCGGTAAGTAAGGCTCGACTATTAGCACCACTTTTCGGAAAAACTTACATTCTAGTTTTTCCATTTCTTTATTGAAAATTCTAAAACAATGAACTCGCAAATCATGGAGCAATTCTATATTTACTTTTGAAAGGATTAAATATATTTGAAATTTGCATTGCTATTTGACTAGTCGACGTTTTCTCTAATTAGAACGAACAACCTCAGAACTGCTCTCGATCTTGTCATTACTGGAGTAAGCTATTATTGTGTACAAATATGACAAAAAAGCAAAGCCTATATTTAAAAGCTTTAAAAAAACAGGGTCTTGAAAAGATCGTTAAACTTGCAGGTATTTTTAGTGTGATGGTAGAAGTAATTTGAGTAAAAAAACTAACACCCAAAAATATCTTGTTAAAACGTTAGGTCTTATAAGTTACTAGACTACATTTAAAGATTTTCTTGTTTACATTGTTTTGTATGTTCACTTTAATATATTAATGCACAACAGATTCTACGAAATTATGTATCTTGCCTTACTGGTGCACAAGGATTCCAAGTTGAACATATCAATTACCTACCTTATGTGAGATTATTGTATGGACGTAGGTAGGTATATTGTTCTATGAATGTAGATTGAGGAAGTCTTGCCTTTTGGTTTCCTAAGATACTAGATTTGGGGATCTAGAGCGGCGACTGAGATGGGAACAGATGGATCGATGAGTATACTTAAATACCCTGAAACAATATTTCCATAGACATTAACGCATCTTCTAGAAGAAACAAGATAAGCATACCGCTAAGTTTGTACAAGAATAGTTACTTTTTAATGATACTTACCGCCTCAGTGGCTGGGTTTAATAGTGATTGAAAGGAAGGAAATATCTCTAAAGTAAAATCAAATACCACAAGATAATTAAGAACGAATCACTGAAGAAAGCATTGTTTTTGCGTTTAATTTTTAAGAATTTATTTTTAAATATGAACATGTTTATAAAATTTGATGTTAGAATAGTGTAGTTAATAACAACTTTCATGTGGCTATTAGAACTTTTTAGCGTTGATAGATGGAAATAAACATGATCTATCATAATTTGTTGTTTACACTTGATGACTATATAAACGATATTAAATTTTAGATATTTAAATTTTGATGCGAGCAATTTAACTAGAAATATATTTTCTTTTCAATATAAGTTATAGACTAACATATTACTTCAAGAACTTAATTTTTTTTCAATATAAGCTACAGCCTAACATGTAAAAAGCACCACATTTACCAACAATTTATAAAATATTAAAATCCTCTTTTTTTCGTAACGGCGCAATATTGAACTTAAAATCGTCTATAAAAGCAGTAGTTATGTGAATATAGCGCGCAAACTTTTCTTTTAACATATTGCTATTTCGAAGTTTCTGAAAGATTGCGAAAACTCATAGGGTTTCAAACGAAAACAAAGTTCAGTCTAGTTTAGTTCTGGATAGCTGGCTAAAATCGACTGTTTTAATTTAATTTTTGCTTTAAATATTTTATTTCGACAGTAAGATAACTATTATATATAAACTTTATTTTTTCATAAAATCAAACAAAAATTTAAAGATACAGCTACGCACCAGGCAAATACAGTACATTTGTATATTATGTACAGTTTCCTACATACATATATACATAATGCCTGCTCATTCGAATGAATACAGAACCGCTAACTTCGAATGTTGTGGCGTATGAAATTGAGAATGCGGAGATATCTAGTTGAAATTTAATTTATTTTTCTTTGTTGCGTTTGTCTAATTGTATTGTCTTTGCACCTGTGTGAGTTATTCAAAGGATTATAAATGTTAAGCTTATATTTCAAATACTTTAACTATGTTTAATTATGATAAATACTATAGTGTCTGAAATATAAGATATTATTACAAAACTAATAATAAAGTTAAAGTCTAGTAATTAACTTACCTTCTTAATAAATTCTTCGATTGAAACTTTTATTTATTTATTTAATATTGAAGCCTTTGATTTAGTAGCTTCTTAAAGTGGTATTTTTGAATATGTATTTTAAATGTATTTACTTCTTAAGCGTCTGCATTACGAGTATAAACCATTATATAATCAAGTGGAGGGAATACGTAATTTATTCAATACTTCGGGAAGTAGAAAAGAAAATTCATAAACAAACAGTGGGAAACAGAGCAACAAGAATGTAAATACTGTTTACGAAGTTTTAAGAAAGGGTATACTTTTCATAATAAATAAACAAAACAAAGCTAGATGAAATTTTAATGGCAGTTGAGTTCGTTTTTACTGATTTTAATAAAGACACTTTCAATTATTCTGGATATATTAGAAGTATGTACAATCTTTGTTATTTTGTAATGAATAATGGAATTTCTTTTTCAAGAATATGTTACGTCATTACACGATAAATAATATAAACTTTCATTAAAATTGATATTCCTTAGATTCTCTGTTTTATGTAATTTTCAATATGCAACTTTCTTAATTTTAATCATAAACTATTCAATACGGTAAACAATATTTTCACTAGTTTATTCAGTCGTCTAAAAAAAAGAAAAAATGAGATAACACTTGAATGGTTGTGTTTGATTATTTAAGAAGTAAAAACTACCTCGTAGTTTTCTCAAACATATTTCGCAATAGAAATTTGCAAATTATTATTTAAATATGGTCAGTAAATTAGCTATTCCTTAAACATTTGGAATAATATTAATATAATAATAATATGTATATTTTCGAAACACCGGAACTGTGTTCGAAAATAAGCATGTGTATTGGTAAAAACCTGTTTGCTATTATGAAAATGCTGTTAATGTCCTGAAAGCTGCTGTCGATACGGATGTTTCATTTTCCTCCGTTCAACCTATCCTTAAAAGAAGTAAATACTATAACTATAAAATAAACTTATACATCGTTTGCACTAAAAAAGATAATAAAAGATAGTGCTTCAAGTATACGTTTGCAGCTGTTTAAAATAAAGAGCGAATTTGGAGAAAGATCAGGATTATTAACTTATTATATTTTAAATGCAACCTAAGCTCTAACCTAAACAAAAGTCAACAAATAATCTTTTTGTTAGATACACTACCGCGCATGGAAGCTTGACCAACCAGAGATACCCAGAAAAACAAAAAAAAGATAATAAAAATTAAATTTAATTGGAATTGTTCTATCTTAAAATTTTATTAATAATAACAATTTAAATTTCAATACTTGTAATGTAATGCCGCGTGGAAAACCAATTGATGTTGAAAAACGACGTGCCATTATTGTATCGCACGGGCAAAGCTATGCAAGTCGATAAATTAGTGACAGACTAAATATTTTAAATAAATAATACTATTCGTTGCCATCAAAATATAGGGGGGTGTTGAATACCATGCACTACCAGGTCCGTCATGAATGACTATGGAAGCTGATGATAGCTAAATAAATACAACTAATTAGCAGATGGAATCGTAAGAAAACAGACAAGAAATAGCGGCAGAATTCAATCGGGAAGCACAACAAGGGGTTTTAGTAAGTATGGCAAAACGTCGCTTATAAACGAGTATTTTGATTATTATATTTATTATTATTATTATTGATATTATTATTATTTTGACGAGAAAATCAATAAAAAAGATTGGCATGGGCACGGCAGCTTAGTGACTGGAAAAAATAACAGTGGGAAAATATCCTCTGAACTGGCGAATCAAAATTTGAGCTAATCTGTCAACGACTTCTTTTCTTCAGAAGATCCCAAACCGAAAAAATGCTTCGCGATTGCATTGTACCAACTGTAAAGCATGGCGGTGGTTCCATTTCAGTAGGGAGTTGTTTTCAATTCCAAAGTATTGGAAATTTGATGAAAATTGATGGAACAATGCGCAATTAAAATTATCTTGCGATTTTAGAAAATACTGCAACTCCATCTAATTTGCGCTTAATTGGAGAACATATTATATTTATGTATGAAAATGATCTGAAATATACTGCTAAAATATGCAAAAATTATTTGAAACAGTATATAAAAAATGTTTGCAAATCATGCTATGCTCGCGTCAAAGCCCGGGTATTAATCCCAACGAATTGTTGTGGGACGAATTCGATAGGAGAGTCAAAAAATTTGGTCCTACTTCGAACCAACCAACAGCTTTGAAATATATTCTAAAACGAATATAGTAATATATCTAATGAAACGATTAGGAAACTAACTAGAAGAATGCCATGTACTGTTCAGGCAGTACTGAATTCAAATGAAGGATTTTTCGACAAAAGATGAATATAATTAATAAAAGGTTATAAATTACTTCCTTGTAAATTTTGAGTTATTTTTTGTTTTCTTCTTTATATACATTTGGAATAATATGTATTACTTTGTAATTTCATTTCATGTGTATTTTTTTATTCTAAGTTTTCCATTTAGCCAAATTTCTGTGGGCGATTGTGTATGTACGAGGGTAGTTTGACAAGTAGTGAGAATGGAAAAGAAAAACGAATTGGTGAAACATAATCTTTTTCTTTGCTATTCCTGGCAGTTTAGCACGAATCTCAACATTTAATTTTCGTAGTAGTTCTGCATAATATTGTTCGTTTATTGCGACACCTTTCTGAAGGTAATCAATGAGCAAAATGCCCTTTGAATCCCAAAAAATTGATGCCATCACCTTGTTTGACGATAATGTGGTTTTCGCTTTCTTTGGAGGTGCAGAACCACGTTCTAACTATTGTTTCGACTATTGTTTAGTTTCGGGTGTACTGTAGTGTATCCAAGTTTCATCGCAAGTAACAAATCGCCTATAAATGTCAACCTGATTCCGCTTATAAAGGCCCAAACACTCATTGGAAACGCGCAAACGAGTGAATTTTTGATCAGTCGTAAGCAATCGCGGCACCCATCTTGCCGAAAGCTTGGAAAGGTCCAATTCTTTCGTTAAAATTGAAATGTTTACCATATCTGCTAACTCTCTCACTTTGAGTCGTCGATCTTGTGTAACAATATTATGGATATTTATAATGATTTCCTTAGAAGTCACGATTTTGGGTGCTCCAGAGCGCGCTTCATCAACACAGCTTGTTCTGCCACGTTTAGATTCATTTACCCATCTACTTATTATGGCGGATGATGGAGCAGATTCACCTAATGTTTCCCGTAACTCATCTTTTATTTCGGTAGCTTTCATACCCTTAATTACGAAGTATTTAATCTCCGCACGATACTCTGCTTTTTCCATTTTAACAAAACGACGTGTTGCTTCTTTATCAATCAGCTGTCAAAAATAATCTAATCAATCGATTTATCTAAATATCTGAATGTAAACATATAAATAGGCAACCTAAATTACAGTGCATTTGTTTTACCAATTAAAGCGCCACCTATGTGTCATTCTCACTACTTATCAAACTATTCTCGTATGTACATGCCTTACCAAATAATAGGAAAGCATGTTCTACTTGTTTTAAATTACTTAAATTTATCCTGTGTAAACTGAACTCAAATTATAATGTTATCTGCTCCTTTCTTAGACTGAATGAAATACAGTTCAAAAATTACAGCTTGGAGATAAATATTGATGCTTGGAATTTATTGCTGACTTCAAGTTTCATATCAAAATGTGTCAGCTATTTTAAACAAAATATAAGGACTGATGAGTCGCGCTTTACAATTAATCACCAAATAAAATGTAATGTGTCCTTATATACTGAATTATTTGCCAGCGTGTACTGTAGATTAAGTACTTGAAGGTTTACATTTTTTGTAGTTTCTTCTGCGATTAATTAATTACAGGATTTCTCAAGAACCTACAAAAAATACGAAATATTGAGTAATGAACAAATCAGTTCTTAATTTGCTACAGATCGATAACCCTAATACACTGCTCCCTATGTTTATCATGTGATATAATGTGTAATGATTTAATTTAAAGGAACGATAATGTTAAAATGTTTTAGTGAAATTTATTGTTTTTGTTCTTTAAATTTAGTTTCGTAAAAATTCATCAATTCATATAATTCTACGCAATAAATTCTCATCTGTGTTCGAGCAATGTGGAAAACATCAATCTGATAAACGTCAACATTTGGAAGTGTTCACTTAACCCAATTGATAAAAATCTGCACTTCTTTTTATATGTAGCTATAGTTACAGAAAGTCTCAGTAAATCTTTCAAATAGCAACATGAATATTTTTAGTAATTTTATGTATTTTTATGTATATATTATATATGTATGTATTCATGTAGGTGGTGTATGTGTATGTGTATATATGTACATAGCATATTAAATAATAAAATTACGTTAAATTTATATGTATAGCAGAGGGTTAACATGTTTTGTAATTTTAATCGTTACTTTCATAATAATATAAATTAATATACATACCGAACTACTAAATTACTTTAATTATATTATTTTGAATATCTACCGGTAAATATGTTTTGTTTATTTATATTTTGTTGGCTTATTTTCTTTCGTATTCAATCTTAAATACATATTGATTAACATATTTATGTAAATAGAAATCAAGTAAATCTACTACTAAATATTTCGGTTCGATTTATATTTACCATTTATCTTCATTAATGTATAGATATCCATTCAGAAAACTTTTAACGAATAGGAATAGGAAATTGTAATTAATTATGCTTCGACAAAATTATTCTTCATTAAATTTAATTATGGCTAATTAAATTGTTGATTAAAATGAAAACAAGAATTTGGCAGCACATTCTCGTGAATAAATACGACATGTAAATCTAACCTGAACTACTTATTGCTTATATCTGTAAGATTAACGTACGAAAATGTCTATTTTTATTATAGAAAGAGCGTCTGTACCTACAAAATCATTAATTGTTTTTACTTGATAAACTCTAAGATTGATTTTACTTACTACAGTGGTTCCTATTTTGTGGACTTAGGTTCTATATTTATAAGTTCTATATGATTTTATATCTTTTTCTTAACAGTGAATATTTCGTTTTCATTATTTGGATTCTTCTCTTTTGTCGTATCAGTATCTATTAGTTTATCTATTAGTCTATTAGATTAGTGCGTTAATAGTAGTTTACGTGTTGAAAAATCGTTTAATTTATGATATTTTTATGTTTTATATTTTTCGTTTATATGTCAAAGAAAAGAGCATAGAATTTGAAATTTTCTGAAATAATCAAGTAATCAATGTATTAATAAAAGTAAACAAAATATAAAAATTTGAAAATTAAACACGAGCATAATATTGACAAAAACTAACTTCTGTTGTCATGATAACTTTGAACTAATGTGTTTACCAAGTTTTTTAATCATTCTGGATCAAACATTAACTAGAGTTTTGAGTGGTTTCATAACTGGCGCTGCGCACCGTATTCATTTTTATCTGTTTAAATATAACTCGAAGTGAAAAAACGCTATCGATGCCATTGACTGTGTTTGTGCCAAGTTTACGGATGTAAGATAGTTTAGTGACACCCAGTAATTTTCTGCTTCGAAATTTTTGTCATAAGAATATGGTCTTATTACATGAAGGAGGATAACAATCACACAAAAATTATAATTATGCTTATTCACATCATCACTATTTATAAACTAGCGACTCATTCACGCTTAGCATTCAGGATAGCTGAATCATCTTCATTTAAAATATAAAATCAGTAATAAATTCCATACATCAATCTTCGTGAATTCTGAATTAAGTTTATTCTGTAGTTATGATGTTTATTTCTTTTAAGGATACGTTAAACTGATGAGGATAAAATACTTTTATTAGCTGCAACTTCTCTGTGGTTATATGTTGGGTGGATGCGTTTCTACACAGTCGGTCTCAGAAAAAAACAGAACGTTTTTAAAATAAAAACAAAATCTTACTGTTTTGGTCAAATTCATTTATTTTAGTTAAAGTAGTCGCCTTTGGCTTCAATACAACGTTTTACATGGTCAACTAACATGTCGAATGAATTTTTCAATTCAATTTTTCAAGTTCATCTTTAGAGATATCCTTCAAGATCGCTGTCGACGCCTTTTTAATTGCTTCGACGTCGGCATAACTCTGTTCTTTCAACGGATAATGTAGTTTGGAGAACAGATAGAAATCACAGGGGGGCAAATCCGGTGAACACGGTGAATGGTTGATAATTAAAACGCCATTTGTAGCTAGAAAATCGTGCGATGAGTTGGTGCATTATCTTGTAACAAACGCCAGCTACCATTTTCACGACTTGAGGGCGCACACGACGAATACGAGCAAGAGACGCTTCATAACACCAAGATAATAAACAGTATTGACGTTTGACTAGTCGGTACAAACTCTTTGTGCATTATGCGTTTCAAAAAGAGTTTTGACGCTTGGTCTCTGGATCATATTGACAACACTTTTGAGTCTTTAATCAAGTCTGTACAATGTTGAATTTGGAGCACTTGTTGATCATCAGTTAGAGTGTGTGTTACTAATCTTGCACAAATCTTTCTCAATCCCAGATGTTATTATATTTCAAAATGCGACGAATTGAAACTTTAGAAATATCTAATTCCATACTCACGTTCGCAATGAAGATTTCGGCTTTTTTCTGATAAATTCACGCACAAGTTCGATGTTACTTTCCGTTACCACAGATTTTTTTGCACCAGGATGTTCGTCATTTATGTCCGTACGACCATCTTTAAATCGTTTAAACCACTCATACACACTCATATAATAAACACGCAACACCACACACTTGTTTCATCAAATTAAACGTTTCCGTAAATGATTTACCGAGTTCAAAACAGAACTTGGTATTTGCTCTTTGTTCAAAATTCATTTTTTGACCAATACCAAGTACACACTCTTACTTTATACGCAATTTCTCTCCTTCTAGTGATGCAAATGTCATGATATTTTGACATAACATTGGTGAAAGATCTACCTTACCGACGCATACTTTAATATTGTTTTCTGCGATAGACTGTGTATGTTTGCAAGGATATTTGATATAATATTTTCATCAATACACACAGGTTTTCGTCCATGCACACTCTTATTTTCGGAGATAGTACCCGTAGTCCATAACTTTTCTTTCAGCGCGTATGAAGGCCCCGTAACTAACGCGTTGCTTTCGGAGCAATGATCGAAATACAAGAATGTGGTTGGTCTTACATCTTGTAATTATTCACCGTATAATATTATTAAATTTATTGTTGACACGCGTATTATTACAAAATTTATTGAAGATTACCCTTGATTTGACAAATTACTATAAAATGCTTGTTAAAATTGAAATATCTAATGAAACAGCATTTTTTTAGTTTCCATCGAAATGATTTTTCTTAGGAAATCTACAATGTGTAAGCAAGAAAAGCGTATAAAAATCACATCACATCACATCACATGTAAACACAAACAAGAATATTAATTTATTTTCTAAATTAAATTATAAAATTTAATATAAGAGTTTGTCGGAAAATCAGCAATGTACAACATATGTATATATGCTTCATAAAAAGAAAAGTGAATGATTGTCTATAATGAACCTTACTATTAGAACATTGTTGTTTGCCATTGACAAATTTGACATTTCAATTTTGACAAATACTTTGTAATAATTGTTGATCGACAAAGGAAATATGTATTAAAACTTCATTTTGACGAAAATAAATAAGAGTCCAAGTAAAATTTTCATAGTTTTTATTGTTATACTACAATATTGTTTCTTGGTTTCATCAGATTTGTGAAAACTAAAATAATTTTCAAAACTTGTTGGATCCTTATTTATTTTCTTCAAAATGAAATTACTTACTTCTTCGTCAATCAGCCATTATTACAAAATATTTGTTAAAATTTAAATATAAACATTATTTAATGCCAGTGTAATAATAGTAAGGTTCTTTAATGATTCTCATTCAAACTTCTTTTTATGAAACTTACAGATGCATGTAAGTCGTAGTTGTCGATTTCTAAAAAAAATTTTTTTACATTTTTTACATTTCCGGTTAAAGCAAAAACGAAAAAAAAATTTTGGATATTATTTTAGTCACAAAATAATATTATTAAAGAAATATGAAAGAGATACGAAGCTATATTTGATTTTTGAAAATATTGGCTGTTACGCGTTATAAGTATTTTTAACTCTTCCTAAACTAAATTAATTTCGTCTTACTTTCTAGTGTCCTATATAAAACGACGTTATTGATCTGCAAGACTTCTATAGTGTAAAGTTTTCAGTGCTTTTAATTTAAGGTACAGTACTTTTCGACGAAAGAAATTTGCTTTTTAATAAAGAACTCTTTTCAAAGTTTTGTGAATATATAAAATATTTCCAATACTTTTTTTACACAAAAAAACTCCTGTAGATATATTTACATAATTCGAATATTTGTAACTTCTTGTAATTGTCTTCACATAATATAGTTTTAATGGACTTAATTTTGTGTGGGGAAACATCGTTCAATACTGCAGTTATAAGTAAAATCGCAGATTTGAAATTTGTATGTTCAAGCTAATTGTTATTACAGAGGAAACAAATTGAACATAAAAGTAATAAGACTTGAAGCAAGTAACTTTATTATGATTGGCATATTTGATGTAGCTTTCTAAACTACATACTTTTGCATTGGGCGTTATTACTGCTACGTTTTTATAACAGACATTATGAAGCACAATTACGAGAGCACATTTGACTATTTAAATTCATGTAGTGTATTTTTACAAAGGTTTGTAAGATGTGTTTAAAGAGTATAGACACATAACTAGTTTTGTTGTATTTATATCGACTTTAATATGGCTTATTTACCCATATAACTATCATCTATATGAGTAAGTAATCCATAAATATGTTATTACGTATATATTTGTGAATTTTTATGAATGTACAAAAGGTACTAGGAAAGTTTTGCAATACAGCTTTGTTTATTTAATTTTTTCAAACTAACTTCCTCTACACTCAATACGCCTCTCCATCCTCCGAAACCAATTTTTAAACAAGTTGCTGGAAACCTGCCTCCCTTTTAGTTTTATTTTCACATGCGAGAACAATGCAAAGTCGCAGAGAGCAAGATCTGGACTGTAGGGAGGGTGCTCGAGAAGTTTCAATCCTATCGTGGTCAAATATTACGAGGATAGTTTGACAAGTAGTGAGAATGAGACGTTAGAACGTGGTTCTGCACCTACAAAGCAAGCGAAAACCACTTTATCGGCAAACAACGTGATGGCATCAATTTTTTCCGATTCAAAGGGCATTTTGCTCATTGATTACCTTCAGAAAGGTGTCACAATAAACGGACAATATTATGCATAACTTCTACAAAAATTAAATGTTGAGATTCGTGCTAAACGGCCAGGAATGGCAAAGAAAAAGATTCTGTTTCACCAAGACAACGCTCGCAACGCTCGCAACACGAATTGCATTAGTACCGCATGCGCCTTATTCGCAGGATCTAGTCCCTTCCGCCTTCCACCTTTTCCAAAATTGAAAACGGCACTAGATGGAAAGAAATGTTCGTCTAACGACGAGCTTATCATCTTCGTAAATGAGTATTTTGCAAGCCTTCCGGAATCGCATTTTAGAGATGACATAAGGGCATTGGAGCACCGTTGGAATAAATGTATTGCTCTTTTAGGGGAATATATTGAAAACTAAAAATTATTTTGTATTTAAAAATTCGTTTTTCTTTTCCATTTTCACTACTTGTCAAACTACCCTCGTAGGTGCCGGCTTTGGCGCGGTGAGCTGGAGCATTATCGTGATGGAGGAACCAGGTGTCCGTTATTTTCAGTATATCACTTAGCGGTGAATGTCTTCTGTGTGTCCCAAACGACGCGTTCCACAATTCCACTCGATTTGAAAAATACAGCTATCATTTCCTTCTTTACAGATTTTTTACGGGATTTTCTGACAACTACGGGTGTATCTTTACCATCAAAGACCCAAACTTTGTTTTGAGCTTTGGTCGGCACATCGTAATAGTAAAGCCAAGTTCCGTGATCTGTTACGATGTTGTTCACATACCGAGATTATCCCTTATTAAATCTTTTTAGCATCTCCTAGTACCAAGTCACACGTCGTGTCACCTACTCTTCAGTCAGACAATGCGGCACCCAGAGAGAACAAAGTTTCTTCACGTGCAAGTGATCATGCAGAATCGAATGAATTGCTGGTGCATTTAGGCCTGAAGTACGCTCTATCTGTTGGTATGTCACTCGCCTCTCCTCGCCAAGCATTTTCCTCATAGTAGTAACGTTTTCCTCTGTAACTGACGTTCGTGGCCTTCCCGACCTCTCGGCATCCTCCACAATTAAATTTCCCCTTTGGAAGTCTCTATACCAACTGAATATCGTTGTGCGATGTGGACAAACATCACCTAGTGCTAGAGTCATTTACTCGAAGAACTGGTCTACGATGCCCTCGCAAACACTTTACACTCTCACTGCTAATGAATAACTGAGCCCATCGACATGGCGCGGCGGCTACTGTGCATGTATAAACATGTCTCAACATGCACCAACAAGCAGCTTCCTACGATTAATTGTTGCAAAACAATGCAAAACTTTCCTAGTAACTTTGTATGCATACACTAAAATTCGTACAGCGAATAAATTATCAACTCTTGGAAAAATGGCTACATGCAAGTTAAAGTAACTCTAGAGTAGACTTACAATAGGCATCGGTAAGACTCAAACTTATATTTTAATCATAAAATGTAAATTAATTCATCAAACGATGAGATTCGCTAATTGCAATCATTGAAGTGGTATCATAGGTAAAATTATAAATAGGAGCAGGTTTACTTTGTAATTGATAATAACATTTTATAGAACAGGCAACCGCACAAAAATTAGTTTAAAATTTTCGTGATAGAGGAAGCAAAACTTGAAATAATAATAAACAATAAGTGTGTTCAAATAGTTGTGTACGTATAAAAATTATTAAAGAACAAGTATAAAACAGAGGAGGAGAAATAAAGGGGAACGAAATAAAAACTACTGCACTGAAACTGAAGTTTCAGTTTCAGTGCAGTAGTTCAGCCCTGAAGATGTCCCATACAAATGGGTACGAAACGTCGGCAGATATACTAGTGACGCGGTTCCATCCCGGAAACCCAGAAGCAGATAGCATAGTAAAATATTTGCAAATAAAAATTTACAAAAAGAAAGAACTGAGTTGGAATGCAAAGCATTTTATGCAAACGAACAAATTCTGAAAAGATATTTCAAGTAAGAAAGAGCAGGTCGAGATTTAAAAAAAAATGTAAATTAATAAACTGGAAAATGTTGATGGAACGGAATGAGAAATGTAGTAAAACAGACAAGAACACAACGAGAGTTGTAGAATATGAAGAAAAGGAAAGGACGAAGCCTTCTCGTGAATGGGTTTTCTTTGTGTTCATTAAGAATAACTTCAATTTCTTTAGGAATAACTTCCGGATTTATTATAAATCGAACTAGTATGAGATGAATTGGATAGATGAATAAGCTATAGCTGAGAATATTGCTGGTTTTTCAGATTTCTTAGCAAACCTATAATTTCCTTATGGAAATTTCCAGAACATTTACAACTATCATGTGCAAGAAAAACTGTAGACGACATATAAAGGTAGGATAATGCATACAATTATTGACAGGTCTATTCTTATTGGTACCATTTACAATTTGCTACTACCGAAAGATGATTAAATTTTTTCTTAAGTTAGCAGTAAATTTATATTGATATACTGTGCTCAAACATTTGACAGGGTAAAAGACAAACAATTTTAGCAATATAATAAACTTATTGAAATCAAAAAGTAAATCTACAGACGACTAGCCAAACAAGTCAATTTTTCAGGGCTGCTGAAGTAAACATTTGCTTCAATCATTTATAGTCGCTCTTTATTTAGTTACAATTTTTGACGTATCCGAACATTTAAAGTTGCTTATTGCGCTTCTTAAATATGTGGTATCTTTCGTGTTAGCTGTCAGACAGAAATCAGCAACAATCACCAGAGTTTTTGTTTGCACAACATGTATTAAAAGTAGCACTAAGTATAACAATAAAAGATAGAAGTTCCTACGTCTAAATTCACATGCTATTATATATATGGTTAAAATATATAGGGCTATTCAAAAGTAAGTTCTCTAGCACTTCGGCTATATATAGATAAATAGTAAGATAATTCCACAAGCTCGGGCAAAAATTTGAGGAAACTGGTACAATTAGCGATAAAAGGTTATCAGGTAGACCAAAATTAGTAGAAAATAAGTCAGTGCAGCTCTAGTTTTACAGGAAGTTCAGGATGTTCATGAACATTTTGCGTATTATATAGTCTATCCACGAGAAAACGGAACTCTTTTAAATAGTAATTCTTAGTGGTGTCATCTATTAAAAAAATATGCATCGGTAAGGTAGATCTTCTACAAATGTTATGTCAAAATATCATGACATTTGCTTCATTAGAACCAGAGAAATAGCGCATAAAGTAACAGTGTGTATTTGGCATTGGTTGAAAAATGAATTTTGAATGAAGACCAAATATCAAGTTCAAACTTAATTAAAGACTCAAAAAAGGTGAAAAAGTTCAGGTAATCTATTGTAACTGGCGATGAGACGTGCTGTTTTCAATATGATCCAGGGACCAAGCGTCAAACGAAGAAACACCGAAAAAAAGCCGTTTGGAGAAGTCGAAAGTGAAAACAATGTTGATTCGATTTTATGATTTGAAAAGCATAGTGCACATAGAGTTTGTACCAACTAGTCAAACAGTCAATATAATCTGGTGTTATGAAACGTCTTTTGGGGCGTATTATTCGTGTGCACGTGTGGTGAAAATGGTAGTTGGTGTTTGTTACATGATAATTCATCATTTCGTCGCTCGATGCTTATCACTGATTTTCTAACTACAAATGGCATTTTAACCATCAACCATTCACCGTATTCACCGGTTTTAACACCCTGATTTCTGTCTGTTCTCTAAACTACATTTGCCTATGAAAGGAAAACGTTATGCCGACGTCGAAGCCATTAAAAAGGCGTCGACAGCGATCTTGGAGGATATCTGTAAAGATGAACTTAAAAATTCATTCGACATGTCACTTTTTATTTATTATTCAAAGTAGTCGAAAGCGACTACTTTGAATAAAATAAATGAATTTTACCAAAATAGTAAGCTTTTGTTTTTATTTTAAGAAAGTTCCATTTTCTCTGAGATAGATTGTGTATTTCTAATGCTAAAAAAGTTTCAAAACGCTTGAAAATGAGTTATTCAACAGAGTGGCGAATTTCGAGAATTTCTATCGAACGTATTTTTTGTTTATTCTATATCGGTTTTTCTACATTTCTGCAATAAAAGCTTCTGAATTCATTTCTAAAATTAAACTTAAATTCGTATTATAATGATATGAAGTTATTTGGATAATTTAAATGACTAGAAAAGTGGTTGTTCTTTAATAGAAAAATTATTCTGTTTTACATTTAGGCCTAAATTAAAAAATACTACGATATAATATGTAAGAAATATTGTTTTAATATTCATTATAAATTTATGTAAATATGTTGGATTATTTAAATTTATTGACATACGTTCAGTTCTAAACATAAGGTTTTAGATATATTTGGAACTTCGTATACGTTACAAAGTCCTTTGATCTGTCGGTTTCCATAGATTTTTACGTGTCTGATCCCGACAATACACGAATTTTCAGTAATCCATCAAAATATCGATTACATCTTTGTGTTTAAGCCCGGTTTGGTAACGTATCCACGGGGAGTCTACCATCAAAGCAAATGCAAATTTTATAAATCAAAAGATGTAAAAAAATGTTAAATTATTTATATACTCGAAGAATGAAATTACTTAAAACATTTGAATGTTACATTTGTTTTAAATTAAATTCTTTTAAAACTTACGTATTACATACTATTTCAGTTTCATTTTTTTCATGTATATTGGACTAAACATGTAAATTATTGTGAGCCTATATCTAAATGTAAATAAATTCTAGATCCATTTCTGGAGATGTATCAGGGCTAACAAGGCAGAAACTCTACAATTTACTAATGATGCTGGTAAACAATGTTGCGATATGCTAGAAAATGTTATGTTATGTTTGTTTACAAAAGATTAGAAGATAATTTTACTCTCTAACAAGTAAACTGAAATTTCTACTTTAGTTACTTCGACATACATAAAGCTAACTTTTTATAAGGTATATTTTCAGTACACATGTGCAATATACACATTAGACCTAGTTATATGACCACTACATCAATATTTTACTTTTACTTGTAAGAAGTTTCTATCGAACATTTTTAAGAATATATTGTAAAAAAAAAAACTCAGGGCAATGGTAATTTTTTTATGGTGAATGTCCAACTGTGTTCTAAATCATTTCGACTTGTAACCACTACAGGAAGAGGTGTGCGTATTTGGTGTAGGTAAAACATATGTGGGCAACAACCGGCCCCCTGTAAGATTTGATCCAGCCCTCGAGACATTGTCGTATTATTTCATGTCTGATATCTATCGCTAAAAATATTATGAACACTACTTTAAAATGCATTACTTTTAAACGTGGCCTGCGAACATATTTGTACATTAAAGTTTTGCCCACAACATGTCAACGGTTGCCCATACCTAACGTAAAATGTTCCTCAATACTGTAGGGTAGTGACCTTCTCTGAGGAGAGAAAAAAATAAATAATAACTTCTCTAGCTAATTACCTTGAAATCAAGCGTTACTACTCTATTGCGCTATCCGGGATTTAATAGACTTAATGCAGTACGACACGAGTATAGTTTTCATAACTCTGTGGCGGAAAATTAAAAATGATATATCTATAAAACATTAAGCTACTTACTAAGTTTTTATATAACTATTGTATTTTTAGTTATATGGCAATAACGTGACATCTACTTGACACAATATTGTTAAAAATTACTTACAAAGGCTAAACTTTCGTCAACCCATAATTTCAGACACCACAGATACCACTACATAATATATTCAATAAGTGTACGATAAATTTAAAATAACATTTTTCATCTCTTATAAACAGACAATAATATATTTTATTACATTAAAATTCAAGATTCTACACATCAGTAACAACAATATCAAAATATCTGGTTGTCGTATTTTTGCAATAGATGGCCCTAGTTCAATTTTGCAAGTTCTAGTAATTTCTATATAACTTTACGCTATGCTATATGAGAGCTAACAGTTCTGGCTTCATTTCGAAAAAAGCAATGTAAACGATTTAGCTGCGTGTGAAATGATATAAAAGGTTGAAAATAATGGAAGATCAAAGTGCTCAGCTTAGTTATATTTTACTTTTTTATTTTCGTTAGGAGAAAAATGCTTAACAAATTTGTAAAAGGTTACGTTAAGTTTACGGCAATAGTGCTCTATCAAAACGTTAATGCTGATGATGGTTCACGAAATTTCGTGTTAATGATTTTAGTTTTAAGGACGCTTCTCGATCAAGGAGACTCATTGAAGTCGATAACATGACCCAAGAAATTACAGAAGCGTTAGATATACATAATTCAAACCTTCACTACCACATAAACAAACTAGGATAGGATAAGTTCGATATTTTGAGTACTCAAGAAATCAAAGAAGTTCACTCGATGGCGCATTTGAACATTGCGATATGCTCTTTAAATACGAGGAAACGATTTTTTTCCAAGAGTCTGGCAACTGGTGATAAGTAGTAGATTGTTTAAAATAATGTGGTGCGGTTCTAAAATTGTAGTGTCTTTTGAGGTTTTACAGGAGCGAAACAATTAATTCAAGTATGTATTGTCAATAATTGGACAGTTTTAGCGAATCCATTATTTAAAAGCATAAGTGCTTGTTAATCATAAAAGACTTGTATTTCATCACGGCAACATGAAACCACACACAAATTTGGTCGGCAGTCAAAAATTATTCAATTTTGGATAGATGTGCTGTTATACCTATCATACTCCTATCAACCTCCTTGCATGGTATAACATTCGACGCCGAAAAGACTGTGAATCAGCACTTCGCCGATAACAATAGGTTTTTCTATGAAAGATAGTAAAAGGTTGTCGAACAAAACTGCGAATACATTTATCATTTTTTTGTATTAATGAATGAATTTTGAAAGCTAGAAAAAAATGACATGATTTTTCTGTCAACCAAATATAACGACTCGAACTATGAAATTTTATAGCATCCACCAGACTCATAGCCAGCAGATGAACATGCGATCGTCTTCTTAAAAGGGGAGCACTTTCTCAATGAAAAAAACTTATTTGACTGATAATTTTTAACTTATGAATTTTGGGGATTCGGGTTTTTAATAGTATTTGTACAAATATTAGTTGTCTAGAACATCAAGTAAAAATTTAGAAAAATTATCTATACTATATTAATATAGTATATATTATATATAATAATATTAATATATATTAATACATATAAACATGGGGATACTTTTCAGAGTCATACATCGTTTTCAAATAATTAAGTAGGTATTGATGTCTCATAGTTTTGTCAACACATTTTCATGTTCAGTATTTTTAGTCCAATTAACCTAAAAGAAATTTTGTGAGAACTTTGTTACCAATCAATAACCACTCGAAAAGTTTAAGCGTACGTTCATTTGTTAAAAAGAAAGAAAAGCCAAAATAACTAGAAGTGGCGATCGTTACGGTCAGGATTTTAATAATGCAATAGGAAATCCTCCGATCGTACACGATTCAAATTTATGTACCTATATTTGATTTTCACTGCATTACAAGGATAAATTGAGTAAGAAATCAAGTGTATAATTATATATTTAAATTTACTGTGGTTAAATTTTGTACATATTTAATATTTTCATTAGAGAAACATGTTTGGGTGTGCCTTTCTTGGAAATTAATAGAAAGAAACAATAAAAACTTATTAAGGTAAACTAGTTCCGGACGGTAATGTTAACATTTTCAAAATAACCGCAATATTGAAGAGGTAAATATAAGTAAATAATGTTTTTAATAAAATATACTATATACGTACGTGTCATAAGAATGTGTTCGTACAAATAACATTAATTAGAAAAGAAAAGCGTATCTCGATGTTGGACGGGTTTCACCGATTGTTTTACTCCAAGCATGTGTCCCGCAACAGACTCGATATAAATTTTTTAGAAACACGTGCACAACGGCAGCTTCCCTTTATATCCCTCAATAGAGGCGTTCCAAATATATAGTATGTATAGCACGTCAGCACAGCTTGGAGTGGTGATACCCAATGACCCACACATACATAGATTCCATGTCAAGCTACGCAGCCAGAAGCGGAATGGTGCAGAGGAAGAATATTCTAGAGGGTTCGAAAACAAAAGTCGCACGAAGACAGAGAATAACTATGTATACTTGCAGCTCATCTATCCATAGAAGCGAGAGTAAGATAAATATACTAGTACAATACATGCGGTATACATACATACGTTGCACCGCAGACATATAAAAACTCGAAACATCATGCGGTCTGCTTTTCGCGACTTAAATAAAAAACCTAACATAAAATACGCGTGAACTAAATGTAATGTTTACGATGAAATAAACGAATATATGGGAAAAATTAATGCGACATTCCAGGAAACCGAATCGAAATTAAACATTTACTAAGGACATATGAATACGCAAAAATAACCGAAATGGTAGTGCTGTGGGTGGGTTTGAACCAGTTCTTTTAATAACTTGTTAACTGACTTATTTTTTAAATAAATGACTGGTTCATATACAAGCTGTTCTTTTGTTGCGTTGTATATCTTTATGAGGAGTCTCAGGCAACTTGGTTGGTTAATGGAGCTACCGTCTACTAAGCAACTTTACGTGTACCATTATTTACTCTTGGCGCCTTTTTATGAACATCTACCTCCGACTATTTAGCTTGCGGACCATGACCTCGACAGTTAGCTGGCCACTATTCCATTGCTGTCCAGATAAACAAAGGCTCCCTGAGTGTGTCGTTTGCGACCTGTAGCATCCTTGCTTATACAAGTGTGCCGTAAGACTGTTTGACATTTGTTGTATTATTTCAGAATTGAAGCCTGTGATGATCCCTTGTTTCGAACTTTAAGCAGTTCATCTTTTGTGCATTCCTGACTTTCGAGTATCGTTTTGTGCTTTTTAGTATTTCTCGTGTTAGGCTTTCTTAGTATTTAATCAAGATGAATATCGGTCGATTAAATACAAATAAAGTTTCCTATGAATTTAGAATTTGAAGTGTTTCTGTAAATTCGACTGTGGATGTTATACGGATGATATTGCGAGGTCTTCTTAAATTATAAAAGTCATCAAATTTTGTTACTCCCGCATATCCTTTTAATTTCGATGACGATCAACTCGCCATTGCAGGCATCATCAACTTCAACCGAATTTAGGAAGATTTCTACCAAAATTGATTATTAAATATCACGTAGTAATCGTGCTGTTCCCGTTTGTGATGCAGATAAGGTCACACGGTTTAGTTATCTTGTTCAACTTGTTTCCTTGTCATCACAGATTAAGAAGAGAGTCAAGCTACCTGCTCGTTCTGCAGCTATTTTAACTGAAACTTTAACAGCCACTAGTGAAGATTCTTTCAAATTCCTCTGTTGAGTTAGTTGCTGCAAGTGCTTATTTCCAGAATAGTCCAATTTCATCTGTTTGTGTTATTACTGCATTTACGTGGAATTTGACTTATTTAGTTGATAATCGAAATACTTCGTTGAATTCTTTTCTAGAAAGAGTTGAAGAGACACGTATAGTATGAGGTTTTAGTCGAGAAGTTCTCTCTATGTCAGCTTTAGATATTTTTACTGATAAGACTCTTATTTAATACAGAGCCAGTCGAAGGAACTTTACTTCTTGTGATGAATTGGTGCAGGATTGCGTGATGAATTTTTACTTTTTAATTATGACGAAAGATTATTGGAGAAAGTTAAGCGTCGGACACAAGAACGTAACGAATCCATAGGTATTTATTTATTTGTCATGTTAACTTTATTTTCACGTTTTGACATCAAGATACCAGAATCAACCCAACAGATTTTAATGAAAAATATTCTTCTTTTCCATCAATCTCAGTTGGACTTAGAGGAAATAAATTCCGTGTAATAATTATTGAAGTTGTGTAGAAAACTAAAAGGGCAACGCATATCTGTGAAATATTTTGCTCCACCACCTACTAAGAATAAATCCCTTGAGCTTGATTTAGCTAATGTGCAGGTGACATTTGAATTAGCTTCGATTAGCGTAGAACCATCAAAGACAAACTCTTGAAAATGTTGGAATTGTGAACAGACTGGTCATCTTTCTGTACAGCGCCGTCAAGAGACATTGCTATCGTTGTGGAAATATAGATGCAATTATTATTGCAACATGTTGACGTTGCCAGGGAAACAAATATCGGACGCATTAGAAGATCGTCTAGCATGTCATAATATTAGCAAAAAATCGGATGATTCACGGCAATTAGCTCTTTTAAATTTTATGCTATCGCATGCTCAGAATCATGAAACACCTTTTCTAGAAGTGTCTATACTTGGTAAACCCATATTAAGTTCATTAGATTCTGTGGCTTCCAGGACAATTGTGAATTGCTTCAGCATTTGGGACTTCCGTTCAGGAAAATAGTTTCCACTTGTACTATAACGAACGGGAATAATTATGACGTTGCTGATATCATTTCAGAACCAATTAGATTACGTGGTCAAATTAAAGTTATCAATATTTTGTTAATTCCCTCACTACGCAAACACTTATTTTAGGCGCTGATTGTTGGCGAATTCGTGGAATTGTTCCTGATTTAAAGCGTGGTTAAGGGACTTTTGCTAGCGAAACTTCTATTGTGCCTATTGAACACCTTACTAGTGATTTGAATCCAGTACAGCAGAGTTGTTTGAAGAGCTTCATTAGTACTTCATTCCCAACTTGTAGGCTAATAGAATCAGGCAGCACCTCTCCCATTGAACATGAAATTAGAGTAATAGTACTGCTTATTAAACAAAGGCACTATCCAATATCTCCAGCAATACAGAAAATCAATAAGGAACTTGACAAAATGTTCGAATTGGGAGTTGTCCTGAAGTCTACTAGCTCTTTGTCTTCTTCCATTTTATAAAAAGGACTTCGTATGGATTATAGAGAACTTAATCAGCGGACGGTTAAAGACACCTATCCTCTACTTTGCGTTTGGAACATTTTATATGAACTTCGAAATGCTTGTTATCTTACATTATTAGATATTAAAGCAGCTTATTGGCAGATTCCTATGACACAAACTTCTAAACAGTACACAGCATTCACGGTACTTAATCGAGGCTTATACGAATATAACAAGCTTCCTTTCGCACTGCGTAACGGCATTGGTATTTTCCAGCGTTTTATTGATGCGCTTGTATATTTGGACACTATCATCGTCACTACACAAACTTTCGGGAAGCATGTGGAGATTTTAGCTAAGGTTTTTCGGAGACTTAGTAGTGATGTAGGCCTAAAGTTGAGTATGGCAAAATGTCAATTTTGTAGACCCGAGTTGAAGTATTTGGGATTCGTAGCTAATCGTTGTGGACTCAATGTTGACCCAGACAAGATTAGAATCATATTAGTCTTATAAGAGAGCTAAAACTGTGGTTGGTGTTCGAAGATTTATTGGAATTACAAGTTAGTATCGATGGCATAATGAGCGTTTCAGCATCGTTATTTCGCCTTTGACTAAACTATTTCGTAAGCATGTCAAATTCCTATGTCCTACCTTTGATAGAGTTTTTATTATACAGTGTGACACATCAGATTATGGTATAGGTGCCACTTTTATTAAAGAATTTAATAGTAATGACAAGGTAGTTGCCTAACTTAGTCGATCTTTATCCAAGCCAGAGCGTAAATTTTCGACTATCGAAAAGGAATGTTTAGTCATCTTGTGGCCCATAGAAAAACAAAGACTTTAGACTGAACGATGTCATTTCAAGTTTATTACAGATCATTACTAGTTGCTATGGTTAAGCAAATTGTAGAATCCATCTGGCAGACCTGCTCGTTTGAGCGTACGTTCTCAGCAGTACAGCTTCGAAATAGTTCATCGTAAAGAAAAAGAACGTCTGGTGCCGAATGCGATATAAAGATCAATGTCCGTCGTAGATATCATCTCTACCGAAACACCAATTAAAGATCGTTGGTATGGAATACTTCTTCGACCGGTACAGGATTATCCAATGAAATATCCGAGCTTTAGAATTCAGAGTAATGTGCTGCATAAATTGGATTGCACTTTGAGGAAGATAATTGGAAGGTAATAGTGCCAAAGGAGAGACGTGCGAAGCTTTTATGTGTGTGTACGATGTTTCAAGTGGTGAACAGTTAGGAGTCTTCAAAACCTTTAATCGCTCCCAAAATGATATATGACGTTGCCGCATATATACGAAGGTGTCAGACTTGTTTACCCGAATAGAAAGCTACAGCAGGAGAAATGGGAGGTCATTCTCAGATTACGAAACTAAGAGAACCTTGAGTTCCGATTTGGTTGGGCGAGACCTAAAAAACATGTTCTTATTATCGTCGATTTTTTTAGTAAATTTACATTATATTACCCTATAAGGAAAGTTACTGCGAACAAAGTTATGGAACATCTTGAAGATGTTTTTTTGATTTTTGGGGTTCCAAAAGAAATTGTGTCTTATAATGAGATTCAGTTTAGATTGAAGCAATATCATTCGTTACTATCGACTTACCAGGTCAAGCCTTCTTGTACAGCTTATTACTAAGTTACTAAGTTACTGAGTTACTAAGACTATGCTTACAGCTTTTTTTTGTGTCAGGCAACCATCGAGAATGGGACGTGTACGTCTTCCTAAAGTAGCTTGTGCGTTAAGAACATCAAGACATGAAACTACCGGATTTAGTCCTTATTACATTAACTTTGGAAAGGAAATGCTATTACTTGGATTTGGTCATAAACCAACTTCCGAGAATGTAATCGAAGCACCGAATCGAGAAACTTTTGGTAGAAAATCTGGTTTTAGTAAACTGTATAACGATGTTTAACCTCAACTAAAGAGGGACTTTGAAAAATCTAAAACAATGTATGATCTACGTCATCGTCCCCTATCCTTTTATCTAAATTAAGTTGTTGTAGCGCAGGAATTTCGTTCTCTCAGATGCTTCCAAATATTATACCGCCAAGCAAGCAGACAACTATTTAAGACCTTACTATACATCAGAGGATATCACCGACGACTTATGCTAAGTTGTTGAAATGTGAAGGAACTTATGCTACAGCCTTCACATGATTACACTGTTGTATCCAGTTGGATCAGGGTTGGAAACACCATGTGATCGTCGATTAAGATCTTTGTGCCTTTCCAAGAGGCTTATGTACGTTTGAAGTCTATCTAGTTATAGCTTTTGTTATTCTGTACGATTTACGTTCGTTTAACTTCGACGTAAATTTTGAGTATGGACTTGAGTATTGAGTTTTGCCTTGCTGGTAAGGCTTACGAATTTTTGAGTCAGCTTATCCCTGTGCCGTAGGTGGCGACTAATAGGAATCAGTATCTACCTTCGAACTTTCGTAAATTGTTGTTGTTTGGTGCTTTTCTATCCTTACGTAATCATTCGACTTCAGTCAATTTATAGATTAAATTCGATTTCCCGATTATAACTACTGATTTTAACTTTGATCTTTTGACTACCGATTTTGACTTTTCGATTTCGTTTGCGTTTAAGATATTGGCATTAGGAGTTCTCTATTGTGGCTTTTTATTTCAGCTTTATTTAGTATCGATTTCGCTTTGGATTATGAAATTTGTTTTTATGAGTCACCGATTGTAATTTTCGATTTGCATAGTGTTAAATTGAAAACAACCTCATGCAATTTTTTGAAAAGCATTGATTTCATTGATTTTTATATCACTTAATTGTATATCGTTCGTTCCATGCATCATTGTCAATAGAGCCAGACCCGGCTGCGGAGTGGTAGTATTTTACCATACGTGCGATTGTGTTAGGAACTCTATCGACAATAAATGATTAATGCAAATGTTAACCACTAAGAGTGTAAGAACTTTAAAATCAGATACATTGAGAAGTTCAAGTACGATAATAAGTCTGTAATGTTCATTTTATTTTGAAGAGCAGTCAATGACATGATTTAAAAATAATATCGGATGTCTTTCTTGACTTTGACTAGTTGAATAAATTCTGAACATACAATTTTCGATTTTTTTTTGCTCACATATCTTGGGCATGATTATAAGTTGTTAATTATAATTTAAAAAAACAAACATTTTAGTTATTTAAAAATCCATTAATAAGTGAACAATAAAAATTAAAAATATAATACACATTACATTAGCACGTAATAAAAGGAGTAAAATATAATACGAGTAAAATCTTGGTATAACGGACTAATTAGCGGAAAGGAGTTTCCGATTAATTGCTTCTGCAAATATTCTTTATGCAATATTAATTAGCTCAGTTTACTTCACTAAAGTCAGGGTCCCGATACTTGTGAGCCCTTTGGCAATGAATTACCTTGCTATACATTCACTACATTGAATGTGAATCAACCAAGGTATAAAAATAATAAAACTGACTAAAAAATTTTAAATTATAAATATGTGAGTACGTATCATTATTTAATTAAAATTTAAAATAGTTCTTTTTCGAATTTTCGTTGTGGAATATTATTTCCATACATCTAGTGTTTCACGTCGTATTTGCCTTACACTAGAAATGTTATCATTTATATATATATATATATTAATGGTCTTTTACAGCTGTCGTTGTCTCCCTTCTCTTAACCTAGAATTTCATTCTGATTTTCCCAGTCTCCATCTTGCGGCCCTCTATTTATCATGGCCTTGTCGATGTCATCCCGCCATGGAAACCTTGGTCTTCCACTCTTCCTTCTTCTCGTTGCACTCCACTCCGTCATCTTCTTAATCCACTTTTTGTCTTCGCTTCTTCTCACATGACCATACCATTTCAACATTTTCGCTTATATGGTGTGTACTACGTCATTTTATCTATCCGCGTCACTCTACAACATCTTCAATATTGCAGCTCCACCATGTTTATTTTTGGTTTATATTTCTTGTTAACTGTCTATGTTTCTGCCCTCTATGTCATGATACTTTCAATGATTGTTTTGTTTTTCTAACTTTGTTTTCGTAATATGCTTGTCCTACAGTATTGAGTTTAATTGTATGATGCTGTTTCTAGCTTGTCCCAATCCTTCGTATGTTACTTTTCTTTGAACAGTGTCAGAGAAGTTGAACACCTTTGTAATAGTCCTGTCGTTGTTCTAATTTCATCCCCTAGCTTATTACAAATTTTTACTCTGTTAATATTATTCCTATACACTTCTTTTACTGCTTATATTACCCTTTAAAGTATTATTTTTCAAAATTTTCTCAAACTTTTTTGTTTAGACAAAACGTATATATATATATATATATATATATATATATATATATTCCGAGTATTATCAGAAACTTGTTAAAATATTTGGTTATAAATATGCGTATGTAAACCCATCAGTAAAAAATCAATTTTGAACAAAATTTCTTGCATTTCTTGCTAATACAACCTTTAGGTACGATATAATCAATTTGAAATCTCTAAATTTGCAGTTGTGCTACTTAACTCGCTTTATGATGACTAATGTACAAGAAAATTGTCAATTTTAAATTGAATTGAAATGGTTTCATGCTTTACGTCAACGCATTTTAGGTTTTAATCCTTGATTAGTTGTATATGTATGTTAATGTATGTATAGTGATAGTTTTTCTTACGAGCAGATTTGCGCAACCTTAAAAAAAACAAACAAAAGCGAAAGTGTTAGTAGTAGCAAGTAGTAGAAGTATAAAGGTAAATTGTGTTTAAACGAGTGCAATCGATAATACAATTGGGCAGAATCGAATTTTTTAAAATTTGTGTTGTATCTCGTTTGCAACATAAACACTGTTAAATGAATGTAGACAAAGCTATGTTCGAGCAGAATCGTATATACATTGAACTATATTTATGTTGCACATGTTCTGAAAACGGTGTAGTTCATGTTTTGTGTACACTAATGTTTACTTGTTTACGAAACATGAATTCCCTTAGAAATTTATTATCGTTACATTTTTTAGACATTTTATTAATAAACAAATACAACTTAAACGCCTTAGCATACCAATACGCGAGTAAAAAGCTAACTTTTAACAGGATATTTAACGCGGACATGAATCAAAATGTGGGTGGCTTTGGGGTTGTAGTTTGAGAGGTGCCCTGTTTTGTTTTGATTGTCTGCTCTTTAGGTGACGGAGAATCATGGGCTAAATCAGGTATGACTGATTTAACGACTCTACATATTATCTAAACGGCACAATTTTCAAACATAAAAACGGCATAATCAACCTGGGTATCTTTTTTGGCTATGGTTGTAGCACCTACTTACTTACTACGAGCCTCGACTGCTTACATACATATGTACATATGTGTTGAACGTACGTATGTATGTGAAACATACTACCACAATATATTGATGCATATATCTATGTAATTACATACATTCACATACATACGTACATGTATAGGTATATATGTATATTAAAAACCACTCAACAATTGAACCTATAACACGGAAAATATATTAGAGTAACCATTATGTTAGAGCACATGGTCCCAAATCAATAAAGTACGCACAATAACACTTAATGAACAATGGCCAAATGAAACTTGACCCCTTTCTTAAGTACTGACACATTTATTACATTGCTGATGGGAATTATGTAGGTTAATACAGAATTGAAATTAAACTCAGCAGTTTTATTTTAATTTATCGGCGTTACATATTTGTCAGAATAACTTAGTACTTAGTCTTAAGGACACGTAATATTTATCTTTTTTGTTCAATATCGACATTATGTTAGTATATAGAAATATTCAAACTAAATTGTTTTCGTTTATTTATGTAAAAGTAATTTGATATTAGATGTAGTAGTGTTAAAATGTATTAAAAAAAAAATCAAGTTTTTTCATTCAATTTAAATATCGAATAATATTCAAAAATATTGTGTGTATAAAAGTTTCAACTGACGATATTTTAGTATTGTTTGATCTTACCTAAAATTATGTTCTGCTGGTAGACGAGCATTATTTCCAATAATTAGTAAATAAAATTTTAGTCGCTAAAAAATGTTTTCGATTTATTGTATTCTGTTTCTTTTATAGCATCTTTTTGAAATGTAGGATATAATTCAAAGTTTATTTTATAAATAGTTACTTCTGAGTTTCTGGGCAGAAACCGCGTCACTTTTACTATTACATGCTCAAGTTTGTTTTTGATTTTGACGTTGCCGAAACCTGGTTCCAGACCGGAAACTATCAGGGCTATCGGAAACTTCCTTCCGTTTTTAGAATAAAAAAAAAATAATAAATTTTTCGTACCTTGAATAAACTTTATTAAATAATATAATTTCCATGATTATTTATGACTTCTTGCCAGCGTGATGGCAATTTGTATATCCCATTTTTAAAAAACGCCTTATCCCTAGAGGCGAAAAATTGAACATGTGCTTGTCTGATAGCTTCGTTTTTGAATATTTTGCAGTGCGATTTTCTGACGAGCCCCTAAAGCAGTATGTGGTCTGGCATTATCATGAAGCAGTATGATGTCCTTCTTATTGAACATCGCCGACCTCTTTTCTTGGAGTGCTCTTTTTAAATTATCTAATTGCTGACAATACTTATCTGAATTTAGCTTTTCGTTCAGTTTCAACAGCAGAATGGATTGGTCCTCGAATGTCTCACCATATACATACACAACATTTTCTTTTAAGCTCAACTTCAGTTCTGAGGTGAAGACGATAGGTTTTCCGGATTCACGATATGCCCTTTTTCCTACCATGTTTTTATAGATAATCCACTTTTCATCCCCAGTTATCAGCTGGTCCAAGAAGGGTTCGATTTTGTTAAGTGCAACCAGAGATGTGCATATGATGACTCGATCATTCAAATTCTTCTCACTCATGTGGCATCCATCTCGAATATTTCCACACCAATCCAAGTTTCCGAATTTGGTCCGAAATGGTTTGTTGAGCTGAATCATGCCCTTCCGCAATCCTCGATATTGTCAAAAAACATTTTGTTCTAACATGACGATGACAGTATCGTCGTCAATCAAAGATGGTCGTCCAGAGCGTGGCTTATCAGAAAGGTTGAAATCACCTATTCAAAATTTTTCGTACCATCTCCTGCATGTTCTATCAGAAATCAAAAACTCTACTTACACCAAACACTACACAATAAACTTCTACACGCTTCTGTAGCATTTCTTCATTGTTGGAATTCGTACAAAATACATACTCAAACCATCATGTATATATGCTGGTTTGGGCATGTATTATAATTTAAATTGTATACGTACGAAAGTACGCATACAATTTTAATTATTACGCGTACTTTCATACGTATACAATTTTAATTATTAAGTAAAATGATCGATTAGGATTAGGAATATATGGAAAATATCAGGAAAAGTTCATTAGCGTTTCTCGACATATAAGTCAGAGGCACTGTAACTAGGATATTTGTTCTAGCTCTATTGACCAAGAAGATATCTTGTAGAGCGTTACATTCGTCGGCACCCAAACATCCCCTGCTCTCAGGAGTCATAAGAATCAATTCGATTTTCAACAAGTTCACGTAGAAACTCAGCACTTGCTAACTCTTTCCAAGATGTTGAACTGTGAAAATTGTGGAGGTTTATAGTCCACGAAGTGGATAAATACCACTGGTTCTACAAGACAGGTAGTTCAGGAATCTCTTCTGCACCTCTCCACAGCAAGCTTTTGGTAAATATAACATGGATACCAAATGATAGACCCATATTTTAAAAAGTCTTGAAAGCACAGACTGAATTAATACAATCGGTGGAGTAGGGGCGTGAATCAAATACGACTCTAACATCGCTAAAGCATATTTTCATTACACCAGTTATTAACAGCGTGTGGGCACTAATCCAATAAAAGCTACAATTCATTAATATAAACACGTTAAATAATAAAAGTCTCAGGTTGGATCCTTACGGGACTTGTGAAACGACTGTAAAGGTATTAGAACTAAAGTACAGTTGTATTTATTGCATCTTTTATTTATGGAAATTTATGTAAATGTGGAATTCGAGTTTGATAACTTAATTAAAATGCACTTTAATTTAAGATAAAATGCTGTTTCTGATGATGGAGGATAGGAGTTCCTAGATAATAGAGTATCTGTGAAAGAAATGAATATTGAAATGAACAGAGAGCAGAAATTCATAATTCTTAATAATTCTTCATAAGTAGTGTTCATCGAAAATATTTTAAAGGTCATAAATATGATATAATTGTACTTAATTCAAAACGTAATAGGTACCTACATGTACTTAAGTATGGGTTTCGTCAATAATTATTCAATAATGCAAATGTTAGAAGTCACTGCTCTAGATAACGTATAGGTAATGTACCCGTAGATCACGAGATTATCTTTCTAGGTGCCACGTTATTAGATTAAAAGAGCTAAATCTTTAAAAAATTGAAGTCGTTACTATTTATTAATATTTTTCACCGGTACCGACAAAACGTTCTTAAAGAAAATTGTACTTGATTAATTGTGCTTCCAAGAGTCTCTAGTTTGAGTTCAATTACAAATTAAGTTATAATATAACGATATTCTTACTAATTACATTACCCAAGGTGTAAACAATAAACAATGGAAAAATTGTTTCAAATTTAGATTTACTAGTTCTCTGTAATAATTAAATGAAATATTAACTTTCTAGCTTTTGATATAAAAACTTCTTAAAAATTTAGTCAGCTATTAATGATAAATTTATCGACTTTTTTATGATTGCCACTGCTATATTTTACTAGTGCATAGCTAAGAATTAAGTCAAACCTGTAAAAGTCGTAAAAATCGTGCGTTGTTTCAGGTATTTTGAACATTAATATTTCTAAACTTTATATTTGACCTGCATTGTTGGCAAACTAAAGTATCTGTTTAAGCAATATAATGATTTTCACCTATATACAAATAAATACATATTTTTGTTTGATTGGCATTTGTTCATATTTTTTACAATTTTGAACCGTGAATGAGAAAATCTATTATTATTAGTATCGAGCATTGTATTTTATTAATTTATTAAGTATAGTCCATTTTTAAATATTTAACAAGTAAATAAGCAATTTATTTTGTATGCTAATGTTAGGCTACTACCGCAAAACAATTCCATATCAAAAAAGTATTTTGGAAGAAGTTTGTTGATATTTTATACATTAAGCGACAAAAAAATACTGCATCTACTCATGAATAATGGAGGATAATTTTTTTGTCCGAAATATTAGATAAGAAATTATTTACCTTGTATATTATTGTTTATGTTACCGCAAATTTTTAGGGTATCTTTGTGTTAGAATTTTATTTAGTTTAATTCTAGATATAGTAAAGGATCTGCTAGATACTACGGCAAAAACCAACAATTGTGTTTAGAAGTAAAGTGTCAAATACCAACATTAAAGGTATAAAACGTTCGTGCATCTGAAATTGTACGGATAATAATATTCAAACAATCTTTTATCAAAAAGTTTTTCAAAAAGTACGAGCAATTAGGATCATTAAAAAGAAAATCCGGCAGTGGGAAGAAACAGATAAAGCGAACGAAAACATCGCGTATTACTTACGATAAAATATTCGCCCTCTTCTTATAATCTGAGGCAGGTTATTGGCAAATGATGTTGCATCCTTAATATTTTTAAAAGGCATAGGTAAACCTGCCCTTTCTAAACAAATAATAGAAGGCCACGTTTATTCATCGTTGACTGACAGGGGAAATGGAGGATAACTCGATTTTTCAAAACGATTATACACTCTGTCATCGCACAAAATCAGCTAAGCCCTGTTATTTTATTTACGTAATTTATTTCGTTATTCTGTGATGTTTGTACGCAACTTTCTTTTTTGAATAAGGTAATATAATAAAGAATTAGGAATTCGGTCTTTATCGTGGTTTGAGAATATTCTAGTCTTAAACATTAGAGTAAACGTATTGTTTATAATGAAGAAAAAAGTTCGAAACAAATAGCCGAAAATAAGAAAGGAACTTAAAACTATTATCAAAAAAACTTGGGAGAACGATATTACCTTTGATGTAGCCCTCAATTTATGTACTTCTTTACCAAAACATCATAACAGTTTAACAAAGAATGTTACCAAAGATGAAACAACATTTATTTGTAAATAGGCGTCTAAATAAAATATTATTTTTATTTTTTTTACCTCTGTTGTGCCACCTCGGTGCCATTAATAAAGTTTTATCGTTAATTCTGTGAAATTTGAAATAATTCTTATAATACACAATTCATATATCAATCTTTTTTTACTTTCATTTATCTTACAAATCTTACTATTTTAGACTTACAGCAAAATATTTAAGATATTCATTCAAAATTGGTATATTATTTTTGATAGCAATATTTTGAAGGTTGCATATACATATGTATGTATTTTACTAGAATATGCTATCTAATACATCTAAAATGAACTAGGTTTTTAAGTTGAAATATCCAGGAAATTATTAATTATTATGCAATAGATTTAGACAATTTTTAATATCTGTTTTGCTATGTATTACATTCATTATTAATCTTTGAAGCTTATTATTAAAAGGAGAATTTTTAGATATTTCGTGACCATGATTGATTGTGTGATAAATTATCTTCCACTTGCAATATTTTGGTATGATATTATGAATCATATTTGTCTGCACGTATAATATCGGAATAAAATAAGTTCTTTTGTCAATAAACATTTAATCTCTATTTATATGATACACATAAATTTTACGTTGTTCGTTTTCCGCGATCTCGACGATCCGCATATAATACTAGGCATGGGTATTGCTTCAAGGCGTAAAATTATTTTATGTGGTGGAAAACGGTACGTGAAATTATGTTGAAAATTTTGTAAGTTATGTTCGGCTGAGCATAAATTTCATTTCTGCAAAACCGCACAACCGATGATGTGTGTTTTGTAAGCGTATGTCAGAATAGAATTCGGCGACATGAGCATTCGTCCGTTCGTATGTTTACGTAAACACACGCTGTTCAAGTTTAAAGCGAAACGTGACTTTTATTAGTTACCATATTCCACTGCTTAAAAACTAATAGAATTGAAAGGTATTATAAGGCAATAAATTTACATTATTTGTGTGGAATGAAAATATTTAGCTTTGGTCTATGTATGTATGTATGTACATATGTTAATAATCATACGTGTTGATATATGTGCATGAGAGGAGGGCTAAAAAGTCCCTGGAATGAAAATGAAAACAGAAATGCCGTATAAAATTGTGTTTATTTTTTTTACTTTAGTGATGATTCAAAGTCTGATGCCTTGATAAAATACAAAACTTTCAAGTTTGTTAAAGTAAACACCCACAGCAACTTTGATATCGTTGAAAATTTCTGACCTGCAAGATTTTTTATAGTCGTCTAAAAAGGTGGTAGTTCAGAGGTTCTAAGCTCAATTAAAGAAATCGGATGCAACAACAAATTTAAGCCTAATTCGTTTATTTTTGCAGTAGTAACGTTTGTGGGGGCCGTGAATTGCTTAGTAGAAACCGGAATGCCTTTAATTAATTTTGTGCTTTAGTGTGTAAAAGACTCGCATAATATAGGCCTCTGATCGTTTGACTTTTTCCGAAGGTAATCAACAAGACCTTTTGCGTTCTAAAATATGGAAGCTATTAATTTGGTACGTAGATTTCCGCGGTCGTGGTCCATGCTATCTGCTTCTGGGTTTCCGGGCTGGAACCGCGTCACTAGTATATCTGCCGACGTTTCGTACCCATTTGTATGGGACATCTTCAGGGCTGAACTACTGCACTGAAACTGGTGTAAGTCGATGGGGGACGTGTTTATATGTGGATAATGGGTCATGGGTCAATGGAGCGTTACGGTTACGGTTGGGTCGATTAGAGATGCAGGATTGCCAAGCGTTATGTAGGGGGTAGCCATCATCGCGGTTAAGATTATTGGGGTGCTTAAAGATCTCTATAGTTTCACGGATTTTGCGACCATAGAAGTGGTTAGTGCGGGATAGGATCTTGGTTGAATTAAACTGAATATGGTGCCCGGTTTCCAGTCTATGCTCGGCAAGTGCAGAACCGGCTATGCGCAGCAACCTAGTACAACGCTCATGTTCAGAAACACGAGTGCCGACAGACCGCTTTGTTTCACCAATATATGCCCTGCCGCATGAACAAGGAATCCTGTACACACCAGCTGATTCTAAAGAAACATGGTCTTTTACGGAAAAAGGGTCAGATAATTTGGAATGGGGTTTGAAGATGGTTTTGATGTTGTTTTTGAGAAGAACCCTACTGATGCGGTCAGTAACACCTTGTATATAGGGTAGGTGGGCTTTAGAGAGGGGGGAGATGATGTAAGCTGTGTATTAAGTTGTGAGATTTTGGGATTAAGATGTCGATCTATGGTTCGCTGAATATTATGGTTGGAGAAATTATTATTTATAAGAGCTTTGGTAACGTGACTTAATTCCTGGGATATAGAATGCTGGTCAGATATGTTCACAGCTCTTTGGACTAAGGAATTGATAACGCCCTGTTTCTGGGCAGGATGATGATGGGAGAGGGCATTGAGATACCGATCAGTGTGTGTGGGTTTGCGGTACACTGAATGTCCTAGTGAACCATCCAGATGACGAGTTACCAAGACGTCGAGGAAGGGAAGGGAACCTTCAGATTCAATCTCCATGGTGAAATTTATGGAATCATGTTGCGAATTTAAGAAAACGAGGAAGTTGTTCAAGGAATCCCGACCATGGGGCCAAATAACGAAGGTGTCATCCACATATCTGAACCAACATTTTGGTTTTTGGTCACAAGAGTGAAGAATTTGTTGTTCGAATGCCTCCATAAAAATGTCAGCGACAACAGGAGAGAGAGGAGACCCCATAGCTGCACCCGATACTTTTCAGTTCCGTGGTAATTATTATGAACAAGTATCGGGTGCAGCTATGGGGTCTCCTCTCTCTCCTGTTGTCGCTGACATTTTTATGGAGGCATTCGAACAACAAATTCTTCACTCTTGTGACCAAAAACCAAAATGTTGGTTCAGATATGTGGATGACACCTTCGTTATTTGGCCCCATGGTCGGGATTCCTTGAACAACTTCCTCGTTTTCTTAAATTCGCAACATGATTCCATAAATTTCACCATGGAGATTGAATCTGAAGGTTCCCTTCCCTTCCTCGATGTCTTGGTAACTCGTCATCTGGATGGTTCACTAGGACATTCAGTGTACCGCAAACCCACACACACTGATCGGTATCTCAATGCCCTCTCCCATCATCATCCTGCCCAGAAACAGGGCGTTATCAATTCCTTAGTCCAAAGAGCTGTGAACATATCTGACCAGCATTCTATATCCCAGGAATTAAGTCACGTTACCAAAGCTCTTATAAATAATAATTTCTCCAACCATAATATTCAGCGAACCATAGATCGACATCTTAATCCCAAAATCTCACAACTTAATACACAGCTTACATCATCTCCCCCCCTCTCTAAAGCCCACCTACCCTATATACAAGGTGTTACTGACCGCATCAGTAGGGTTCTTCTCAAAAACAACATCAAAACCATCTTCAAACCCCATTCCAAATTATCTGACCCTTTTTCCGTAAAAGACCATGTTTCTTTAGAATCAGCTGGTGTGTACAGGATTCCTTGTTCATGCGGCAGGGCATATATTGGTGAAACAAAGCGGTCTGTCGGCACTCGTGTTTCTGAACATGAGCGTTGTACTAGGTTGCTGCGCATAGCCGGTTCTGCACTTGCCGAGCATAGACTGGAAACCGGGCACCATATTCAGTTTAATTCAACCAAGATCCTATCCCGCACTAACCACTTCTATGGTCGCAAAATCCGTGAAACTATAGAGATCTTTAAGCACCCCAATAATCTTAACCGCGATGATGGCTACCCCCTACATAACGCTTGGCAATCCTGCATCTCTAATCGACCCAACCGTAACCGTAACGCTCCATTGACCCATGACCCATTATCCACATATAAACACGTCCCCCATCGACTTACACCAGTTTCAGTGCAGTAGTTCAGCCCTGAAGATGTCCCATACAAATGGGTACGAAACGTCGGCAGATATACTAGTGACGCGGTTCCAGCCCGGAAACCCAGAAGCAGATAGTATGGAAGCTATTACTTTCTTACAGACAGAACTGCAATTGTCTTCTTTGGGAGAAGAGAACCACTGTGCCGCCATTATTTAGATTACTGTTGACGAGCGTATAATGACAAATCCAAATCCCGTCTGTGGTAATAAATTGGTGCATAGTCTACCATTTTATTTCTAAAATGCTCCCAACATTCACTAGTCATTTGCAGCCGCATTAATTTTTGATTAACACTGAATAGTTGGGGCATCCACCTCGCGGATAATTTCTTCATAATCAACTTTTCATTCAAAATATATGTTGCGCGTTCTTTAAAGATATTTACAGCCTCCACTATTTACAGTAATCTCCCTTTCAAACGTTTCTAAGCGACGTTGCTTTAATACATAGCATGTGCTTTTTTAACAATTTTCAGTATAGTTGCAGATATCGGATGTCCATTACGTGGTACGTCTTTAGCGGCTAGACAACCACATTTATCAATAATGGAAAATGAAGGAGCCGAATTTTTCGACCATTTTTTATTTTGTTATAAATATTTGTTACTGATAAACTTTTCAAGAAAAAGTGCTTAATGACAGTACAAATTTAAACAATATCCATTTTGTCAGAAACCCAGAAACGTTTTTAATTAACAGTTGTTACTAGGAAACTAATAAATATATCACTCTGAAATTTGATAATTGACGTTATTGGAGGGACTTGCCAGCGCACCACAAACAGTCTGAAACTTCATCATCTGTCCGTCATTTCATACATTTCAGCCCATCTTTCAATTTACGATAGAATATATTTAATATTAGAATAATACGACAAAAATTATTTATTTAGTACATGTACTAAGATATAAGCATAAATAAAATTAATCAATTAAAATTGCACATGGAGAAAACGTTTGATGTAATACATATCATAGGCTTACACTTCATGGTCGCTCGTTAGTGACATTAGTATAATATTAGATCGCGTAAGCCGATACAAACCATATAAACTGTATAATGTGAGAAAAAAGTACATACGTACAATTTGTGTAAGATGTAATGTCCCTATATAGTCATGACTAAACCTGATAGTATCCTCTAAGATGTATCTACACATTTCCTCTTTCTTATATGTAAGCGCTACTAACACGAAGATAATAATATACGGATCTACCCTAGAAGTATAGTTTAGACGTGTCCAGTAGAGATTTTAAATTTATCACAAAGTACGTATATTTTAGAAATTACATGAATGCATTTATAATTACAAATTAGTAATTAACCGAAAAATACTTTTAAAAAATTGGAAATATATCACATTATAGAAGAAAATAGGATTTTATTTTTTAATAGTGTCTGAATTGTGATTTTCACCGTTTCATAAACTCTCTTTAAATCCCAACCCCATTGCATTACTGACATGATGCATGCATCGGTTTCCGTCGCTGGTTACCTGGATGACTCTTCAATTGCGCTCATTAGACAGAAAAACATTTGAGTTGTTCCTTTTTCAAATTCGAGTTTCGACCGTGCAATATTTTGAGAAAAACCAGCTTAGGCTTTACTCTGCAAATAATCCTACAAACAGGATAGTTGCTTATTTCTGGGGATGACATTATTGGAACTAGCATCTAACGACATTTTTTATCTTCTTGGAACATGTATTATCATTACAAAAGGAAACACGGTTAATTATTGTTGCAAAAACTTGTTGGTAATGTATATGTAATGAACTATTTGTTTCATTGGCGTCCTTAGGAACGAAAATGTAGTGAAACATTTTCACTTACTGGGTTTGGTGAGCACACAAAGCTTTGTATCCTAATTCAAATTTCGTTCATACGAAATACAGATATGCTTATATAAAAATGGTAACTATATTTATAATTGGTTTATATTAATATACACAATACGTCACTTTCGTTTTCCAATCAATAGATGAAGACTACCAGAAAGTTTCTTTTTCAGAGCAAAGACAGTTTTTAACCCATGCTTTAACAGACTAATCATTCAGTGCGTGATCCTTTTAATAATCAAAATTTCATTGCTCTGCTGCTAGTTTCTTAATAATCTGCTTCATTCTGATCCTCCCCGTTATTTACATTAACGTTTCTCAGGTACATAAGCTTCATTGTTCATTGACCACGATGGGTTCTGCTAGAAAATTCTTTTAGATATTGTTAAATATGTAAAAATGGTTAAAATCCTTGTTTCTTTTATCTAGATGTCTTCTTGGTGTATGTCAAAACCAATAATAAACCACTCTGAACTAAGGGAGAACTCTATATTAATTTTCGAGTGCGAGAAGAGTTATATACGTTAGACAAATAGGAAGAACTATTGCACGAAGGATAAAAATCACTAGAGCGATTCATGAAAGAAGAATCCAACAATCGACGATTGTAGAATATGTGAATATTAAGAATTATAATCCGAGAAGTCGTCGAATGAAATATTACAATTTTAACCAAGAGGACGGCTGCAAACTGTATAACACCCGGAAGAAGTTAAGACGAAAGCCAGTCATAGATAATAATATATCAGCTTGTCGGAAAAGTGAGTGTGTTTTTTCTGTTTTTCATTGGCTATTTATTAATGTAATAAATTTCTTCAATAATCTTTTACCATCTTTTGGTGAGCTATATGATTACTCGTTCATGGAAAGGCATACCTATATGAGCGGAAAACTTTATAAAGTGCTGGTACGCAGCCTCATGAATGACACAAGTGGAAGTCTAAGATTTCAAGAACCAACAAGTATGGTGGATGTGATAGTATATCTCATCCAACATCTAACAATTTTTGACAGGCGATCAAACTTGTGTGTATGTGTATGTTCAATGGTAGATTCGTCTACCTGTTCAATTAATTATTGCATTCATTGGTAAGAGCTCGAAAAACATGACACCTTTAAAATCTTTTCGCACCGGGAGCATAACCTTCCTCTAACGAAAGCCTATTTTCGATGATGTTTGAGATGAGATGAGTGAGGTAACAGCCAATACCGTTTTAACACTATATTATTTTAAGCAGTTCATTTCTACACTGTCAAGTATATTTTTTTGAGTCACTGAATTAATTTAGAGCTTTCGTGTGGTTCTGAACGCTTATGTAATGAATGTTTAATATTTCTGCAATCTTTATATGGCGTGCCGTGAGTTTGATTTGATCGACATTTTTATTTTGTCGTCATCAACCTCAATAGACCTCTCTGACCGAGGAACGTCATCAGATTAAAATAATCACAAGAAAATTCACTGGTATATAGAGAGAGATAGTAGATTCTGAAGAAACTGTAATTTATGAATAGCGAAACGTTGATTATAGAAAGGAACACATGTCATTATTTATTTATAAATGCAAAGACATCGTATGGGAGAAAATAGGAAATGAAAAGATATTGAATATATTTAACACATGCGGAAAAGTTGAACGAAGTAGCATAAAAGATTAGAATTAGAATGGAAAAGATTCATGTACACATGACAATTTAATAATAATTTTATGTTAAATTTTAAAAAGAATTTGCTCTTAATAAAATTACAATTTCATCGTATAGTTTCATATTCACATTCTTTCGCTTTCTTACTTCCATATACTTGTAAAAGAAACTAATTCAAGTTTTGTTTAAATGATCACTTTGATTATCGATAAACTATTTATAATACGAAGTTCGCCTAGAATTTTAATTTGAATTGTCAGTTTTAAAATTCCTACATTTTGGTTTGACATAACTTTAGGATCACAACATGTGTTACTGAAGCTTAAAATTTAAAATAAAAAATATTCAAATAATTTGATCTGTGAATGGTATTACGTACGTGTTAATACATAAGTCTTCCACTTAGGAAGTTGAACCACATAATATTTCCATGCAATGTATGCTATCGTGTCTCCGGGCTGGAATAATTTATATACAGGAATTAAGTGCTATAATCTAGGGAATTTGCATACAGACATTAGAAGTTTTATTACAATAAAGGACGGAATTATAAAAAAGTATGGTACAGTAATTAATATACGGTAGCTCAATTTGACAAATGTAGAGAAATTTAGACATACACAGAAAATATGCATTTGTGTTGGGTCGTTCCAAGAGTTGTTACCTGCCCGTATCACGTTAATTAAATTTAGTTTTATGTTATCACATGTTTTCTATAGAATTATTAATTTTGATAACATTAACATCTTTACTTTGCTTGTGTTATTATTCAAATTTTTAATAGTAACTTCATTAATTTTCTGTTTGTAATGGGTATTTTCTAAGTTTGTAGTAGCCGAAATTGGTCATACGTTTTATGTTCATACCACGCATGTAATTTCAATATCACATTTAGCGTTTTTTATATCGTAATGTGTTTTATAAGTGTAACCTTCTGCTTAAGAACGTTCCGGTAAAATTACTATATACGACTCACTCATTTTCTGGCCTGTACCGTGGAAAATGTAATTTTAGGAATATCTAAGTCTTAGACGCTTCTCGTGAGAATAACAATGCGCTCTGCAACAGTAGTTGGCGCAACTTCTGATATTTCCAATAAAGAATTTAATTCCTGCGTATTCGTGAGGAACTTGACAGTTACATCGTCCATAAGGTAAGAATTTTTTATTTATTTTAGTCGACAAGTATTAATTTCCCGTTGTATTTTTCTTGATGATTTAATTGTTTTTTTCGTATTTACCCCTTTATTTCTTCCCATGCTCTGTGAAATTTGTAACTTCTCAAGGACGGCGTCTCGCCGCGGGAAAGGGAAAAAAAGTACCGCGTCCCTATCGAATCTTCCAGAATAACTTTAGGTCAGACCCGTTGATTAATTAGTTAAATTGGTTTCTTTTTATATCGAGTTAAATGTATCCAATGTAGCTACTACAAAACAATGTAGACGTAAAATTAATTAAGAGAGTAAAAAATATCTGTGACAACAAAAAAAAGTTAAGACCCAGACTAAACTTATCAAAACTAATGGTTCTCTCTGGAACAGGTAATAATTCAACGGTGGCAAATCAGAAGAATATGAAGGATAATTAAGAATATTTCACTTTAATTCCCTCAGCATTTTGCTGGGTCTAGTGGCTGTTACCTATTACCTTGGTGATATATATATATATATATATATATATATATATATATATATATATTTCTCGAAAACTTGTGCATTTCCCTGAATTGGTTTGTTTAGCTGATTCAAGCGATGGCAATACATATCTGTATTGTTATTGTTGTGAATGAATTTGCTGAGATGTTTACTGATACCAATATGAGAAATTTCGGCTTTACTTCTACGATGAGTTCTGACACTCATCGTCCTCCGGACTGTTTTAGGTAAGTGAAGTTCAACTAATTGTTGCCATAGCATGCCTATGAAGATCACATATAGTCGGTAAAGATACAATCCCCGTTTTTTTTATATGTGACGCACGCCACCTACAGTTTTTCAGTTTTTCTTTGCCGACACGTGATCAGTTATGTGATATTATCTCAGGCGCTAAATTTATATTATCTATTTACTAGATATATAGAAACGTATGTCATTTGATGCCAGACACACGGCTATGAAATTTTCCCGTTTCAAAAACAAAGATAGATAATATTAGTGTATTTAATGTAATATGATGTATTAATAATTGTTTTAGCCAAAACAGGAAATACATTTTATTTGCATACACAGGTTAAATTTAGCGCGTACTAGTTGTTATCGTCCATTTAAAATTTCCTTTTTCAATATTTTTATATAAAAATAAAAGATAAAAAGAAAAATGTACATATTTATATCAAATTTAGATATTTATATCAGATAAATATTGTAAATTTACTAGAATATGCATTTTAATTTGAAATCAATGTCAGCAATGGAAATAAACAATTTAACCCTTGCACTCCTACTAGGCTGGAGTGCTCATAGAAAATACCAATAACTCCAGCACTATATTAGTTGCAAGTACATACCTGTGATGTAAAGAAAATTGTAGTGGTTCTTCGATGTTGAAAAGTTGCGGCCCTGGTACTTTATTTCCTATTGAAAAGTTGATTTTTTGTAAGGGAATGTCGCTTCTCGTAATATAACTCCATGCATTGCTGCCTACAGGCGGTCTTCGCCCTCTGAATCAGATACAATAATTTTAATTCTTTTTTTCTAACTACTATTACGTCACTATCGTCCCTATCTGTCCCTAAGTGATCCTCTAATGGTATTTTACTTAAATCGTCGCCATGCAACGCAAAATCGAGATCATCTTCCACAGCACTTATTTCACAACTATTGTCAAAATTTTCGCCTTCCATCTTCATTACACGAAGGATTATAACGTTATAATTGTAACGAGAAGAAACTAAGTAAAGCACTTATTATAATGTAAACATAATAAATATATCATAAACACTATAAGATAAACACAGACGATTTTGCTTACCTAAGTGTTAAGGGTGCTGAGTCAGTAAAACAACCGTGTCGCCGAAGCCGCGACAGTGGATTTATTGTTAGCATTTTAATGTCGCAAATACGGTGACAACGGAGTGCAAAGGGTTAATACAGTAAAACCTGTGTTAACGGCAACCTGACTAAAGCGGCCACCTGAGTTTCAAAGTTCCCCGAATCGACTATAAGGAAATTCCCATACACAAATACCCGTTAATTACGGCCACCTTTGTAAAACGGCCGCGGCCAAATAACCCAAACTTTTACGGCCTATTTTCATAGAAATTTACCTGCCAATGTCGGCCGGACTATTTATGACATGTACATATATCTTTATTGACGGAAATACCTAATACAAATTGTCGGGGTTTCCCGGGGTTTCCTATTACCTGGTAGTAATTCACCCTTTTCGATTTAAACTTTATTATTCTAAAGGAAACAATTCAGTTTAAAGTTGTCTCCGTATTTGAAAGGTTCTTAATTAAGTATGTCGCAAAAAAGAAAACGTTTGTCGCTAAAAGACAAAATAAATATAATCGCGGAAAGTGAAAAGTATGCGTTAAGTTCGCGAAAGTTGGCCGAAAAATATGGGGTTGGAAAAACACAAATTAACGATATTATGAAAAATAAAGGTGAATTAAAAAAGATGGTCGAGGAAGGTGTTAACATGGAGCTAAAACGAAAATTTCCGAAGTCGGAAGGATTGGCAGTGGATCAAGTCGCCTACAATTGGTTTTGCAAAGCCAGAAGTAAAGCAATTCCAATATCTGGGCCGCTACTTAAACAAAAAGCACTGGAGACAGTAAGTAGTTTAAAGATGGAAAATTTCGCAGCATCTAATGGATGGTTGGAAAGTTTCTGTCGGCGACACAGTATAACTTTTAAATCAATTTATGGTGATTCCGCAGAGGTTAATTTGGACGATATAAAAGACTGGAAAACCAAGTTACCGTTGATTTTAATAAATTATTCTCCTCGAGATGTGTTTAATGCCGACGAAACAGGTCTTTATTACCGCGCTATGCCAAATAAGACATTTGCATTAAAAAGTGAGAATTGTACAGGGAAGAAGGCAGCAAAACAACGCTTGACTGTTTTACTATGTGCAAATATGGAAGGTGAGAAGGAAGATCCATTAATAATTGGAAAAAGTAAAAATCCTCGCTGTTTTAAGGGTAGTCATGTGGACAAATTACCCTTAGAATGGGTTTCTAACAAAAAGGCATGGATGACAACGGAAATTATGACAAGATGACTGCATAAATTTGACAATAAAATGAAAAAACAAAATAGAAAAGTGCTTCTTTTCTTGGATAATGCCACTTCGCATTCTAAAGTTCCATTAGAAAATGTTAAACTAGTCTTCCTGCCGCCAAACACCACTTCGTATTGTCAGCCCTTGGATCAAGGAATAATTCAGAATTTCAAATTGATTTACCGAAATTTTTTGATTAAAAAGCTTCTAACGGTTATTGACAATGAATGTGATTTTGAAATTTTTGAAAAAAACATAAATTTAGCCAATGCACTTGTATGGATTACAGCTGCTTGGAAAAAGGTATCTCCTGCCACAGTTAAAAAATGTTTTTCCAAGGCCGGATTCTCTGATATTATCCAGGAGGACACATTGTTTAATGAAGAAGACGAAATATCCCTTGCCCAGCTATATCCTGCAGTTCGTAACGAATTTTTGATGGATTTAGATGAATATGCTTCTATTGATCGTCATGTGCCTACAGAGAGCCCTAACTTCAGTATTCCAGAAATTGTTGAAGATTTGTGCAATAATGATGAAGAACATAACTCTGATAATAGTGACCTGGACGAATGTGAAACTCCAAAATCTAGTTTATCTAGTATGAGTGAAGTGTGTGCAAAATTAAGAGACATACAAAATTATTTATTGTGCTTTACGTACTTTAAAAAATCCTAATAAATTGTGTTTTTTCGTATGAATATATTGTAATAATATGTACATATAAATAATTTATTAGATGTCATATTATCTATAATATGTAAATACATTAAAATTTTAGTTTTTCTTACACATATTTGTATTTATATACCATTTACTTTAATTAATAAAATAAAGAAAGCAAATCCTAAAATTAATTATGTATTTTATTTGTGAGACGAAAAACCTGTCAATTACGGACACCTTTATATAACGGCCAATATATTTTGCTTTTTGGGTGGCCGTTATTGACAGGTTTTACTTTAAACCTCTATTGACTATATTCATCAACTAAAAATAAATTATTGGCAAAGAAAAAACGTATCAACGTATGTTTTTACCCGTCCGTTTGCAGTTCTCATAAATCTTGTAATTAGATTGAAAGAGATTTTAAACAACTTTGATTTTTGAGCAGATAATACACAATGTGTTATATTGTAACACAAGAAGTTTCCGATGAATTTGTTGTAAACTTTAGAGTTCCACATCGATCAAATTCGGAACCACTCTGTCATCTATTAGCTTTACTTTCTTTTTCATGCGAGATATTAGCATATCCTGATGATAATAAATTATTTTGGATTATTAAATTGAAAGAGACTTTTGTCATATACTAGCACAATTAATAAAATGGTGACGTAATGTGGCATTTATCAGCTTCATGTTAATATAGTAATATAGAAAACTCTCGCTGCTACGTATGTACACTCATAAACTGGGAGTAGACCTTGAGTCCTTACAGAATAGAGAGTTAGTACATTACACGAAACTGTAAAATTAAAGATGTTGTTGGTCTACTTTCTGTGATCTTATAATTAGTTTTTTTGAAACATATCTCGAATTTAAATACGTGATGTAATAAGTATGATGCTTGGTTTTGTTGTGCGAATGTACAGACCATTCAGTAATACACATTTGCTGAAGGCCTTGTATTATGTGTTTGTGTTATCCAAACTAGAACGACTGTGGTTCGTTGCCCTATTGTTCTTATCACTGCTAATACATAAACGCTTTCGAAATTATTATTAAATCTATTGAAATTATTTGGACAGGCGTTGGGATTAATACACTTTGATTTTAGCATTTTGATGAGAACTTTGTTTTGCCAAATATATGTGAACCTATTACATAATAAAATTGATACATTATGCTTACTGCCACGCATCTATTTCCACCTGTCACTCTCCACTTTGAGGCATATATCGGCACATGAATGTGGTGCGAAACGCTTCGATTTCGATTGTGTGCAAGAATGTTGATTGTACATGGTATACTGATATAATTAGTTAGTTAAATTACATATTCGGACATGTTTAAATGAGTAATATGTTGTATGTGTATTATGTTATTTGGTTTTATTGTTGGAATAAATACATAGAAAAAAGCAGTGTATGGAGGAAAATACTATGCTTTTAGCAGGTTCATTTAAATGTTTCTAATCTTGTTTCATTAAATATTTTTATATTGTACCACGTCGTCATCTACAACTAGAATATCTGATAAAAGACTTTTCCGACCATTATAGAATTACGGATTACGCTTCATATGTAAAGAACGTGTACAACTTTGAAACATGTACTCCGATAAGTCGTTGATGTAGAACAACTTAGTTTATCAGTGATATACGTGTTTACTTGATACACATGGATGTGAATTCAGTGTGTTCTCAGCAAGCTTTTCTAAAATGTAAACTTTAGCAATCGATTTTTCAAATAAATTGAATTTGCTTCGTCTAAATTTTCTTAATTATCATTCATTCGTATTTTTTTTTAATATATAAATGCAAGGTTATTAAGTAACATATTCGTATTGGAAGGAGGACTAAAATAATCTAATTCTGCGTAATGGTTTTCAAATACTTTTATTTTAAAATTAGTGTAAATAATATCCTGCTTCTTATATAAAAATAATTTCTAAAACACTCAATAATGCTCATTCCTGCAGTTAGAAATTGACTAATATAAGTGTACATAATCGAAGTGAAAAGTCTAAAAGTTATCTGTCAGAAAGTGATAAATATCGATTTATGTAGATGAAGCTTGGTAAAATTTAATTATAGGGACATAAAAAATATTTGAAGAATATTTTATAGCTGTTTCATTTTAGTTTGAGAGTATAAAACTTACCCTTTAAATAATTTTTTCCAGTTTCTGACTACAGCTATTACAGAAAAAATAATATTGTTTTGGATAAAAATATAAATTCCTTCTTGAGTACTACAATTTTAAATAAAAATGTAAGAAAAAAATTTGAGGTTTTATTTAAATATAAACTTTTTTAAATGTATTTTCAGTAACTGTTGTCGTTTAAACGTAACAATTCTTTAGATACCGACATAAGTTTTAATGATGATCTTAGTTTATTATTTTAAAATGTTAAAAACATACTCAGTAAAAATTTACCTTTGGATGTTTTTTTTTAACTTGCATCTTCTCGTGCGTAGTCAAACAGTAACTTACACAGAGTCTGTCGCAGAGAAAACCGAACTTTTGTATAATTAACTCTTAATGGTGCCATCTATTTAAAAAATATGCGTCGATCATTAGAAGCAGAGAAATTGCACATAAAGTAATAGTGTGTATTTGGCATTGGTCGAAAAATGAATTTTGAACAAAAAGCAAATGTCAAATTCTGTTTTAAACTCGATAAATCGTTTACCGAAACGTTTCATTTGATGAAAAAAGTGTATGGTGACTCGTGTTTATCACGTACGTACATAAATGACGAGGAATATCCTGGTGGAAACAAATCTGTGGTTATGGATAGTACCATCGAACTTGTGCACGGATTTATCAGAAATGAGCCGAAATCCTCATTGCGACACGTGGAAATGGAATTGAATATTTTCAAAGATTAAAGACTCAAAAAACATGGGGTTTTCAATATTATCCAGAGGGCAAGATTCAGAGCTCTGAATGGAAGCATCCAAGCGAAGAAAACCCGAAAAAAGAGCCGTTTGGAGCAGTCAAAAGTGAAGGCAATGTTGATTTGTTTTTATGAATCAAAAGGCATAGTGCACAAAGAGTCTGTATCAACTAATCAAACAGTCAACGCTGTATATTATCTTGGCGTTATGAAGCGCCCTTTGGCGCGTAATCATTGTATGTGCCCTTAATATCGTGAAAATGTTAGCTGGCGTTGGTTACGTGATTATGCACCATCTCATCACTCGACACTTATCACTGATCCTGCCATAAGTATTGATACAAGTGTAAACGCACCTTTTTGCAGACGATAACTTGAAATCACAAAAATTTTATGTTGGCAGTTCTGACATTTGATATATGCTTTACAAAAGTGCCGAACAATTTCACTATAGCGTGAGTCGTCATTATGGAATAGTCGGATAAAGAGAGCCGTATTGCAGTTATTGCACTTCATAAGTGTGGAATAGAAAGAGCCCGTATTTTTGATTTATTGAAACCGTTAAATATTACACGTGTGTTTGTGTATCGTACTGTTAAGTTATTCATTGATACTGGAAATGTAATCGACCTTAAAAGATCTGGCAGGCCTCGCATAGTTCGTACACCACAGGCCATCAATGCTGTGAGGTCCCGCATCAATCGACATCCTGTCCGCAAACAGAAAATCATGGCTCGTGAAATGGATATTGCTCCGAGAACCATGAGCCGTATCATTAAACAAGACCTAGGACTTAGAGCTTTCAAACGACAAACAGGACAGCGCCTTAGCGTTGAATTAAAAAAGAATAGGAAGAAAAAATGCAGACACCTGATATCGTTGTACGGCAAAGAGCGTTGCAAAAAAATTCTGTTTTCTGATGAAAAAATTTTTACCGTGGAAGAAACTTTTAACAAGAAGAATGATAGGGTGTATGCACGGTCCTCCAAGGAAGCCAGTGAGGTAGGGCCAAGGATTCAGCGAGGGCATTTTCCTGCTTCAGTGATGGTTTGGTGGGGAGTATCCTATGACGGTGTCACTTCCTTGCACTTTTGTGAA
>JAVIWB010002522.1:0-32794 GCA_031893035.1 Dermolepida albohirtum
CTATTATTTTATGGATAGGCAAGCACTTACGGCCGATAGTGTATATACCAAAAACTCAAATGTTTGGTAATCTTGTACTGTCGTACCTACGCTCCTATAAAAAGAAATCACAATAATTCCGATCTTTCAAACGCATACACGTATTTACATTTCTTCGTCCGACTAACACTATGGCAAACCATGTAAATAGTATACTATTTGATGATTAATACCGAACTCAAATTGCTACGGTCAACTGTATAGTCCACTGTTATCTTTTCATCTTTTTCTTTTTGAATTATTTCGTCATTTAGCGCCACATTCCCGGTCACTATGGTTATTTATATTGGACCTCCGAGCATTATCTGACAAAATTTCTTTAAAAAACTTTACAAGTAGCATTCAGAATTAACAATGCTCTTTCAAAATGTATTAAAAATAATATGGAAAAAAATCCATAATAGCAGAAAGTTAAAAGCCTATAAGTTAATAAGTTGTATATACTCGTAAGTCATAGGTTCCCAAACTTTTTGAAGTCATGGGCGCCCTTAACGTTGAGATTATTGCCGGCGTTCATATGAAGCAAAACCGGAGACCTGATAATTTTATGTCTAAAATCTTAAATTTAAATAAATTCTATGCTATGATATCTAAATTTAACATTTAAATTTTCATAAGATTGATTATATTTACAATCAAGTGCAGAAAAAGCTGTTTAATAAATTCGTTTTTATAAAATTATATTTTTCAATTTTTTTTCGTTTTGGCGCCTCTGGAGAATCTTTGCGGCGCCCCCGGGCGCCGCGAAGCATACTTTGGGAATCCCTGCCGTAAGTGTTTATATTGAACAAACTACAACGTAATGACTCATATATAAATAAAATAAGGCATTTCTTTTTCGCTAATTACTTAATTAATAATAACCATATAATAAGTTATGATTATAAACTATCACATATAGAAAGCAAACAACATTAACTAAATTTATTAGAATTTATAAAAATTGTCGAACTTAAAAAATCAGATAATTTAATAAATGAACAGTTTTTGAACTTGATTCGCAGTTAATAAATTTATTTGTATAATAAAAAAAATTAATAACTTCTGCGGACTATTTTAATTCATTTGGCATTTAGGTCATAAGTTTATTAAATATTGTATAAAATAAGTTAGCCTTAGAGTTTTATAATGTACGTTAGAATTTATTTATTTTAACCTGGAGAAGCCACTGTGTAATGAAATAATAATTAGGTGCAATAATGCAAAAATAAAATGAAATTTTAATAGTCTAGGCATTTATTAATATTAGTTATCAACATGAATTTTCACGGCCGAATCAATTTAATATAATCATTTTTATTTTGTTAGAAACACTAAAATATATTGTTTTAACAATTTAAAATCAATTTTAACAATCGCAGCGATAAAAAGCGGATGAAACGGAGACGTAATTATTATGTGCAATGATCTAGAAAACAGGAGTGAAAATTTTAAAAATGTATATATTTAGTAACATTAGTTATCTAAACTAATTGTTATTAATGTAGTCGTGTATACGAACCTTTAGTCGCTGAACATTTCTTGTCACTTTCACTAACTTTTCTGGACTTGGTGCTTTTCGAAACCATTGCGTAATATTTTCGTTTCCTCTTAACGGAAACCGGAATGAGTGTAAAGGAGAAGAGAAAAAATCTACCGCCGAAAGCACAAAAGCGTCAATCACGAAACTTCATAAGTCAAAATGTATATGAATATAAAAATCGGAAGGAAAGGTTGAAAAAACCACACGCAAAACAAGTAACAATAGCTAGGCCGTTCCCACGGTCTGATTTCCTTCCTATCGTGCTCCTGTTATATACTAAAGTACACTGGAAGAATGTGTTTGAACTTTGAAGGCAGCTAGCCAGTGCACGACAAATCAACCCCTCCGACTCATAAAGTGGAACGAAACTCAACCAACCACCGGAGGGAGTAACGCTCTATCGCTCTTCCTTCCAGTATTGGTTAACGAGAAAGAATAGTTATAATTTACTTATGAAATTACTGGGGTAATATTTCATTAATCTTAATATTAGACATCACATACTTATTTAAAAATAATATATTATTGTTGGTGCACTTGTATATACAGATACATCGACGACGTGACGAACTAATTTTTTTTTAATATTAACATACACAAATTTTAACTAGATTATATTTGAAGTCAACCTCAAATAATATTAAACATTTGACATATCTGTAATATCTAGATTAACACCTCTCATACACTACCGACCATAAGTGTTTGCCCACGTGTATATTTTCATATTATAGGCTAACTAAAACCAATATGTTATTAACATTTAATTTAAAAAATAAACTTCGGTATTTATGTATTTAAGTACTTTAAAACTAAATTATCGACAATGATAATTTTACAATCCAAGGCGATTAAATGAAGACCTTTTTTCTGGGAAATTTCATAAATAAAGTAACAAGCATTCGTATACAAATTATAGTTTTCATTTAACTTTCGAAGAGTTCGTGTCGTAGTGTTACTGTAATATTTTAAAATAAAATCGATATTTTGAATAATGTATCGTAGAAAAGAACAATCGGTTCAAACAAGTGCTCTTACAGTGTCTCATCATGATATTGGCAAAAGTAATAGACAAATCGCGAAATTACTGAATGTAAGCAGCAGAGATGTGGACTATAATATTAAAAATATGAAGAAACTGGTAGTTTGTTGAATAAAAAACGGCTAGACCGACCAAAAATAACACCAGCAGAATATCGAGAAATAATTTTCTTAAGTAAAAAAAAGTAGACGAAAACTGTACAGTAAATTGCAGCGGACACAAACATTATTTAGAATAAACCAGCGTCACAATGGTGAGAAGGCGTTTACGCAAAAAAAAGTTGTTCGGGAGAGACAATAAAATAAAATGGTTAGCTAGGGTAAAACAACACAAGGATTGGATGCTGAAAGAATAGAAAAAGTGCTCTTGACTGATTAATCCAAACTCGAGACTTTTGGTTTAAAAAAAGAACGTTTGTTCGAAGAGAGAAGGAGTTCTCGAATCCTGCATTGCATTCACCACCATAGAGGAAGATCAGTAATAGTTTGAGGTTGTTTTACTGGAAAACCTGTAGACGATCTTAATAGGCCGAATTCTAAGAAAGGAAGGGTACAAAGAAATTTTAGAACAGAATTGCCTTTCCTCTGGAACACGATTAATTGGAGAACCTTTGTGCTCCAACAAGACAACGATCCCAAACATGAAATACCTATTGTCTCAAGGATATTTAGAGAAATTAGAACGAGAGGGAATAATTGTTATTATTAAATGGCCTCTTCAGAGCTCCAACTTGAGTACTACATGCTGTTATGCAATGAGCTAAACAAGAGGGAAAATCATCTCCAGCATCCACAAAAGCACCATGGACCTAACTGCAGGATGCGTGGTCAAATATAGAACCGGAAATTCTAGCGAAATTACTATGGAGGATGCTGAGAGAGTTTGAATTGTATTTTGATGCTCTTTTATTAGAATTGATTGACAAAAAATTAGTGATTTTAATTGTCCTAAATTTGCCGTAATATAAACTGTACTGAAAGAAAAGTCTAGTGTTACGAAATTCTACAAATACTTGAGCCTGAAACAATACAATAACGTGGTCAATCAAAATGGCAGAACTTTAGATCTTGTCGTTTCTAACATCGAGTGTTGTCTAACGATTTCGTAGAATTTTGATTTGTAGTTCCTCTAAATGCTCATCATAAAGCTCTTAATGCAACATTAAATATTTTTAAAACTCAAAGGTATGTTAACTTTCCTTCCAACTTAAATAACAGATTCAATTTCCATCATGCTGAATATGAAATCCTATTCCTGTATTCTCGTATTCTCGAGGAAACCGATTGGTCTTTCTTGAAAACTTATTCCGATATAAATCTCGCAACTACTACCTTTTATAATATTCTTTATTCTTACTTTGAGAAATGTGACGCACATAGCTGCTCTTCTCGCCGGTTTATTTATTGGTTTAACGGTAATTTAATTGGCCTAATCAAATTAAAATAATATATTAATAAATATAAATCCCGTAAATCGACAAATTATTAAAATGAATTTTTAAGACTGCGCAAGTTGGTAGAAAAAAACCTTCTAATGCTCACAATGCCTATTTGATTAAAGTTGAAAACACTATTTCAAACTAGTCAAAGGTATTTTGGCAGTATATTGATTTTGCGTATTATTCACAAAATAATGTTTCTAAAAATTAAGTATCTCATTGGTCGAAATAGACAATACAAAAGAATAGATTTTTATAGTTAAATATGCTTTTGCATGGAATGGATCAATTATTAAGCTCTTCACATTAGCTGTTCTTATATATCTGAAAGCGGAAATGACCGCCTTAGAAGATAAATATTGTTATTTGATCGTTAACAGAGGAGATATTATTTTTTCAACAGACTGTACATAATTTACTAATTATTAGGTACAATAAAACTTAACATGTTTTTGAAATTATTCTAGGCTTACGTATCAATAATTTTGGAGACAACCGAATCTTCTGATACAATGATTTGCACATGAACGATCCTATAGACTCTTTACAAAGAAAAATGGTATTTACTATATCTGTTTTCTTCTCTGTAAAAAAAAAGGTCGGGGATTATCAGACATAACGACACTTGATTTGAATTTACAGTTCTTTAATGAGGGCACTTGATGTTGTGACGTGAGAATTAGTAGATTACACAGCGGGAAGGTGGAATAATAGGGGCCAGATACATCTTACCGATCGTCGACCCATTTGAAAATAGTCTAATAGACGCTAGAAGAGATTGTGCTCGTGAAATGATGAGGGGAGGAAGTAAATAAATTGGCTGACGCCCCAGGGCGACGTGCCGAGGGAGGTGCAAAAGTATAAATAAACAAGGGTTACAAACTTTTAATAGGGATTGGGTACGTAAATACGATAAACGGCTTCGAACTTCATTAAACTTATTGTATTTGTTTATGGGGTGGCGCGATATAAAATAGTATAAAGTAAACTTTATAAAAATAATAATAATAATAATAATAACAATAATAACAATAATAATAATAATAATAATAATAATAATAATAATAATAATACACGTACTAGTAGTAATTTAAATTTTGAGCTCGATTGAACTGATTTAAAAAAGGGTTGTAAGTGGAAAGAAAAAAGTTTGTTTAAGAGCGGAAATCTGATATTTTATCTGACTTTTAACGTTTCTATTTGTGGTGTTAGTGAACATAAAAGAAATAATGAGAATTACTGAACAAATCTCTAGCTTTGCAGTAATGTACCGTCCATATTAATTCGGATACTCAAATAAATTTAAAAAAAGAGAAAACGGTTAAACTAATTTAAACTAAAACTTAAAATTTTTATTGCATTATTGTTTATAGATGTTTATAAAGAATAATAATAAAAATTAAAGTAATTCTAAGGTTAAATAAACAAAGATATCTTAAACATTCCGCTCATCGAAGAAGCTCCCTTTTGCGCGAAGAATAGCCCGTACAATTCGAGGAATCCGTTTCACGAGTTTTTCAAGGACTCCATTCGGTATACTATTCCATTCTTCCCGGAACATGTTTCACAAATGATTTGTTTGGGTAGGACACACTTTTCGGACCCTCCTATCCCATTCATCCCATAATAATTCTATGGGGTTTAGGTCCGAGCTTTGCAGTGGCCATGTCATTCTTTGTAAAGTACTATCATTTTGTTCGCTATTCAAGAAATTCTCATATATTACTGCTGAGTGTTTGGGGTCGTTGTCCTGCATAAACACAAAATTTTCACCAATTAAACGTAGCCCAGACGGTATTGCATTTTCTTGCAATATTCATAAATAACCCTCCTTTCGCAAAATACCCTCGATTCGCTTTAAGTGTCCTGTGCTGGCGTAGCAAGAATAATCCCAAACAAGCACAGAACTTCTTCCTTGTTTAACGGTCGGTACTATACAATTCCACAGCATTCTTTGATCACTCGCTCTTCTCAGAAAACACGTCTTGATTGTTCAAACACTTCAAACTTTGATTCATCAGTCCATAAGACTCTTCACCAGTCATCCAGTATCCAATATCTGTGTGTTTCTGTCCATTATTATCGTTCTTGTTCGATTCTCCGTCGAAGTAAGGGTTTTCTTACAGCAATGCGGTCGTGAAGACCGTCTCTTCACCGTCACCGTAGTAACATAAACTTTCTTTACACGGTCGTGACTCATTTCTGAAGCAATTTCAGGTAATGTCAGTCTCCTATTTCGTTTTCTCAGCAATTTTATACGCTCATCGTCGGCGTGAGATGTTATTCGCTTACGACCTGAACGTGCTGGATCTCTTAAATTGTGATGATATCACTAACAGTCGATTTATTAACATCTGTCTTTTCAGAAATTTGACGCAGTGATTAACCTTTTTGATAAAAAGCAATAATTAGAGAACGTTTTTCTAAACTTGTTGGCGCTCCTCTCAGCATTTTAAGAAGTTCACATAAAAAATACGGTCTTATCAGAGATGCGCACACTAATAAATTTATTTGAAAACTAATGCATATTTCGGTATACAAGACTTTTTGGGGTGATGGTAAGTTCGCAAGTTTTTTGCCTATAATACTATCTCAAAAATAAACGTATTTATGGCAGTATGGATTATTCCAGGAATACCGCAGTGAGTCATAAAATATAATAATTATTTGTAGGTGCTCTAAGAGATATGTTTGCCTGCAATTTGTTATAAAACTCGTCAAAGATCTAATGTAAATATATTATTTATATTTAAACGCAATTATATTATTTTTTAGAAGAGTTTACTAAATTTCACTAGCTGTCCGAACTGGAATATAGACGGTAGTGTTTGTATTTAGGTACCTTAATATTTAGATACCTTAATATTTTTCCGTGTTCATATATCCTGACGTAAAAATACGATGTGAAAAAGTGTTTGCTTGCGTATTTGGAAAATGAGCGTTCTATATCTAATGAAGTAATATTTCCGAATTTAAAAAAGTCCATTGTATCACATTCTTGGTTTTCACTTAAACTCTGTTTTATAGACACTACAGTTTTAAAATCGGGATTCTTATTTAAAACTGCGTTGTACGGATACTTATATTAATTGTAGATATTAACAATCTGTTGTTAATATTACGGTACGTACAAAAGAATCACATTAGCCGCCATCTTCAATAACACTGGCTTTCATAAGAGTATAACTGTACTGACAAAGAAAGATCAAAGGTGGTGTTAAACATAATGGAAAAATTTGAACTCTCCAGAAAGCAATTCCTTTCACAAATATGCGTTATGTAGACCGGTCTCTTAAAGAAAACCCTGGAAACTTCTTACATGTTGCGTGTAAAAATCACATTTTACAACTTGTGATAAAAACTGTTCGTTTATATTAATGCATCTACTTTTGTTATCCAAAGGTAGATGCATTAATTGCAAGTATAAAGACAATGTTTCGCATGTCCCCCAAACCAAATGGAAAATTTCACAGACTGTGTCTGCACATGCCTGAATCATCACAGCTGATTCTTATACGATGGGGGAACATTGGTGCAGGCAGCATTTTATTATCATAAATATTTTGAGGATATAAAAAACATGGTTTTAAAATTCGGTCCGTAAGATGCTGCAGCTATCAAGAAAAGCCGGACAAAATTTCAAGGTAGTCGGGTTAAAACAGATTTACAAACTATTCACCACAATAGGGTATTTGACTACATTGAAAATATACCACAATATGTGGTCATCCTATCGGGTAATATCGTAAAAGAACATATTTCACTTTATTTTATACTAAATTAGGTTTATCTTTGACAAATTACACAAAAAACAATCTCATAATTTTTGAAATTTTATCTGTATCGGGAACACTATGTCATTGGTGGCAACTCTGGTGACGTCATAGGCTAGTATACACGGCGATACTGGCGAAACGTTAGCTATTTTCTGGAAAACAAATATATATCCTATTTTGTATAGTAACACCAGTTTGTGATAAATAAAAAACCATTCTGTATTTCTTGTTTTATTTATTTTATTTTACATTATTTAGATATTTACATTATTTAATAAGAGAATCCTGCAAATTTATTAGAGCACATGCAATAATAACGACATGATCAAGTACACGGAGAATGTTATTATTTATAACTGAATGTTGCTTTAGCACATGGAATTCTCTTAATCGCCTTATCACCCTCTCAATATGAATCGCAGGCTAGCAATTATTTTAGTTTGTCGAACTTCTGTTTTTGATAGTTTTACACCAGCGTTTACACTGGGTGGCCTTAATAATTGCATGCCTTTTTGATGAAGTGCCTGTTCAAGGTGCTTAAAGCCTCTGTCAGCTAAGATACAAGTTCCCTGTTCTAACCCATCTAGAAAGTTACAGTTTTCTAGTATGGTAACATCACTTATTCCCCTTTTTGTACTCTAACCATGTCAGTGCCTGATGAAGAGCCTTTGATGGTATTTGTACATCGATTTCTAAACAATCAATGATGCAGCTCACATTGTGATAGTTATGTCTAAATGCAATTGGGAGATTCTTTTTAATTAATTTTTTGTCTAAGTTTATGATAAAGGGTTTTAAAAAACAACTTATTATAGGTATATTTCGCAAAAACAATTTACTAGCATAAGATAGTGATATTCCAAAATTATCCTCTAATTCAGAAAATGTGTTATTCAATCTAATTTTTTTCAAGCATAACAAAATGTGTCCTACTTTTATATTTGTATGTTTATGCAACAACTGGATTAAAAAATAAATGCTTTGGGAATTCTTTGGAACAGAAACAAACAGTTTGTGTGGACTCTTTATAGATGTATTTGTACATTGTGGCACTACACACCATTTATAATTCTATCCAATAAATTTGAAGAAAACATGAAATTAACTTCAGCGACGCTGTTTTATTCAGGTTTACTTCTTGATTTACTAGATTTACTTATCCCGTCCTAGCCTGTGACGTCACGCATGCCATATGACCAGCGCCATTACACAAACAGCGTTTTTGGCGCGGTCTTGGACGTTTAAACTTCAACATTGATTTTTATTGATAATACAATAGATATGTCGGAAATATCAATGATATGTCCTTATTATGTAATAAACAATAATTTAAAACAATTTCCCAAAATTAGTCAAATAGCCTATTACTTCGGACTAGTGGAAGGAGTAGAAAAATTAGAAAACCCTTCATTGCCGTTAGTGAAAGCAATGCTGTAAGAGGGGCAAAAATTATTGTGTTTTAGAAATGTATGAAAGTGTTTTCGACCAAAATTCTAATTCCACACACATCATTAGATGTAAAACGGTTTTTCTGCATACAAAAACATTTTTCCCCACGACGCATTCGGTTTCCTAAAACCGCTGTGGAGATATTTCTTAACATTCAAACATTTAACATATCATATCTAGTTTGTGACTTTACGGAAGACATTTAAAATGGTGAATTACCACGTTCTTTTTTAAATTACCAATATTTATTTTATTTTATGTACCTACCATCCAGCGCACGCTTATAGCGCGCAGTTCAATTTCGCTTTACTTATCACTACACGAAATTCGTTTTTATTCACGATGTACGAATTGGTTACTTGGACGATGATATCGGCATGTGTTTATGCAGAACCTGTAAAAATTTGACAGTAGTTGTACGAAAAATGTCAAATAACTAGCACACACGTGTATCGCCATATTCTGTTTCGTTCTAGAAACATTCTAATCTAAATCTCTTATAAATTATAATCTAAAGCGTTCAGTAATATATACTATATTACCGTTAACATAATACTGGGTACTGCTTTTACACGAGGGTAGCCGTTTACGTTTCGGGAATAGCAAACAAAAAAAAATCTTTTTTTATCGAAAATAGTTTTATTACTTTTCAAAATATTCTCCTTGAAAATCAATGCAGAGGGTGCTAGATCAGGGCTGTATGGCGGATGGCTCGTCAATTCAATGTTTTGCCCGGTCCAATATTCAATTGTTTGAACCGACCTGTGAGATCTTGCATTGTCATGGTGGAGAATGATCTGTCGTTTTTGGTTTGTTTTCCTTATTTCTTCAAAAACTTATGGCAAACAAATAGTTGTGTACCATTTGGAATTGACCGTTCTACAACTCTCTAAAGACACGAATGCAACGTGACCGGTTTTTCCGATAAAACAGGCGACCATTTGTTTTGATGTGCGTCGATCGCGAACAACTTTTGTTGGTTTTGGCTCATCCTGGAATACCCACACAGTCGACTGCTGTTTACTATTGGGCTCATACGTATAGTTCCATGATTCATCACCTGTGACGACTTTACAAATGTTCTATGAAGCACTGCCATTGTATTTTTTGTGCATTTCTTTGCACTAATCGACGCGAGTCCTTTTTGAGCGGTTGTCAAATTATGTGATACCCAACGTGAACATAGCTTCTTAACGGCTAAATATTCATGTAAGATCTTATGCACGCTGGTGTTTCTACTACCTAGAGATGCCTAGATCACACGGTATGTCACATGACGGGTCTTGCATTATCAATTCAGACATTGCATTAATGTTTTCCGATACAACAACATTTGTGGGACAACCTTCACGAAATTCATCGTCCAAAGAACGCGGTCTAAGTTTGATTCACTATACCAAATATATATTGTAGTTTTCGATGGTGCTTCATCATCATATATAGAATTCAGCTCATCGATGCATTCTTGTTGAGACAATCCACGCCGAAAGTTATGAAAAATTATTGCACGAAAACGTTCGCGAGTTGATTCCATTTTTTCGATGACATAAAATTTTCAAGTTACCGTCAACAATAGAAATAGCGACCGGATAATAAAACTGTCAATTTAAATATATTGTCAAAAATGACAAACTTCACGATGCAATCATCAGATCGGAGGCAACACTAACAATGTTGCCAGTTCCCGTAATATAAACGGCTACCCTCGTATAAGTTCACACATTAACTAATGATTTAATGAATGGGGAAGGAAGCATGATACTCGAAAAATTAAAGTTAAAACGCCAAATTAAAATATAACCCAATGAAAAAGTTCCTTTTCAGATTCCTTCACGCACAACAATTTAATTTGTGCTGAAATATGCAAAAGCACGTTTCTTTAGGTGCAGTATTTATTACTTGTAAAATGAATAGTTCTTGTAATAAAATTTCTTAGGAAATACGATTATTATAATATCCTAATATACAAATGGAATATCCTAACTTAAAAATGGCAACAAAATAGGATCTTACAGAAATTGTAGTGAAGGGTCATAAAGCCACTCCAAAGATATTTGTGTGAAATACAGTCTATCCCGAAGGGCTTTGCATTTCAACCAAGTAGATACATTCCGCAAAAATTGCTAAGAGTATACAGCCTGTGGAAAAAGTAATGGGTATCCTTGGTCATATCCAAATATTAATACTACCTTCTAAGGCATATTCGTATATCTCAACTTTCAAATATGTAAACTCAAATACCGCATATAAAGGATAGAAGAATAGGATAAAAGATTGTTATAGTAGAAGATACACTGTGGCCGACACGGTTGAATACAGTTATGGTCAAAAATTTGAGTAACGTGCAATATTTAACACAGTTTCTAAAAGTACGAAATTAGATAAGCTTTTCTAATAGTTAATACAAATACCGTAACTTTATTAAGGAACCGTCAATAATAAATTTTTATACTTATAACATATAAGTAAAACATTTTCTTAGTAAGTAAGTGACGGTATTTGTATCAACTACTATAAAAATTTACATTATTTTATTTATTTTACTTTTAAAGACAATCTTTAATATTACACTCAACTTTTTGACAACTCGATACGCGATTTCAATGAAAACACTCCAGAATCTCAAACAAATATGAATTTATTCACCTGCAACTTGTCTGCTCTACGCGTACCCTAGATCCAGGGGAACAGCTACCCTGAGAAAAAGGAATTGCTTCATGTAACAAACGAATGAATCTCGTTTCTTAATAAGTTGAATCAACCAATAGTTAGTTAAATAAACATAAAGTGACGCATAGATAAAACCCTTAAAATGTAAAATTATTTTACTTCAATGGAAAAATTACAAATTGTACTAAATTTTGAGAATTCAGAGAATGGAGCAAATGTATTTCTTTCAACAATGATATAAAGTTCATTCAATATTCTTTTGTGGTTGATTCAGAAAGCAAATATCTATGCATTTATGTTCGCACAAGTGCATGGGCAAATAATTCATAAATATGCAGAAATAAAAAAGTGTTTACTTAAAATAACCTTTCTACTTGATTTATAAAATGCCAAAAAGGTCAGCCATATCAGAACTATAGGGTGTATATTTAATTTCTTGAAAGACGCAATTGCAAACTACAGCAGTATGAGTGGGTATAATGTCACACAGTAATCGAACACCTTTCGATAATTTTCATTTTTACAAATATTGTCTGTCAATTTATACAACAAATAAGAATAATATGTGCTGTTAACAGTTGTATTGCGATCTTTAGGGTCAATTAGCAAAATGCCCTTACAATTCCAAAATATTGTGGGCACTATCATTTTTATTGATTGACTTTCACCTTCATGGGACGAGATTTATCTGGTCGTCGCTATTCTATCGACTCTTTCTTGGGTACACGTTCATAATACAGAATTATTCTATCATCTCCTGTGATAATGGACTTCAAAATCATCTGGTGGCCACCATTCCAGAGACTACTTTCTGGATAAAGGATTATAATACAAAATGTTTCATCGCCTGTGACGATGGACTCGAACATCGGTTTTGGGTCATTTCCACAGATGTTTAAAAATGAGCGCATTCATACACATATTTGAATTATAATAATCTTTTACTTTATTAATATAAACATCCTTACTTTTTGTTATTGGAGTACATACTCAAAGTAATTCATTTTGTGATTTTCTAGTGTTGATGAGAATGATTTTATCTATCTATCTACCTCAATTGGATTGAAGTTGGGAGATTCAGAATCAACTAGAGATGTACCAACTCGACACTCAATATAACACAATAATATAACAAGCACTTTCTGCGCGAACTACAAATTTTGAAAATTGATGTGTCATTCTACAAAATTTTTTTCAGTCAATCGCATCCTATTATTATATGCTTACACCTACAGAACATTTTTCTTCTTATTCTATTTTTTTAGTAAGAGCTTCTTTACACCTATTCATTCGCTGAGTTTGGTATTAATTGTTGCTTTACTGCTTGCTGCTTGCTAATTGATTTCACTCGTCCCGTGTCCACTTCGCTCGCAAGAGTGCATTCCCTTTACTGATTGTTATTATTTAATAATATTGAGCTGAATTTTTTTTTTTGGTGATTTAATTCTCATTTTAATAACATTCCCATTGCTGGCAAATTTGTTTATATTGTAATTAAACGTTCGTCCAGTTTTTGGTGTTAAAATAATCGAAGCTATGATATTTAAGGTAAATTTGATGGAGCCTGTGGTTGATTAAGTTAATCACTTAAGGTTGATATATAATCCCTTTCCACATTAATTTTCGTATTCCGTAAACGTATTTCGATAACTAAGTTGTCATTATCAGCAAATAATTAATCAGTAGTGCACGTGGATCCGCGCACAGAAGTTGTCATCATCAGCAGATAATTTAACAGTGTCGCGGCTGGAAACTATGACCAAAGCCCACACGAAACAAATTGGCACTCAGTGTGCTTTTTGACTGCTGATGATAACAACTTAGTTGTCGAAATCGTATACAGAATACGAAAATTAATATGGAAAGGGGTTATATATCAATCTTAAGTGACTAAGCTATGCTATTTATTTACTAAACAATATCGTCAAAAAAAAGTTAAGAAGTTAGAAATTAGCGAACACAAAAGAGTAAGTCTTAACTAATTCACTGTCAGAAGTAGATAGAAAACGAATGAAGCATATTCTCGGCGTAAATTTGATTAAAACTAACAAGTTTTTGTGTATAATTACATCCGTTTTCTTAAACCTATTTGAAGGATAACAACTGATCACAATTTTACACAATCGATTATCCCTTCTTATCCAATGGTCAAACATATACCAATATACTTAACAAATGTCATAAATTTAAAATACAATGCCCATTTTTCACAAGTAGTCTATATAATTTCCCAATAATATATAATACTTGACAAATTATATTCATACAACAAATACGTATGTACATATGTACATAAGAAATTTCTGTTAGCATCAAGTAAGTATCAATAAACGCGGAGATAAAAACTATGTGGACCATGTGATATCATGTTCTATCTTTAGGTAAGCCGCACGCTAAAAAAATGTGAAATACGAACCAAAAAGCGCGAAGCATGAAACGTGAAAGTAAAAATATCCGACATGAAATTGTTTCTTGTTATACACTAAGGGACGAAACTAAAATTAAATGTTTCGCTTTCCTGAAAATAAAATGAAAACGAAATTCTGTTATAGAACAGTTTTTACACTGTGATTAATGAAAATAAGAAAATAATACTAAAAATACTGGATGAACCCCTAAATTAAATAAATTATAAAAGAGAATTACAATTATATTGCATATAACAATGCGCTCTTACGATGCGAAACTGAAAAATTCTAATTTTAACCGTTTTTTTACACAGTCTCTATTATACTCTTGCTCGTACCAAATTGAAATATGATGCTCTAATCTGGTATCCTTATTATGTACAACAACATGTGGTAATTGAACGAATACATAACAAATTCCTAAAATACTTGTCTTTCAAAATTACTGGCGTTCATCCGAATCGTGGAACTGATTACACTCTTTTGCATTGACATAATTTTTGAAGTTTGTCTCACAGACGTGAATTGACTAGTACCAAATCTTCTAATAATCTTTTGCATAATAAAATTGATTGTCCTTCTTGGTTTCTAAGATCCGTTTCCATGTGCCTGTGAGCAACACAAAAAGACTTTAATATTTTTGATACCCAAGAGCTAGAACTAATATTTTGCTCAGATAGCCATTTTACCATATGGTGAAGAATTATATTAGCACTATACCTACCCTTCTTAGTAAAGAAAAATGGATGACAACGACTGGGCAAGGGTTCTAGAAGCGCGTATGTGTTTATGTGGGAAGAATAGCTACTTATTTTTCTTATAAATTTCTGAAATTAAAAATCATGTTTTGCTATACACCACACTTTTCATTTACCTTTTGCGCTTGTTAACTGGTTAATTTTACCTTTGTTTCTTGTATATTTCTTGTGATTACCATTTAAAACGTGCTAGAATTAGGTAAGTTGTTTATATTTTCTGTTTATTTTAATTATTTTTGTAGATCATACTGTACAATCAATTCCTCTTTTTGTATATATTATTGTTGTCCTGTAAGTGGCTATGCTGTTAGGCAATAAAGTTATTTTTATTATTATTATCGTCTATATCACATGTGGGCAACAACCGGCCCACTGTAAGATTTGATCCGGCCCGCGAGACATTTTGAAAAACCCAATTAAAAAATATATTACGCTTCTTACTCAAAAAACTCACTCCTAAAATCTAAATTTGAAGACGTGGAGTTGTGCGATTTCTACAAAAAATACCTCGAAGAAGACCATTTTCTGCAGCTTAGATAATTCGCAAGATTGATTTGTGCGTTTGGCAGTACTTATAAATGCGAACAGTTCTTTTCAATGATGAAAGTTAATAAATCAAAATATCGTACAAGGCTGACTGATGATAATTTTGAAAATTCTTTACGTTTTTGTATCAGTGGAATTAATCCAAACATCGATGGATTAGTTTCCCATATTCAAGCTCAAGTGTCTCATTGATTTCGGTGTCGCTATTTAACTTTCGTAATTTGTAACAATTCCAAATTTAACGAATTATTATAATGTTGTATCTATTTCTTTCATTTCATTTTGTTATTTTAATTCATTGTATTATAATAACATTATCGTATTATTTCATGTCCTATATCTATCGCTAAAAATTATGAACACTACTTTAAAATGCACTGCTTTTAAGCGCGGCCCGCGAACGTATTTGCACATTAAAGTTCGGCCCACAACATGTCAAAGGTTACCCATACCTGGTCTGTATAATGCAGAAATTTTTAAAAAAAATTCCTGTTCTCCGTGCGAATCTTGAACTCGCGATCTCCTGCTAACCGGGGATGTGTCTTCACCCTTGGATCACGGAGAACGGCGAATTCGAATCTTCTAACGTGCCATAAATTGCATTAAAGAAACGGATATTAAATGAAAATTTTTTTTCTGCATTATATGTATTATACAATGTAAAAGGCGGTTAAAATTAGAATTTTTAAGGGAATTACATATTTATTATAATTTATTTAGATGATTATTTTCAATGACTGTATAAAGAAATGTCACATATACTAACAATGTTATTTTTTATGTAATTCCACTTTCCAATTTATATTTGAAAACCTCATTGTTTTTATTTTATAAGTAAAACTTCATAAAATGTAATTTCTAAATCACGATTTAGACACAACACTTTTATGCAATATATAGTCCTAAACATGGAAGCTTCAACTAATTAAAGAATAATAATAACAATAATAATACGAATGATAGTAATCATTCCTTCATATTCTCCGATTACTGAACGTCAATTGATAAATGTAGATGTCACGAGCTTACAGGAGAGTATTCATTTTACCATTGATTGGTCTGTTGTAGTGATGTGTGTAGCTCAGGAGTGAGATGGCGACTCATTAATGTGTCGGTTCTGGAATCATGTTTGTTTTTACGAAGTGTGATATTTTGACGACTCTCAAATATCTTATTACTTTTCGCTAAAATGAAAACTCGGCAACTTCCATGTTTTTTGTACAAATACTCGCAGCTAGTATGTAACTATGGAAACTATCATTCTCGGGGAACATATGCTAAACTGACACTAAGGTGTAAAGCAATAAATCCGTAGTTACATACACTCCCGCTCATGGACATATGGACATTTGATTAAATTTAATACGGGTCTTTCAATAAGAGATTTTATTTTGATACGTAAAAAAACGAGTATTTTTAAGCGAAATCATCGGATGTTTATTTAATTGTAAAGAGGAGGGTATGCCATTTATAATAAAAAAAACAATATCAGCCAAATAGCCGCCATGGCTACGCTTGCAGGACCATATTCTTTTCATGAAATTCTCCATCACCAAATCCAAGATTATTTACTGGTGACGAATTATGGTGTTATGGCTACGATTCCGAAAGAATGCAATAATCAAACCAGTGGAAGTACAGTCATGTTCGTTAAAATAGCAGTGATGCGTAAGAGTATCAAAACTGATTTGGTACGTAAGTAGTGCCAGTGAAATGCATAGTATACATTTTCAAATGTATAAATCTTGTCTTATGTAGGGAAACAACCGGATATTCGGGGAACTCCCCAGTTATATCGAACTATATGAAAGTTGCAGGTGTTCGTCAAAATAGCAGTATTCCGTAGTTTACATTGAAAACTCGTGCTATGTAGACGGTATACACAATTTGGATCAATACATAGTCTTAACTTATATCAACACTTTAATATATTCATTTTACCGGTAAATGTAAACTGTTTCTTACACTGCAATGGGTCGAGCTAAACATTGTACCCAAGAAAAGAGAACACTTATTTTAAACTTCATTCAAAGAGGAAAAACATACAAATTTATACAAGAAGCGCTCGGATGCTCAGCTAAGATGATATTAAATGCGAAAAAATGGAAAAAACATAAAGAAAATCGTGGCGGTAAAAGAAAAACTACTATTAGAGAAGACAGAAGCATCCTCAAGTTAACTAAAGCGAACCCCTTTATGTCGTCGAGCCAAATTAGACGGGAACTCGGTCTTCCTATAAGTACTTCAACTATTAGAAAGAGGCTTATAGAAGCAAATTTACAAGCTAGAAGACCGAGGAAAGTACCTCTCTTAAATAAAAGACAGGTTAAAAACAGATTTAATTTTGCACGTCAACATGCATTATGGGATTCAGCAAAATGGCGCAATATACTCTGGAGCGACGAATCTAAAATTGTTTTGTTTGACGCTCATGGGTCGCAACAACATGTTAGAAGACCTCCATTAGCGGAGTTTAATCCAAAGTACACGAAAAAAACTGTTAAGCATGGAGGTTCTAAAATAATGATTTGGGGATGTTTTTCTTGGTATGGTGTTGGACCATTGTACAAAATTGACGGCATTTTGGACGCTGATGGTTATGTTACTATAATGCAAAACGTAATGCTACCGTACGCCGAAGAAGAAATGCCTCTGCGATGGGTTTATATGCAGGATAATGACCCTAAGCACGCTTCTCGCAAGGCTAAAAAGTGGTTTGCGGACAATAATATCACGTTATTGGTCTGGCCTGCACAATCGCCAGACCTGAACCCGATAGAACATTTATGGGGCGATATAAAAAAGGCCGTTTCAGCAGCAAAGCCACAAAATACTAACCAATTGTGGGAAGTGTGTCAAGAAGCTTGGAAATCAATCCCAATTACCCGTTGTCGTCAACTAGTAGAATCTATGCCGCGACGCTGTGCAGCCGTTATTGCAAATAGGGGCCAGGCAACAAAGTATTAGTGCACTAGTGAAAAATATTTAAATAAAAACAAATTACAGGTGCATAGAGTAAAGACTGCTATTTTAAGGAACAGGATCATATTATCATTTTGTCCCAGAAGTTTTATTACATTTCTTTTCTTTATAATGTACATAAAAAACTTTTAAAATATAGAGAATAATATTTATCTAATATTATCATTTGTTTTTTTTAAGTTACATTTGAGATTTTAAGAAATATTATAACACTGCTATTTTAACGAACATGACTGTAGGTTCAGTCTCGTCGAAAAAAAAGTCAGATGAGGTCAAACATCATTGATCAATTGCTGTTTTTTATGTCAGAAGTGTTGTGCAAGCAGAATTTGTTCCTCCAGGCCAAATTGCCAACACTTCTACACGGAAGTATTGAAAAATCTGATCTTTGGCGCATAGGGGATTGGTTCTACCATTGTGACAACGAACCAGTTCATATCGCAGTGTTTGTGAGAGAGTTTTTGAACAAAAACAGAATGACGCCGATTGTTCACTTCTCTTAGTCATCTTATCTGGCCTCTTGTGACTTCTCTTAATTCCCTAGACTCAAAGGTGACCGAAAAGGGAACGTTTTGAAACCATGGAGGTTATAAAACAAAATTCACTGAAGAAAGGAGCTCTCATTAAGTGATTTCCAAAACTGTTTTGAACAATGGAAAAAGCGTTTAGACAAGTGCATACTAGTCAATGGAGAGTACTTTCAAGGTGATTAAAGTTTGATGTAAAAATAACAAAAAATAAAAAAATTATAGTCTCGTTATTTCTAGGTCCTCCTCACATATTAGAAAACAGATAAAAGTATATTCATATATTATTTATTCTTGATAGTCATGTAGGAAATTTACAACACTTACTACCTACCATCAACGAAAATATTAAGAAAACAAAATAAATTAATAAAAGCATTAAAATTAATTAGCGAAAACAAAATATTAACGAAAAAAGAAATACGGCTTATTATTTGTATGATCAATTTGCGTATATTTGAAAAGCAAACGATGCGTACATAATTAAACAGAAATTACATCATCATTGGAAAATTGCGAACGTAATTGTAATTACACGATTATATATAATCAGTTACAAAATAACTTCATGATAAAAGAGTTTCACGATCATTTTAGCTTATCATAAACAAGGTTAATATAGGTCATTTTTTATATATGATATAGAAAAAGAGATATCTTGTCTCACTATTTAATGTAATCAATTGATAACAATAAAACTAACTTTTATTCAAAATGAATATATCAAATTTATTTAAGGAATTCTACCGGAACATTCTAGAAATATTATATGCCTACTAATTAATGTAATTATAATATTTATGTTTTAACGATTTTCAGTTATATTTGCATATTTGCAAAGCAATATTTGTTTAATGATGAAAGTGAACAACGATATGTATACTTATTTTCTTGAAGTGGGTTATCGTCCTCTACATGTTTGTTCAACACCTGCTAATCTAGGAGAGATAAATTTAATACTAACTCGACATAACTATCTTTTACAAGGTGTATTTTGTTTAATATTCATATCATGTACCTAATACATTTACTGGTTCATTTCAAAAACATTTTTAATTCTGCAATATCCCAAGTAACTTCAAAAATAACATATTTCTGCAAACATACTAAGAGAAATAAATAAATTAATTTTATTTTATTATAAAACAGATTATTAAAGTACAATTTATTTTTCTCAGTGATGCCTTTTAATTGCAAACTTAGAAGGCGAAGATAGTTTTTTACGTGACTACTAGGGTTGCATAATAAAATCTGTACGATATAAAAAAAAAATTACAAATATGCTGTTTTTTGAATAAAAAATAAATAAAATACCATCATATTAGAAAACTAAAATAGATTGTATTAATGTCATTGTACCCACCGAATAGACATGCGAAGTAATGCAATAACGGTGCCAGAAATATTCGATAAACTTGGGAAATGCGAAAAATTTGGAAAAAATATCTTTATTTCTCTACATAGTCTCTTTTAACTGGACATACTTTTCTCAGCGATGTTCAATAGCTACGATATCCTGTTTATAGTAAGATTGTCGAGTTCCTAAGAATAGCCATCAACCGACTCCAACTCTTCATTGTTGGCAATTCTTTTACCACCGAGACATTTTTCCAAGTTTGGAAATACATAAATAATCCAAGCGGACTAAATTTAACGAAAAGGGTGCATGAGGAAGCAATTCGAATTTTAACTCTTTGATTTAGGCGATTGCGATAACGGATGTGTGAACTGATATATTGTCTTGATGAAACAAAACTTTTTCGCTAAATGTGGTCGATTTTTCTTGATTTCATCACTCAAACGCTACAATAAGTTCGAATAATACTCACCATTGATTGCTTTTTCCTTTCTGAAGTTAATCATTGAAAATTATCCAACGCGCATCCCAAATAACATCATGACCTTGTTTGCAAATGCCAGTTACTTCGCCTTCTTTGGAGCCAATTCTTCCCTTTCAATCCATTGTTTTGACTGTTCTTTCATCTGAAGTGCGAAGTGTTGGACCCATGTTTCATCCCTGGTTATGGTTTTTTGGCGTCATTTGGTCGATAACTGCGATGCTCTCTTGGCAGCTTGTACGACCTCGTTTAAACTCTGCCACCCAATATTTTACTGCTATAAACAAAGTAGCAGACTTCCCCAGAGCAAAATCTAGCTTCGCTTTGATATTGGTTCGACTGAGGCCTTTCAAATAAAAGTATTGTATCACATAACGATGACCAACTTTTTCCATATTTACAAATTCACCGAGAGCGTTCACTATTGATGGCTGCCGAACAAATACTAAACAAATTTAAGTTGCTTTATAAGGTTGATACTTTCTACAATAGTAATTCTTTTTAAACAACGACCGCCATCTATACGTCAGGTCGAGTACTTCTAAGACTACACTTGCATTTTGTTACTACTTAAACTGTACTTATGCACGTAGATTATAAATAAAAAAACACGATACAACAAGTGTTAGTTGCCTGAAGGAACCTATGTTGAAAGAATGGTAAGACTGCGTCTCATATACTCACGGAAACATGTGTAATAAGTATGAAATGAGTTTGGAAATGTTGTTAAGTTAGAAGGCGATCATAAAAATTTCGAATTTCTTTGACGTTAAAATTATTTTATTGCACTGCATCATTTAAGATGAGTGGTCAATTTTAGTTAGTTTTTACATGTACGCAGACGCAAACGCATGTTTGGTTTTTAAGTGTTAAAATAAAAGTGAATAATTTGTAAAATATGCATACAAAAAAACATAAATTTCTAACTTTAAAGGAACAATATGAAATTTTGGAGAATTTACAAAAAGGTGCAAGTGTTACTAAATTAGCGAAGAAATATGGAGTGACAAAGTCCACAGTATCTGGAATAAAAAAGAATAAAAATGCAATTTCAAAATGTGTCAACAATACATTCATCGGACCTGGCAAAAGAAAAACTATGCGACCGTCGGAGTGAGGGATAAGAAATTCCCCATCAGTGGACTAATGTTGACAGAAAAGGCCAAGGAGCTTCGTTATAATATTAAGGAAAATAACTCTGACTTCAATGCGAGTGACGGATGGCTGCAGAATTTCAAAGAGATTCGGCGTAAGATTGCTCCAAATTTCTGGAGAGAAACTTTCTTCTCAACCCCAGTTGGTTGAAGCATTTAAAGTTAGATCGAAGATTGAAGAGCTTGAATTAAGTAATGATCAACTTTATAACGTCGATGAATCGGGTTTATTTTGGAAAATTTTACCAACAAAAACATACGTGTCGTCTCAGGAAAAATCAGCCCCAGGTATAAAGACTGAAAAACAAAGAGTTACTTTCCTGTGCTGTGCAAATGCTATGGGATCTCATCAGCTCAAACTGCTTGTTGTCGGAAAGTCAAAAAAACCCCGTTGTTTCCACAATTTTGAGTGCCCTGTTCACTATCGTCATTCTAAATCAGCGTGGAGGACTGGTAACATTTTTAAAGACTGGATTCATCGCTCATTTGTTCCAGAGGTAAAAGTTTTTATATTGACATTAATAATTAAAATATTTTTTACATATGTCAGGTGGAACAATTTTTAACCAAAAAAGTGAACAGTGAAAGCTATTCTCTTAATAGATAATGCCCCATCTCACCCACCTGAGGACGAATTAAAATCTGAAAACGGCTCTATTTTTGTGATGTTTATGCCACCGAACGTGACCCCACTCATCCAGCCCATGGACCAAAATGCTATAAGGATCACAAAGCTGTATTACAGAAATAGCCTTTTGGCTTCCATTGCTGCTAAAGGGGGTAGTTTGATAGAAACTATGAAGCAGACTACATTGAAGAAGCTATCATTATTTTGGAATCAGCTTGGAGAAGAGTGGATTCAGCTGTGTTATCCAAATGCTGGAACAACATTTTAAATATGCTAGTGAATCAAGATGATCTCGGAGATGAAATTCCTCTAAGTGTTGTTAGAGAAAATTTGCAAATGAATTTACGTGAATTGGAAGAAAGCGCCACCAATGTTTTATGCGCCTTACTACCCGAAGTTTGTATTCTCTGAAATGTACTAAAAATTGTGTGTTATTCTATATTTTTTCATAGGTTGAATATACGGCCTCGAACGTTAGAGAATGGAATGAGCATGCTATTGAATATGAAGATAATGAAGTAGAAGCCATATCCGATGAAGATGATTGTGTGGAGGAACCAAAGAGGACGATTAAAGCCGGTGAGGCTGTCGATATTTTCAATAAGGCGTTGGATTGGGCTGAAGGTGAAATGGTTGAACAGCGACTTTTAAATGTTTTAAGAGACTTACGTGAGAAGGCAGTTTTAAAAATTCTCGACCAAAACAAACGACAAAAGAAGATAACCGACTTTTTTGAACATTAACTTTATATTTCTAGCATTTATGTATATGAATATGTATAGAAATAAGTATATTTTTGTTTGCTGCAAACGAACTTAATGAAAAAGTTCCTTTTATGTTTTAAAATAAAACAAAAATTTAAACTATTTAAATTAAACTTTCATTTATACAGGAAAGAACTTTAGGTGGTAAGTAAATGACTTGGTTTTATTAAAATTTTGTGCCATTTGTAAATATGAACAATCCCAAAAATTTGAACAGCCCTTGTTTTCATTAGTTCATATTATCGCGAGTGCACTGTATTGTTCTTTTTCTTAAATTTTTTTAAGATAAAATCTTAATATGTATACCAATATAATTGGTATACATTAAATTCGTTTAAAAATGTCTTAATTAGTTACCCTAAAAGAGAGTATACGTAAATATTTAGGGAGCACCATGTGGGCTGTAAGTCACTGTATATCTTCTTATGAATTTGCTGTTAGATACTGTCAGTATTTTGCCGCTACTCTGCTATAAATTTTTAGGTTTTCCTATAACACATTCCCAAGTTAAACATTGGTATTAATGTAGAAGTTTTAACGTTTCTTTTTTAATCTAAATAAAATTTCAGAAATTGACATTTATGACATTTATTATGACAAAGCATCTAAAATATTTTATATTTTGCTCACCCGCATGTTATATATAAATATATATTATTGGCACTGTGTCATACTGCCATATTAACCCAATTTATATAAATGAATACGAATTTGTGATCACGGAAAACGAAAAATTTTCTAATACGGTCGGTAGTTCGATATTCCGTGCCACCTGGTACCATTCTGTTGCATTCGGATAATAGAATTGCTTCAGAATATAGTCTTACCTAATTAATTCAAAATCGAAAGATATAAATTTATAAGCATGTAACAGTAACTTATGATCACAGAACGGATGTAAAATAAATGATGATTCGTGACTGGATAACGAAACTTTCATATTACTCCTTTAAGTCGTAGTACAATACTTGAAAAATAATGTATATGCACACTATTTTTCATAATTAGCTGCTCGTTTTTTTACTGTTTTAAATCTGTTGGCAAAAACACTGTATTACTGTTGTCAAACACAATACTTTCTCTGTATGCAATTTACATTACGTGTTTACCAATATATTTCAACTATAGTAGCGTTTATGAAAATAAGCCCTTTTCAGTTACGAAGGTATATATTCAATTGAAAACTTTTGGTTTATAAAATTGCATTTTTAATCGTCCGACGATTTTATTTTGAACGTTTATTGAAAGTTTTCTTTTGTTTTGAGGACATATAATTTAGCTAATAGTTGCCTTTATGATTTCTAAAGAAACAATATAGAACCGTATTCATACAATGTTCAGTTGCAATTATTAGAAAATCAGTGATAAGCGTCGACACATGAGATGGTGCATTATCATGTAACGAATGCCAGCGACCATTTTCACGATATTGAGGGCGCACACGAAGAATACGCGCCAAAAGACGCTTCATAACACCAAGATAAAACACAACATTGACTGTTGGACCAGTTTGTACACTGTTTGTGCACTATGCCTTTCAAGTTATAAAAACAAATCAACATTGTCTTCACTTTTGACTTCTCTAAACGGCTTTTTTTCGGTTTTCCTTCGCTTGGATGCTTCCATTCAGAGCTTTGGCGCCTGGTCTCTCGATAATATTGAAAACACAACGTCTCATCGCCAGTTACAATAGAATACTTTGAGTCTTTAGTCAAGTCTGTACAATGTTGAATCCAGTTAGATTGCGTAGTACAAACCTTGCACAAATCTTTGTCAGTCCCAAATGCTGTGCCTAATGCGATGAATTGAATCTTTGGAAATATTTAATTCTCCCGTCCCACGTATTGCAATAAGGATTTCAACTCATTTCTGATAAATTCACAACAAGTTCGATGTTACTTTCCGAACCACAGATTTTTTGCACCAGGATGTTCGTCGTCATTTATGTCCGTACTATCGTCTTTAAATCGTTTATATCACTCATACACACTCGTACGTGATAAACAAGCATCACCATACACATGTTTGAATAAATTAAACGTTTCAGTAAACGATTTTCCGAGTTTAAAATAGAACTTGATATTTGCTCTTTGATCAAAATTCATTTTTCGGCGAATGCCAAATACACACTGTTACTTTATGCGGAATTTCTCTGCTTCTAATGATACAAATGTCATGATATTTTGACATAACATTGGTGAAAGATTTACCTTACCGGCGCATATTTTTTTTAATAGTTACTATTTTAAAAAAGTTCAGTTTTCTCTGCAACAGACTGTGTATCTGTTAAGGGGACATTTCTGTTATCGTGTATATTAAATTTTGGTCCTAGACTTAGGATTAGTTTAACATTTGTTGGGATATATATTTTTATATGAAAGTTGAATAAAGAATCTAACAAAATACATCAAATGAAAATTTGTAAATATGAAATGTATTGCAGATTAAATAAAAACGTAACATCGTTCCTAAAACTTAAGTGTTTTACTATCACAATGATTGAAATACCCAATGCAAAAGAATAAAATTTATAATTAAATACAGAGGAACATATTTTACACCAGTTAATTAATATTATATAAACTCTTTAGTACAATAATATTAATATGTTATATATCATAATGTATCTGCTAGGTAAACAAAACATAACAACCGAGATGGAAAATGAACACCCGGTATACTTATTAAATCAAAAATATAAAAAATTCATTGATATTATTTTGTATGAATAATAAACAATAATCGTTTTTTACAACTATCCTCATATAATTTCACACATATTGATATCTGTTAAGATCAATAATTCATGACGGAAGTGCTGTTTATATAACATTTATTTTTTTAACAAATGGATCGGCCCCGTCTATTTACGTTCCAATACGCATAAATTACTCTGTCAATAGAACGATTTTAATAAAAAGGTGACTGTTAAAAAGGATACAGTGAAAGTAACTGGCATGGTTTACCAAACAAATGAAAGAGCACCAAAATAATTCCCGACGGAAATAGATATAAAGAATTACACGAAATGCTATGTTACCGCATAACTCGAGCACGTATACTATTTTAGACGTAACTGATATGTCTCTTACTATCTAGGAATTTCAAGAATTGACATGTCTGTTTAATGTCGTTTAGTTAGAGATACTGGTGCACGTTCAAGTTTGGTACTTAAAAGACAAGAAAAAAAAGCACTTCAACTTTAGAACGGCTCTGATTTATTGAGTGCATTTTTCTGGAAACGTAGAGGCGAATGTATCAACAGAGAAATTAGTGTGTTAGGCAATAAAATGTAAATGCACATTTATCAGTAAACTAGTCTTTGTCCTTTCACGAAAAATATCAGCTTACGGACTTAATAAATTTATCTTTGTTAAATATGTACAGTAGACTTATGTATATATCCATACGGTTCTCAGTCGATGAACTTGTGCATAGTTTTAACTATTTAGCATTGATATACATTTAGTATTCATTTATAATAAGCATTTTATAAAAGAAAATGTAAGAATACAGTTTAAAGCGTTACTTTGAAATACAACGCCAATAATACAACGTAAACGTATTTATACATTTATTACAGGTTGTAATGTACATGATGAAGTAACATTAATTAAACTTCGCGGTTTTTTTAAAGAATAAATAAAACACATAATTTGTATTCAGTTTCAAAAACTTTTTATTGGTAATTGAAGTATCACTTATGACATTTATATGCGAAAAATAATATCTGCCAAATGGCCTCCTCTTGCAGCTCCACAGACGTCCACTCTTTCGTTAAAATTTTCAATGACATTTTGACATAATTGAGGCTCTATCTCACCAATGACATGAATAATTTCATCTTTCAAAGCAGGAATTGATTGTGGATTGTTTTTAAAACCTGGCTTTTCACATAACCCCAAAGAAAATAGTCTAACGGTGTCAAAATACACGATCTTGGTGTCCAATTAACATCACCGTTTCTTGAGATTACACGTCCAGGAAATTTTTCTCAATAAATCAATTGATTCGTGTGCAAAGTGAGGTGTAGCGCCATCCTGTTGAAGCCACATACGACGAGAAGTCAAAATGTTCCCGGAATTGTGCCGTAGTGTTGGCAGTTGTGATGCAATCACAATAAATTTTGTACAGTACATTCCTTATGGTGCATAGTTATGACGCTGACAGGTCTGAGCAAGTCTGAACACACAGTGTGACTGCAGTTTAGCGGAAGGTAGGAGTGTGTGGTGATCAGTTCGAGCAACGGGCGAACATCAAGTTCATGTGCAGATTGGGAAAATGTGCTTCAGAGACTTTGTTAGCCTTACAAACAGTTTACGGTGACGATTCTTTAAAGAAAACAGCCGTTTTCGAGTGGTTTTCAAGATTTAAGGGTGGACAGGAATCGCTGGAAGACGAGAGTCGCAGTGGAAGACCTTCAACCTCCAGGAACGAAGGAATGGTCGAGCAAGTGAAACAATTAATCAGAGCAGACCGCAGAATGACCATCGACGAGTTGGCACAAGAAGCGGGCATCTCTCATGGATCCATACACGCAATCCTGTCAGATGATTTGAAGATGAAACGTGTCAGTACAAAGTTTGTCCCGCGCTTGCTGAATCCGGATCAGATGGAAACTCGGAAGTTTACGGCGGCCGAATGTTTTGAAAAAAGCACAGAGGACCCGATGTTCTTGCAGACAATCGTTACTGGTGACGAGACTTGGGTGTACGCGTACGACCCGGAAACCAAGATGCAGTCATCAGAATGGCACACATCGTCCTCTCCTCGACCAAAGAAATCACGTCATGTCAAATCGAAAACAAAAGTGATGCTCATTGCGTTTTTAGACAACGAAGGTGTGGTGCACCATGAATTTGTACCAGCTGGACAAACGGTTAACGGTCCTTTTTACGTGTAAGTTTTGAAAAGAGTGAGGGAAGCAGTTCGAAGAAAACGTCCAGGCAAATGGCAGGAAGGATGGTTACTCCATCACGACAATGCTCCCTCCCACACGTCGATTGTTGTGCAAACATGGCTTGCAGAAAAAAACATTCCAGTCCTCCAGCAGCCTTCCTACTCACCGGATTTAGCGCCATTGGATTTCTGGCTCTTCCCCAAGCTCAAAAAGGGCCTCAAAGGTAACCGTTTTGACACCGTAGAAGACATCAAAACCAACGCGACGGCTGAACTTCGGAAGATACCACAACAGGACTTTCATCGTTGTTTCCAACAATGGCAGGAGCGGTGGAGCAAGTGTATGTGTTCAGACGGCGCCTACTTTGAAGGCGATTAAGTGACTGTGTACCTATGTTGTGGTAATAAAGAGTTAAAACAAAATTCCGGGAACTTTTTGACTCCTCCTCGTATCCCCTAGATCGATATTCATTCATTCAGGCCACAAAAATTCGGTTATCATCCGACGATATCGATCACCATTGACAGTTATAGCTTCACCAGCAACATTTTCAAAGAAGTAAGGTCCAATTACACCACCTGACCATAATGCACACCAAACAGTAACTCGTTTAGGATGCATAGGTTTCTTATGAATAATTCGTGAATTTTCCTCTCCCCAGATACGACAATTTTGTTTATTAACATAGCCACCAAGTTCAAAATGTACCTCATAGGAAAACATTATTTTTTAAGAAAAATCATCTCGTTGTTCATTGATGAAATTGACAAATGAACGACATTTTAAATGATCTAATGGCTTCAGTTCCTGTGTTATTTGAACCCTATATGCCTTCAGAGCTAAATGCTTGTGTAAAATACGCCATGTTGTTGATCAACTAAGTCCAAGTTGTTGTGAACATCGTCTAATGAACATTTCAGGATCTTCAGCAATACTTTCACGAACCAAACCAATATTTTCTTGTCAACGACCACTACGACTGTATTTTTCACTTTTTTGATCTTCCACGGAACCGGTCTCTTGAAATTTTTTAATAATTCGACCAATAGTGCTTTCAGATGGATGACTATGTAAACCATAAAATGCACGTAATTTTCTAAAAATTCTTTTCACAGAACATTGATTTTCATAAAATAATTCAACAATTTGAACGCGCTGATGTACCGTGTACGAAGCCATTTTTATAAATGTCATACATCACACTTTTTAAATGTCCACATACCCAGACAAATTCAGTGCGCCATCTATATTTTATTTATTCATAAAAAAACCGCGGAATTCGAAACACCCTTTACTTTGTACAGCACTGCGCAATTAAATTAGGGCCACTCGTATTTCTTAGACATTTTAACTATCTATTAAGAAGGGAGAATATCATATTTTCTGTTGGTAAAATATCTTCTTTTATAATATTCACAATAGTCCCTTACAACATCTATAAAAGTTTCGGTATTCTAACCATCACTAAACACCCTTTTCAGGATTAAACCCAATTATAGGTGATGGGTTTTACCTGCTTTTTGTCATTCTAAGTGAATGCAGATATCGAATTTGTGAAATATTATAATTCGTTTTAAAATTTTGTAACTTTTAGTTTTTAGTTTACCAGTTGTGAGGGGTCGTGATTTTTGTGGGGAAACGCAAAGACATTACCAATGCAAAATGGGGGGCAAGACTTTATTAAAAACTGCGAGAAATAACAAGACGAGAACGTATTTCTCTTCAAGGAGTGGACAGAGTGGTAGTTTGTTGTGATGGGTCACGATGCTTGAACAATGAGAAAATGCAGAAAACCTACTATCTACTTCTAGAAACGGAATTCATTGTGGAAGAAAGAGAAAGACAATGGATTGTGAAGACAGATTAATTGTTAAAAGATCATTAAAGAATCGACCGTGACTTATAACATCAAAATATCGAGACGAATTTTGCGATCTCGATTATACAAAGTTTATAGTCGCCTACCAGCGGAAAAACCAAGATTGACCGAGAGGATGATTATAATAGGTGAGTCATAGTTCAAACCTAAGGATTGCGAATTGGGAAAAGATATGTATCATTATTTTATGTTCGTAAAATTTTATACATTTTTAGTAATATCTCGTCTTTTCGGGGTTGTATTCGGTTATTAATCGCGCTTAGTTGCAGTTAATAGAATAGTTAAACATCTAACAGCTATTATGATTTGGTTATGTATATCAGGAAAGGAGCTAGGGCCTCTGTAATAAATCACGGACACAATGAACCAAGTGCAGTACAAATCCGTTATTTGATCAATATTAAGTTCATACACTGATTCTTTAAAGTCTAGAGATGTTTATAAATTTATGTAAGATGCTACACCATGCCATAGAGCAAAATCAGTAAAAGATTTGTGTTGTAACAACAACTTGCACGGTTTGCCGAACACACACTTCAGAGTGTGTTTGGTTTTCGACGGTGTAAGTCTAGTGCGGACTTTGTCTCTGTGCGGGTTTTAAAGTGATTCGAGGAATTGCAAAATAATTTAATAACTGAAAGATAATTTTGCTTGCGCATTATTTAATCAATTTTTGTCAAATTTACAGCTCCCTGAAATGAAAAACAACCTCAGGTTAAAATGGAAACACCGCTATGTTTATAGTTGGTACAATGCAAATGTGGAACATTTTTTCGGTTCATTTGTTGACCAAACAACTCAAATCTTGAGTCGTCGGTCCATAAGACATTTTTCCAATATTTTTTATCCACTCACTATGCTGCCGTGCCTATTCCAACCTCTTTTGTACACGTCTGTGCAGATTAATCTTTCCGTAAGTGATGTTTTACCCTACTTATTGAAACTCCGCGTTATGCTTCGCAATTGAATTTTGAGGTTATTTCTGGTGCTGTTTTCCTGCGATTCCTTTTACTAATTAGTTGTACTTGCTATCATCAGCTTTATTGGTAATACGAGGCAAACCTGGCTGTGTACGGTATTCAACACCCCTGTATCTTGATGTTAAATTTATCGACTTGCATGCAATACAATAATGGCACATTATTTTTCAACATCAATTGGTTTTCCATGCGGCATTAGAACACAAGTACTAAAAATTAAATTACTATTAATAAAACTTTATGACAATCCAATACTAAATAAAAACAATAATCACACCGTAAATATTATTATGTATAAAGCTGTTACCACCTGTTTTCGAGATTATATGGTTCCATTCAACAAAGGGATAAATTCTCGGTACAATTACTTAATCAGAATAATCAGACATTTCCGGTAAAAAGGGGTGCTTTCATTTATAACACGCAGGTACAAATGATTCAATAATGTATTTTACTGTTACTTTTAGATCTACAGTATTATTTAAGTATAAAATTTTAAATTAAGCTTTCTATTATATTTTCTTTGTATTTCTGTGTATTTCTAGGTTTGCAAAATTCCATGAATGCATGTCTGTCGCAGAGAAAACCGAACGTTTTTAAAATAGTAATTCTCAGTGGCGCCATCTATTAAAGAAATATGCGTCGGTAAGATGATCTTTTTCCAATGTTATGTCAAAACATCATGACGTTTGGATCATTGGAAGTAAAGAAATTGCGCATAAAGTAACAGTGTGTATTTGACATTGGCGTTTAATTTAATGAAGTGTATAGTTATGAGTGTTTATCACATATGAGTGTGTATGAGTGGTATAAACGATTTAAAGACGATCGTACGAACATAAATGACGAACATCTTGGTGCAAAAAACTCTGTGGTTACGGGAAGTAACATCGAACTTGTGCGTGAATTTATCACAAATGAGCAGAAATCCTCATTGCAATACGTGGGGATGGAGTTAAATATTTACAAAAATTCAATTCGTCGCATATTGACACAGCATTTGGGACGGAGAAAGATTTGTGCATGATTTGTACCACACGAGCTAACTGAATTCAACATTGTACAGACTTGATTAAAGACTCAAAAAAGGACGAAAACTTAAGGTATTCTATTGTATCTGGCAATGAGACGTGGTGTTTTCAATATGAGCCAGAGACCAAGCGTCAAAGCTCTGTATGGAAGCATCCAAGTGAAGACCGAAAAAAAGCCGTTTGGAGAAGTCAAAAGTGGAGACAATGTTGATTTGTTTTTATGATTCGAAGGGTATAGTGCACTGTTTGAGTTGTACCAGCTAGACAAACTGTCAATGGTGTATATTATCTTGGTATAATGTAGGGTGTAGATTTGTTCAGGGTTTGTACCACACAAGCTAACTGATGATCTATTCTCCAAACTACATTTGCCGATAGAAGCGCAGCGTTATGCCGACGTCGAAGCCATTAAAAAGGCATCGACAGCGATCTTGAAGGAGATCTCTAAAGATAGACTTAAAAA